>JAPXFQ010000425.1:0-354761 GCA_028564705.1 Apricaphanius iberus | reverse complement strand
ATGTTAAATTATTTAAACGATTAAACATTCTTAAGGATTTTTCTGGATACTAAATGCTTATTGGAGTTATCAAATTTCAACTGGGGCTCAAGGAGTAACCCAGCATATTTCAATTCTGTTAAAAATTGAATGTTTTTACCATGCAAAACAACACTTATCATAGTGATATTTTCTAAACTAGTGGGATTTGAATGTTTGAGTTTGAAGAAAAAAAAAACATTAAAACACAGAATCATCTTTAAGTAATCAGTTTGTTTTTAAACAGGCTGGGGATAAATTTGAATTGGTCTAAGGGTTGAAAGTAATGAATATCGCGGTGATCGAAATGATGGTTTAATTTGGAAGTAAGAAGTAAATTCTAAATTCATTTATTCTGATCGTGTAGAGGCAAAATGTGATTGGACCAGCTACATTGAAATAATTTTTACCATATATTTGAATGCACATTTTGTTTTGAAAAATAAGAATTGGTTTTAGTTTTAAAAGTTTAAGATTAATCTTTCAGATGTTATTTATTGATTGTTAGCTAGTCCACTTGATGCTGAGAGTAAATTTACAGGTCCTAAAACCTTTTAGAACAGTTCTGATCATAGAATAATGGCATAACATATCATTTGATTAGTGGGGACTCTGTAACTGACAATTTATTTAGATTGTTTTGATTTTCCTTTTTCTTATTTTTATTTTTTTATTTTTCTCTCTCAACCTTTATATATTTGGTTCGACTTGGATTCTGACCCAGATTTCTGAACTGCGGTCTGCTTATTAATGAGAACTTTGGAAAATGTTAATTTGAGAAGCTGGATTAAAGAAACATGATTCAGTGGTAATTTATTTGACATTTCTAGAAGCTTCAATTCAATTTGGTGTTTATCATTGGAGAAAAAAAAAAGAAGCCTGAGAGGATAATTGGGATACTGAAAAATGCTAGTTTTTGTTTTTGCTACTAGTTTGTGTTTAGAGAAATCTTATCTCTTGAACCTCTTTTATTGAATTTTTTGTTTTTTTGTTCTACTGCTAAGGGGAATTAGACTACTATGTATCCTACAAAAATTTAAGAGGAGTTTTAGTTGCAAAAATCAGTTTGACTATGTTTGATTCACTTCACAGAATCGGACAGATGTTTTTGAAGTATGAAATGTTTTCATTATTTACAATCAGAATATTTGGGCAAGTTAGCACATTTGGGTTTGTTTAAAGAGGAATCATATAAGCAAAAGTACTTTGAATCAATATTGGATTGTGTTTAAAAAAAAAAAAAAAGTACTTTAGGTTTGGCAATTTCTAACAATAAGCAACCACCTGGTTACTTTCACATCAATTTGATCAGGGAATGAGACGTGCATGTTTTGCACTACGGTCTTAAAGTCCCACAGAAATATTTATAGGGAAGCTGTTTTGTCAGGGATTTAAATCTTGGATGTTTTTTTTTGGAAATATGGATAGAATTTGAAGTATAGCAAACTGAAGACTGTTTTTGTAAACTATGTTGTGTTTATCAGTTAGTACTGTTCTCTGATTTTGTTTTAAACATTTGCTGTTTTTAATTTTGATATTTTTTTGTCTGAGCCAGCTTGATAGAGATCCAGTACACTTAAGTGATGGGGAGTTTGGAGACTGGATCGTTATGGGAAATTGCTCAGATGAGAGGAGCTTCACAGGTAACCTTGATAACACCAATAACAGTTATAATTGGAGGGGAACCTAGTTGGACAGTTTTATCTCACTGTAAGTAGCATACTGATATTAGCAGAAATTATTAATTGATTGCACGGACAGAGTCTGGGAAAAGTGGTGTGAAGTCTGAATTACAAAGGGGTTTAGTTCAATATGAACTATTCGTCTCAATTTCAGTGAAACGGAACCAGGAGAGCCACTTTTCCATAGAGACTGGTTTATAAGAGGGACAGAAAAAAAAAGGGGATAGAACCTTTGCAGATGCTTATTTGACTTTATTTTTGTTATTGCAATGTTTTAGTGGTGCTTTAGCAATATCTAACAGAAAAATCCAGCCTTTTTGTTTGTTTCTTTTTTAATTTAATTTAATTTATCTAAGAACTAAGTGTGTTGATAAAATATTGCGATGGTCAATCTTTATAAATATTTAATTTACACATGAGATGGAAGAGACATTTATCAAATTGACAAAATAGAGAAAGGCATTGCATTGATAAAGTATAGAATATAAATTGGATGAAAAATGAAGGAATCATTCATTAAAATAAGCAGGGGAAGAATTAGAACAACAGTTTAAAAATATATAAGGATTAATTATCATTCCTGGTGGAGAGAGCAAACCTATTAATTAGTATATTTATACCAGAATTAATACTGAAGAAATTATTACTAGTATAACTGATTAAAGTAAAATTAAAATAGAGCCCACATAGGCAGTCTGAGTGTGGAAGATATTTAAATTCAGCATTCGAGGAAGGAGACTAATGAATATGAAAATAAAAAGTTTAAATAAAACTTGATTTGAAAAGGCTGAGAGGATCGACTCTCTGTCTGTCTTTTTCTTCCTCTAATTATATATTTTTCTCTTTTTCCCATCCCGCAACAGAGACCCCTCAGATAACATTCTTGAGATGTAATTTATGTTCCTGGGGAGATAAGATGGGTGGGGGTGCGTGGGCTGATGACGGATAGTGCCAGGCGCCCGCCATAACTGCCAAAGAAAAACATCTATACGACCAGCGCAGAATTACGTCTCTCTTGTGCTCTGCTCCCAAAACAAGGGGGGCACCAGTGACTGTATATTTTCAGGGGTGAACTGGAGGACACCCTAGGGGGGAGCACGTTTCCTCATGCTGAGCTGAACTTTCAAGGACAATATGTGTGAATCCACTTGGCTGGCGTGAGATGGACAGTTTCTGCTGAAGAAGTGATGATCAAAGACTGTTGATTCAATGTCACTGTTGCTGAATTAACCACAAGAGTTTCTGTTTGTCTGATCGAAGGTGGCCGAGGTTCCTCGAACTTTGATAACCCCATGCCTTCCCCAGGATTATCTCCAGGTAAAATACCACCATTTACCGGGAACAAAATTTGGAAGGAAAAACTGGGCCGATAGCAGGGGGTTGCTGGCTGGTGAGAGAGAAAATTTTTTTTTCTTATTTTTACGTTTCATCCACAGGGATGTACTAAATTTAAGAAAGGATATATTGTAATGGAACAGCTAAATCAAACGTAAGTCAGAATTTTATTTGATTTCTAACAGAAAGAATGAATCAAAGTGCTTAACGGTTTAAGATAATTAAAAAGTTGAAATGGATAATAGAATAATTGATAACATTTAAAAGGAGGCATAGTAAAACAGACATAAGTGTCTTAAACTTGATAAATAAAATAAGTAAATAAAAGAATAAATTTGGGTGAACAAGCAAATGGATAGTAATCAGTTGAACTGTAGACAAAAAGTAAACTTTTGAGCCTGCTCTTGTTTTTAAATCCATTACTGAGGGAGGTGTTTTGGTTTAGTTTTCAGGAATAACAACGGTGTTGCACCAAAATAAGATGGATTTGCTCTTTCCCCAGGGATTACTTTTTAATTAGATGGGTGAAATAATTTCTCAGCACAATACAGTTGGATTAGATTGAAAAGGAGTGATCACAAGACCGGATCAAAAACTGTCATTTTTTAGATGTTTACAAGCTTATGCCCCCAGGATTCAGCAGCACGTGAGGAGCACACAGTCTCCTCTGGTCTCAGAGGTGCGGCAGCTGACTACAGCTGCTGAAGGGGTCCAAGGTACAGCTCCACGACCCTTTGGGACGAAGGCGTGAGGAGTCCAAGTGGTTCAGCCAGTTCCAGATGACAGCTGGGAACACACACAAAGTGCAGCTCCACGGCAACGACGAACCTGGTCGAGGATCAGCAGGAATCTACCTAAAGAGGGTCAAGAAGGTTTTGACCAAGCTGAATCGGAAGCTGAAGCCACAGGCGGCGGGGCCTAGCTCACCCAGAAGGTTGTTTGGGTGGTGATATTAATCATCCAGTGTGATCTATTGCCAATGAATGAGATGGGCAAATTGAAATGGCCATCTCAAAGAGGGATCTACAGAAGAAGATCACAACTCATCAATCAGCTTCACAGCAGGTTTTGACCACCCCACATCGGTGGGGTAAGCTATTGGAAGAGGGACCAGCTGTGCATTTGTGTATATTGGGGGAAATGCTCAATTAATGAAGTAATTGGCATTTCAGAGAGTGGTTATCTGCATATATGGGAGTAAAACTGGAACACTAAAAAATAGGAGCCCTCCACACTGATCAGCTCTGTACATCGCTCTCCAGCTGCCAGGTGCCATTGGGGGCTACAACGAGAGTGAAGAAAGAAGAACAGAATACAAATATAAAGACTGAACATTTATTAATAATATTTTGCATTTTACAGGTTGTTTAACTCAGTTAATTTTCAGGATTTCTTAATTTCCAGTTGTCTTTAAGGTTGTATTAAGGTTTGCATTAAAAAAAAGAGGGTCTACTAGATAGAAAGATAGAATAGCTGAGCAGAATTAGGGAAAGGAAAGACTAAATAGACTCGAGGATTACATTTTTAAAGGGTTCTTAATACCTTCTATTTCACAGGTTTCTTAACACTTTAAGTTTGATTTATTTCAGAATATAACATAGTAAGAATGTATATGTTCATGGATTTTCTAAGCTTCTTCCACAAGTATTAACATGTATCAAGTCAGATTTAATTATCTCTTCACATGTAAGACATTCTTATACATTTTTGGGTTTTGAATTTAGTTTGTGGGAATTGTTAAAATAAATTTTTTGGTTAATGCCAAAAGAGGGTGAATTTATAATTAACAGATTTACATTTTTTTAATGGGAGTTAAGGTTAAAGGTACTTTAACAGTTTGTGTTTTGAATTTTAATCTGGAAGTCTTGTTGTGGTATCATATGAAAGACTTCATGTTTTAAACTGATGAAATTTCTTGGATTTGATTTTTTGCATTCTCAAAATGCTTTACAGGTTTTGATCTTAAGTTCTAAACACTAACCCTGAAGGAGAGTACAGAGAAGATATCAATCTATTTTCAAAAAAAAAAGATTGAAAAGAGGGAGTTGTGGTGTTATTCTACATATGTTTTAAACTTCTATTATTCAGAAGGTAAAAGTTTGTTTGATATAGTTTGCATGGTTGTAAAAAATATATTGTCTGTCAGTATTTGTTATTGGGATAAGCTTTTAAGTCATAAAACTCTTGGGTAAGTTTTATTGCAGGCTGTAAAAACAGGATGTCTGTAGATTTAGTATGGAGGCCATGAAGCTGGGAGTGTTGCCGTAAAACCATAAATCTCAGAATGAACTTTTGACCAAGAACAGAGAAATGCTCATCTTATGACTGCATAATTCTCTGACAGCCAATAATGGTTAAGACACTGTATGGAAATGTTCTGATTGGAGGGAGAAGAAACGCCTAGAGTCCTGGCGAGGCCTGTTGTCTATAAAGTTGTGAAATGAAGATCATTCAATTGTCAGATCTCTTTAAATCTGGACCAGAGAAACTAGGGATCTTTCTCTGTAAACTGCAATTTGTTAATCTGTTCAAAATAAATGTTAAGAACTGGAAATTGGCTCCATTTTGTCTCTGCTTGAACATGCACTGAATTAATTATGATAATTATTTAATTCAACACCCTGAACCAATCTGCTACTCAGACTTGGTTTGCCTGTCATAGTCATCCCCTATTTAAATAACATTTATTTTGATTAAAAGATTTTGCTTAATATCCGGTGGTTCATTAAGTTAAAAAGAGTCATAATCTGAAAAAGAATTAGCCTAGAATGTCGGTAACTGTATTAAATTTTGCTATATCATATTCCCTTATTAATAATACTTTGGTCTCATAATATAATGTTTGTTTTTCTCTTTTCTGTGTCCTGAGTACCCCTGCAGAATGTGTCGTCCAATGAGAGATTAGTTTCTGCCAGTTACCTCAGCCTTATTTAGTATCCCTGTTGATAGGGGAGTATATAACAACATTACCATGTATGTCATTTTAATAACATAACAATACAAATGCACCCTCTAAAATGCAAAAACTAAACTATTATCTAACATTGAAATATAAGGTAAAAGTTACTTCCCGATTTCTGTGTTCTTTCATTTGACATCCACTCCTTTTCAATCTAATCCAACTGTATTGTGCTGAGAAATTATTTCATCCATCTAATTAAAAAATAATCCCATGGGAAAGAGCAAATCCATCTTATTTTGGTGCAACACCTTTGTTATTCCTGAAAACTAAACAAAAACACCTCCCTTATTGATGGATTTGAAAGCAAGAGCGGCCTCAAGACTTTACTTTTTGTCTACAGTTCAACTGATTACTATCCATTTGCTTGTTCAACTAAATTGATTGTTTTATTTACTTATTTTATTTATCAAGTTTAAGACATACTTATGTGTCTGTTTTACTATGTCTCTTTTTAAATGTTATCAATTATTCTATTATCCATTTCAGCTTTTTAATTACCTTAATCCGTGAAGCACTTTGATTCATTCTTTCTGCTAGAAATCAAATACAATTCTGACTTACTTTTGATTTAGCTGTTC
Organism: Apricaphanius iberus; assembly: GCA_028564705.1. Lineage (NCBI taxonomy): Eukaryota > Metazoa > Chordata > Actinopteri > Cyprinodontiformes > Aphaniidae > Apricaphanius > Apricaphanius iberus. The sequence continues at coordinate 348,186 of JAPXFQ010000425.1, read as the reverse complement.
CATTATAATTTATCCTATCTTAAATTTAGTACATCCCTGTGGATGAAACGTAAAAATAAAGATATCATTTAAGTAACCGTTACAGTTGTGCATTAATAAGGTATCATTTGTATTCCTTAGGTGTTGAATTTGCTATGTAAATAAAAAAAAATAAAAAAAAAATTCTCTCACCAGCCAGCAACCCCATGCTATAGGCCCAGTTCTTCCTTCCACCCAATTTTCCAATTTTGTTCCCGGTAAATTGTGGTGTTTTACCTGGAGATAATTCAGGGGAAGGCACGGGGTTTCAGAGTTCAAGCAACCAGGGCCACCTTCGATCAGAAAAACAGAAACTCTTGTGGTTAGTTCAGCAACATTGACATTGTATCAGCAGCCTTTGATCGTCACTTCTTCAGCAGAAATTGTCCATTTTACACCAGCCAAGTGGATTCACACATATTGTCCTTGAAAGTTCAGTTCAGCATGAGGAAATGTGCTCTTTTTTGAGGGTGCCCCCTGCTTCACCCCTGAAAATATTCAGTCACTGGTGCCCCCCTGGTTTGGGAGCAGAGCACAAGACAGAAGAACTTCTACGCTGGTTGTATAGATTTTTCTTTCTTTGGCAGTTATGGCGGGCACCTGGCACTATCCGTCATCAGCCCAGCACCCCCTCCCATCACATCTCCCCAGGAACATAAATTACATCTCAAGAATGTTATCTGAGGGGTTCTCTGTTGGCGGGATGGGAAAGAGAGAAAGAGAGAAAAAATATATAATTAGAGGAAGAAGAAGACAGACAGAGAGTCGATCCTCTCAGCCTATTCAAATCAACTTTTATTTAAACTTTTTATTTTCATGTTCATTAATCTCCTTCCTCAAAAGCTGAATTCAAATATCTTTTCCACTCAGACTGCCTATGTGGGCTCTATTTTACTTTTATTTTAATCAGTTATATTAGCAATAATTTCTTCAGTATTAGTTATGGTAAAAATATACTAATTTATAGGTTTGCTCTCTCCAACAGGGATGTTCATTAATCCTTATATGTCTAATTAAACTGTTGTTCTAATTCTTCCCCTGCTTATTTTAATTAATATTTCCTGCATTTTTCATCTAATTTATATTCTACCTCTGCTCTTCCTTCTGCTTTTGAATTCAGAATTCTTCTATTAAATCTTAAACTAAAACTTACCAAATTAGACTCGCTTAGGAGTAACTGCTTTTACTTGTTTGTTTTTAATTGTCACACTAATTATTGTCTTAATCACTGTAAATGCTCATTTGTATTCTAATTATAAGCAAAGCACCCTGAATTGCACTGTGTTGAAAGTGCGCCCTCTCCTTTTTTTTTAAGACTAATTTAAATGTTATCAAGTATTTATCTTAATAGTATTTCTTAATTCCCCCTTTACCAAGCTTGTATTTGTTTCTATAAAATATTAGATCCGAATTAAACAAGCGTAATTATTTAATCTCTTATGAGTTACTCCTGGTCGTTTTCAAGAGGCGTTTCCAAACTTAAATCGCTCCTCCGAGCTGTTTTTTTTTTCTTTTTTTTCTTTTGTATCTATTTTTTCATTCACAATTGATCTTAAGAGTGAATGCCCCAAGCCGAAGCTTATTAAAGTTAAAAGGATTTATAAACTGATGTTTAGCTTCTTATCAAGTTACTTTATTCAGAGATTTATCAAAAAACCAAGAGTCTTGAACAGAATCCGCTCGCCTCGAGCTCTCCCACTAATTCAACGCAGCCTACAGTCCGGTGCTAACGTTAGCTTCTATCGGCTAACGTCGCTTAAAACAGTTAAACTCTACCACGAAACTACTCAACAAAATAGCAACATAACCTTCGGTAAATAGAGAACTCCACACCTCAATTTCAATTCCCATCAGCGTAATTCACACCACCTTTTCCAGATTTTAATGTGGCACAAAATTAGACGTATCCGTCACAAATTCAGCATGGACTGAAACGCGTACCTAACATCAGTTCCGCATTTGGAACAACGAATATTCTACTATGACTGTCCCAGACAAAACAAATGATAAATACAGAACACAAAGCACTAACTTTTAGATTGTATTAAATTATTTTACCGCTGAGGTTTAGACCAATCTGCCACAAATCCCGTAGTCTGGCTTGAGTGATTTCCCGGTGCCGGCTCCGGAAAACAACTCCGCAGACTCGGACAGACGGCACAAGCCCCCTATAACCATTAATTTATTTATTAAAGCATATACTTAAAGCCTGTTTATTTCATCCATGCTTTTAAGCTCAAAATTATGAAAACCTTGCTCCGAGCACCGACGTTCTCCCCACCGAGCTGGGTCAAAAATGTAAACGCCCCCGTTCTCCCCGCGGGAAAAAAGCTTCCACTTCGATGGCCTGTTCTAAAATGTTTATATCTATATATTCTAGAGTGTTTAATTTCACTTATCCATTCATATATTCTTAGATAATAGTTTATACTCGAGTTTTTACTAATGGTAGTTCAGCTTACCTCTCAAGTTCCTGCTTTCATACAAAGTTGAAATCTCTCACACACACACACACATACCCAGCGCTGAGATCTCTCTCACACACACTTTCTCCTCTCTTTTTCTCTCCTCTCAGTTATATTTTACACAAAAATCATTTAGGACATTAAATCACACTTCCTCCTCGAGGAACCTTTTAAAAACCTTGTTGTTAACAAAAATACATATGAATTAACCTCGTTGTCACTTAGATTACGCTTCAGCAACCTCGTTGCTGCTTTAAAGTACACTCAAAAAAAAAAATTTAAAATTAAAATTCCTCCTCGAGGAATAGTGATCAGCCTCGCTGTCACACCTTAACAACCTCGTTCTTAACAAAAATACATGTGAATCAACCTCGTTGTCACTTCTATTACGCTTCAGCAACCTCGTTGCTGCTTTAAAGTACACTCAAAAAAAATTAAAATTCCTCCTCGAGGAATCGTGATCAGCCTCGCTGTCACACCATTTTTCTAATCAGTGACCTCGTCACTTCTACTCCACCGAGTGTTTCTCTCCACTGAGATGTTTTATAGACTTTTGGATACTAGGAGGCTGACACAATCATTTTAGTAATCACCAATGAGCAGAAGAAAAAGGTCTGCTTACCTTATGTCATGCGCGCCATTTGTGTCAGTCTCTTTTCTCCTCTGTCAGTTCTCCAATGCTACCAAGACTCCTTTTCTTAGACGAAAATCCGGGTCACGGCACCAAATTGTCGTGGTCAATCAAAACCACCCCCGCGTTCAGGAGTTCGTTGGAGCTTCAAATCTTCAGTAGAGAGAAACCTGGCTGAGACTTAATTTAGTTTCACCTCAGCAGAGCGTGGAGAAGACCTGTCCCCAGCAAGCTGAGTCCCAGGCGTTCTGACCCTCTTCTGCAGACAGGCTTGTTTTATTCAATCCACATGATGGCTAACAGCACATACACACCAATACATTTGCTGATTTATTTCCCCACACACACATTTCAGTTACATCTTGCGAGATAACAGGTACCTGGCGGAGCCTGACGGTGCCTGGTCCTGCAGCTTCATCTCTAAAAAACAACTCCATATTTGGTAGAGACTGGTACTGCACATCTCTGAAAAACAACTCCCTATTACATCTGCAGGCCCATCTGCAGGCCTCGGTTACTTTCAGCAAGCATAAAACATTTAATCACATTAAAAATCCTCTTTACTCTGTATAAAAACAGCTGGTATCATGTAGCTCTGGGTGATTAGCCATGGTGCTTATCAGTAATTCCTCTGTCATTTTGATGCCATTGCTCAATGTCAGTCATTGACATTACAGTACTATACCATCTTCGGTGCGCCGGATTTTTTTTTTTCAAGAAGGCATTGCGTAATTTGGAAAAATAAATAGGTATATACTAATTTCCACAGGTGATAGCTGAATGCTGTTGACAACATTCTGCTTTTGTGCTCGGGGAGCGAGGGTGGGAGGGCTGTGGAGAGACGTGGGCGTTAATCAAAATGTAGGGGCGTTGCTGGGAGCTAACGGCATAGCTAGGAGGACTCAGTGCCCAACATGGCGGCCACGAGAGTTTTAAAAGATTACCCAAACATACATAAATTAACCTAAGAAACGCTTTAGGCATGTCTTTAAGGAGGGAATGACATAAGAATGTGATGAAAAGCTTTAAAAAGTGGATTTTACATACCCCCCCCCCCCTTTAAATATCAGAACGTTAATGTTTTCTGTAAACTACATTCATTATTCCAGAAAAATATTATCATAGAGACTCTGAAGCATACAGATGAAATTGCAGATGAAAGGCTTGGGGATATCCTGTTTGACCAGACCATCTTACCCTAATAAAATCCACCATGAATTCTGCTGTGTGGGGCAAATTTTCCTCAGGCAGATCTCAGAGATTGGGAGATGGCTACAAGAAGCATCGTACTTAAATGATTTCTATAAAAAAGGTAAACGCTTGACTGTCTTACAAGTATTTGTGTGTAGGAATTTGTATTGGCAAGAATCTGGTGATTCGATATTGTTATCACCATACAAGGGTACTATACAATATATTGCGATATATCACGATACTATGGTTAAGCCTATATTTTGTGATTTTTAAAACAGAATTTAACTGTAGAAAACTTGCCACGCCAATTTTAAACACATTAACCTATTTGATACGTAACATCCATTTTTATTAGGTGAAAACAGCCACCAACTAGCGGTGAAACGTTTAATGTTACTACATAAATTAGTGTGAACATCAATGGGTCCATTCAAAATTAAAAATAATAATAATAATAAAGCAAAATATTGGTATATTGCCTTTGAAAATCGATATAAAATTGTGATAAACAATATCACAATATATTGGCGTATTGATATTTTTTGACATCCCTATTTGTATCTATTGATTTTTCATGAATAATACAAGACTATTTTTGTTCATTAGTTTCACACTGTTTTAATGTGCTCAGATTTAATTTATAGGCATCACTTAAATTATCTTGAGAACCACATTAAATAAACGTGAACATAATATGAAATTTCCTCTTGCTTCAGCTTCGCACATGTAGGCAGTCCCTGGATGACGAACAGATTCCTAATGGCTCTCGAGTTTTACCATGAGTCAGTGAAAGCCTTGCAGATTAATAGGCTGACATTTGTGTTAGTTGGGATGGATCTGCCATCCTTTTGATCAAATTATCCTCTATTCATCATCTTTTCATGGAGGTAAATATCAATCCGGCTTTGCCACATGGCTGCCTGACTGAGGCAAAAAGCTGCAGGAAGCCACTAAAATGTGACACTATTTCAGCAGCCTTTGCTGTTTTGTGTCAGCGAATGAGCCGAGATACTCTTGCAAAGCAATTTCCCAATAATTGCCTAAGAAGATAAAGAGATGTTAAGAGAGGAAATGGGTTTCGGAGTGAAAAAAGACAACAGAGAAAATGCTTTTGTAATGGAAGAAAAAATGTTTTATGTTTTACCAGATAGTGATTCAGTCACAGGGATAAATTGCCGCCATTTGAATGTCTTTTCATCATTTTTGCAAAAATGGGAAAATAAACCATGAATCATCTCATAATGTTTGAAAATCAATATGCACTCACTTCTCTGAACTGACTGGAAATGTAACTTTCTCCTTTCATGAGATATAACACTGCTGGGGGGGAAAAAAAGGTTAAACCCAAGCTATCCTGTTTTGTAGGTAAACACAGCAAATTAATAAAAAGACAGAAAGGAGAGTGTACTTTCTTGTGTCTAGACATTTGTGGGATCAGTAATCCTGCCAATGAGCAGGACGAGCTCAGTCAGATGATCGTAAATGATGAAGACAAACGGTCTGTCAAAGGTTATTCTTTGGGGGACAGAGAAATCCAGTGAAACATCCGTCCATCTTCCCCTCTTTCCTGATCCGGACCCTTCCATCTCCAGCATGACCTCGTGAAGAGCCTAAGAATAAAGAAACAACTTTACTTGTTTCCATTGTATTGGGTAGGTTAATTAAACAGGGTTTCATGCTCAAGTAGAGTCCTTCTGAACCTCATGGAGTTTTAGCCTCCTCCTCTCCTGTGTGTTGGAGAAATTGGCTGAATTCAAGAAAAGCGACGAAATTCCAGCATCTTTTAGGATCCTCTCCAAACTGTAGGATTTTCTCACTTGAAACTTTGGGAAACGGATTTCTGCCCTCCTGTGAAAACAACAATCCATATGTTAGTGGATCTGCTGGTAGAAGTCTTGTGAAAACCCGTGCAAATGCTACTAATGACTTTAACAGGCTTATGCAGAGGGAGAAGTAATTAATGCTCATTTTGAAGGTTCTCAGCTTCATTCATCACACCTTCAGGGGCAAAAAGGCAATTGACTTCTGGAGACTAAAGAGAATGTAGAAATTTGGGCACCCACCTAAACAATTTAGTTGAATGGACTGCTGTTTATTATTACAGTATGTAAAACCACTTTACCGGTAGCACTGGAAACATGGGGGGATTCTGGTGGCTGACATAAAGCAATCGAACTTACCAGAAGCTTTACACATAAATAAAGCTGCTGTCACACACTTTCTTGTTTTCCTTGAATACCGATATATATATATATATATGTATATATATATATATATATATATATATATATATATATATATATATATATATATATATGTAGAATTCATACTCAGAAATGTATAGACAAACAGACAAACATTAAACATTAGGTCACATTGGAAATATTTGTATTTAATTAGTATTTAATTAATTAGTTGTAGCCTTAGTGTAAATCCTGTATGTCATTTTGGAGAAAGCAAAGCCTTCAGTGAGTTTTGTTTTAATAGCAATAAATCAGACCAAAGGGATAGAATTCAGAGCAACAAGACATCTGTACAAACTTCTGGCCTGGTGAGAATGCTGCAAGCTTCATTATCATGCAATCAGAGTGACATAGGCCAGTATTGCAGAGAGAGGACACTGGGACTTGAAGGGGGCATGTGGGAGAAGATAAATAGTGATTGCTCAATATTATATAATAGCAAACGACTATATGATCGCATTAATGATAGGCCAGCACTGGTAACTGGTAACTGAGCATCAGTAACTTAAAGGCCGGTGCTGGCTGCTGAGAAGGAAACTACTCACTTGTGTTAGCATTAGAAAGGCTAACAACTAGCATACCTAGTTTGGTCACCCACTTCACTGATGCATTTAGTTTTCTTACTTTATTAAGAAAAATGGTTGACATGCAAAATCAATAAGCATGCATTGACAGATGTTGCTTCAACAGAATCCATTGTCATTCAATGTGTTGAATAACAATAAATGTTGCACATGTATACACAATATGATTGTAAATCGGACATACTACTATCTTTATTTGGTTATTAGCCCTTTTCTCTTCATTCAGTTACTGGTAGATGGCTCCCTTTTTCTTTTATTGTGTATATATGTTTTATATGCTTGATGTCGGGTTGAATAACCTGTACATTCCGTCAAAGGAACTCCTGTCATTGCAAATTGTTTATAGATTTTCTTACATTTTCCTTAATGTAGTTTTCTTTTATGAAAAAAAAATATTTGTATGTCTATTAAAGGTGACCAGCCTAAGCATGGTAGTCATCAGCCTCTCTAATGCTAACAATTGCCTCTTCGTGGTAATGGAGAGCAGAGGCAGTAGGCAATCCATTGGATGAACATGTTAGGCATGCTAGTCACTAGCCTCTCTAATGCTAACATAAGTGAGCCGTCTCGTTGTCAGCTGCTAGGGCCAGCCTCCACATTACAGGTGCCTGCTCGGACATGGCTGCAGCCTATCCCCTAAAAGATCGGTATCTGGCTGATTGGATATAGCTTTGTGCGCAAAGAAGTGGCGACCGTTGGGTGTGCAATAGTCTTCATTTTGGCCCTAATGCTACATTATTTTTTGGAACATCAAGTCCTGTTTTTGAAAGCCTGTGTGTCACTTTTCATGTACTCCAGTTCTGAACTGTGGCTGTATATTGGGATCCAGGCTGTGAATTCAATTCATTTCAATTTAGTATATTTAAGTAGCGTCAATTTACAACACATGTCATCTCAAGGCCCTTTTCAATTCAATCATATATACATTCCAATCAGTTTAAAAGTTTTCATCAAGTCATTGACTTGCAGCAAATCTTGTGCTAGGTCAGGCCGAGTTACAATTCTTCTGATGTCGTATTTTTTTCATTATATTTATTAATTCCTACATATTTAAGGATCAAGTGAATAAATCGTAATGAAATCTTAAAGATCTATGAACACCCTCAGGTATTCAAGATAATTATTAACTGAATTAATCAGTAAGTACCTCATGCAGTCAGTTTCACTTGCAGTTTTGAGCTCCTAACATGCAACAGTAAGTGAATAACATGCATATTCAACATGATGAGGGAACATAAGGTTGCTATAGCCTACTGTCTTCTAATGAAATTCAGATAAAAAGCAGATGCAAAATAGTGTCATGGTTTATGAAGCATCAACACTATATATTTTAAAAGAACAGATACTGAAGAAAATATGACCCCGTGTTCCCCCATATCCATCTATCTATCAATGTCATTTATCCTCCAAGGCTAGGTTGGGGTTGACAACCTGGATAGCTTGCCAGTCCATTGCAGGGCCTCTTTTACCAAGAGCTCAACTTGTGGTGCCAATTTGCAGCGATGATGTGCGTTTCACAAAAGATTACGCCATTCTGGGATAAAGGGGGGTATGGGGGTGGTGTGCTAACTGTGATGTGCAGGGCTGCGTATAAACCAGAGGTCATGCTAAACATGTTTTTTGTCCATTATTTTTACATTAAGGGTAAAGCTATTCCTGTCATAATATATTTCTATCTGTCCATTTTTACATCCTAGGTGGGAGGGGACTTTTGCTTTTCGCTCTGTTCGGTGGTTCAATATTTTTTTCTTTAGTACTCAATTCAAATCAGCTGAACAGAGAACTACATATAAAACTGCAATTAAACAATTGTACTTCAAATAGGAATGCCTGCTGCAGGAATTATCACCCTTAGTTCATAATCAAATAGTGGGATTGCTGCAGAGGTTATTGTCATGAGGTTTCGAATTTTTACCTCAGACAAATGGCTTCTCATGTGTGTTTAGATGTTGTTGAGGCTGAATCCGTACTCTGATGCCACACTGTAGCCTGGAATTAAGCGTCTGGCAGAAAAGCCAGTGGGAGGAAAGCAGCAGCAGGCACCGATGTTTGGCACACATTGTAGCACATCTAAGCAGCCGCCATGGCCACAGTGAGCCCTGAAGCCTCATTCACTTTTCAACCTGCAGTCAGCTCCTGGTCAGCAAGATGCATTGAACACAGTGTCGGGGGCTTTTTTCTTTAATACATTTATTTATCTGGAGTCTGTGTGTAAAGTTGAAAATATCTGCTTGTTTGCACCCATTGGTCAGAAGTTTAAATACTAATCTGTATAAATTCAGATTTCTAAAAAAAATCTGTCAAATACAGCGACACCTGATAAAAAAAAAGCCTGTGGTGAGTAGAGAAAATAGCTGACCATAACTTGTTTTTAACCCGATTGAAGCTTCGCTCCTTTATCAGTCCCTGTGAACTCTTCAGCTTTAAAAGCCAGAAGCTCCCAGACCTCTGCATCAGTGCAGTTTGCAATCTCAGCTGACACAGTTTACAAATGCAAAATGAACTCCCCAGGTTTACTTGGATTCTACATACTGTTACCAGCACAGGTTCAGCGCACATTCAACACATCATCATGACATCAACCTCTGCTGCGACCAGGTGTTGTGGCTTCATTCATAACACCAGCATTGCAGCAAGACTGCGGTAGTATCACTACCAAGCTTGCCTCTCACGGATGCTGCATGATTCCCCCAACGCCTGCACATTCGTAAAACACATCATGCTGGGATTATTACCCCAAAATGCCAGTGCATGTCTTGCAAACGAGTTTATGGCGACTTCTCTTGGTAGTAAGAAATTTAGAATGAATAAGGAGAGGCTGAGATCTTACATACAATCTAATTTAATTGTATATTTTCACTAAAGATTTTATATGCTACCCCATGTCCAATTATTGTGGTTTTAATTCCTCTTTGGTTCAGTTGACTGTAAAACATGAGATATTATGACCAAATAATCAACATATCTCTTATCAAACTTTAACAGGTTGATACGATTTATGGGAGCAGCATGAGCACATTTCCCTACAGCAGACTATGAATAGAATATAGAACAAAACATTAAATCATTGGTTATCAAAATGGGTACCAGACATCCCAAGGCAGGACCTAAGTGAACCGTGAATGGCTCATAGTAAATATTCCATTTGCAGTTTCCCTCTCAGTTTTGGTCAATATGGAAAATGTACTATGTGAAAACATTCCACACCCTCCTAACCACATACCATCTCACATAGTGGTGACAGCATTATATTGTGGGGTTCTTTTAAGACATTGTGTTAAAAGCTAATAGAACTTGGAAGGAACAGAGGGGACAGTAAATACAGGGTAATTCTGGGAGAAAAATCTAAAAGAAGCTGCAAAATATCTAGAGACCATGGCAGGGGTTCACCTTCCAGCAGGACTGCAACCTTCAACTTACAGCCAGAGTCACAGGAGGATGGTTTAGATGAAGGCAAACTTGTGTGTTTGAATGTTCAAAGTCCACAACTTAATCTAGTTGGAAGCCTGTTGCAAGACATGGAAATGGAGGTACACAGATACTTTCTATCAGATGGAACTAAAATGGAGCTAATAGGTAGAGAATTATTTGCTCTTCTGTCTAGGAGAATGCCCCAAAACACCTACAGTGTTGCAAACAACCCAAAAATGCCTCTACAAAGTATTGGCACACAAAATGTGGTAAGCTACATATCACTGTGGGTTTCTATTCCTGGTCCAACCCTCTGTATTCCCCACCTACCCAGGCTTCAAGTTGCTGAGCCAAAAGCTCATGCGGCTGTCAGAGAGGCAATCCTCCAGCGGCTGGATCTCTCCTTTAGGCAGCAGGAGCAGTGAGGCCAGCCGCCCTGTGAAGGCCAGCCGCACCACAGTGGCTGAGCAGTTGGTGTCGTACAGCATCATCACCTCGGCTGAGTCGTCCAAGAACATCATGTCAACTTCCACAGAGGTCGTAGCATTGAGCTGGAAGCTCCTCTGTACCTTGTGGCGCTGTTCGTAGAACTGTTGACCTGATTTATGGTTAATTAATGGGAAAAGCATGTTATATATGGAATATGACAGTGAAATGGGAAAGGCAAGAAGTCGCACACCTATAAAAACATGCTGCTGTGTGGATTTATGACCACCAACTGTTATAGAAGGACATAAAAACAAGAGCTAATGAGAAAGCAGATGCTCAGTTGTTGCTTGTTCTTGTACACGGATAAAAAATGATACATCATCATACTCACTAAACATTATGTTCTGTATCAAAATCATTTTGTGATAGTCTCTATTACCTGAAGTAAAAAACTTATATAGATTTGTTAAACACAGAGTAATCTAATTTAAGCATTTATTTCTGTTAATTCTAATTATTCTAGTTTAAAGCTTATGAAATGTTGGCCTGCTTGAAGGTACGAAGCAATAGCCTACTTAGTATGTTTACATGCACATCTATATCAAGCTTTTTGGTCAAATCTGACTAAGGGCTTGCCCCCTGTTGAGAGCAGAGTCCTCATTTACATGTCACTTAGAAAATCTAATTTTTAAATAAAGTATGTTCTATTCGCCAATGATAGATGGCGATATGCACCCCTACGTGTTAGCCTTATAGCGGTTAGCTTAGAGCTGCACTACGGCAGTAAACTGGTTACAGAGAAGTCCGATTCCAAACGCATTACCTGGGTAGCTAAGCTGAGCTTCTGAAACTCTAGTTCGGTTCGACTCGAGTCGGGCTAAGGAGTATACATGCATTTTAAAAGTCTGATTTCATTCGGACTAAGGTACTATCACATGGTTAGAGTACGTTTTTCATGAATGATTGAGGAGGAGAAGATAACCCAATGCTTCTGTTATGGTATTGAGAAGGCCAAATTTGCTTTACCTGTGGCCTTCAGCTAATAATTGGCTAATCATATCACCAGAGAGAAGCTTGAAGTGCTCCTGTTAGATAGCCAAGATATTTTCTGACTTGATGAAACCCAAAGAAAAAACACCACCAAATGTCATAGCTACCGAAATCATCACTGATGGTGGAAACTTCAAACTTCAACTCTTTTTCCAAACTCTGGGACTTTGATTTACAAATAAAATGCAAAGTTTGCTTTTATCTAAAAAACGGAATTCCAATCACAGAGCAACAGTTCAATCCATTTTGTTTTACTCTATGTAAGACGTTTTGACATTGTCTCTTGTTCAGGAGTGGTTTGAAACAAGACATATAACTGGTGCATCTAGAAGCTCTGATTCTAGCCACAACCCACATTTTATGTCTTTGCTTCATTGTCCTTTCATGGCAGCTTTAGGCTCTTTTTTTACATACCACACATTTCCCTTCCACTAAACCTTCCATTAATATGTCTAGATGCAGATCTCTGAAACCACCTAGCTTCTTTAACATTTTGTGGATTGAATGCCTGGAAAAGGAGGTCAATGAGCATCTGCTGGATAACCGTCAAGCTGGCACTCTTCATACCATTTATATGTTAACAATTTGATTAGCTTCAAGCCATAATCATCAAAATTAACAGAAACAAGCACTTTGAAAATAGTACTCTGTGTAATAAATCTATGCAATCCATATTTTCTTATTTCAAAAGTTTTACCCCAACTATTATCCCTACAGAACAAGTAGCTACCTTTAAAATAAACAAAACTGCTGAGAATAAGCTTGTCTGAGCCTTGCAGATCTTTCAGCTGCTTCTCAAAGCTGATGTTAATAGCAGGTTGTCCAGGATTCTGCAGCCGGGATAAAAAACCTTCAAAGTCTAAAGAGGGTTTTCCATCAACGTGAAGGTTGCTCCATACTCCTAACTGGCCCCTCGCGTGAGAGCCATCCTCAGTTCCTCTCCTCCCCCATACTCCATCATTTACCTCAGAACTGTTTGCTGCATCCGCCTCTCCTGTGGCACTACCAATCACAGCTTCAACCCCCTCTGCAGCCTCAGATTGTCCATTCTGGACACCACCTTCACCCTCTCCCTCCCCAAGAGTGAGGTTGTGTTGCAGATCTTCGAGAGCCGTTATGGTGGCCTCCACGGTGTTGTGTGAGGCATTGGCCGCAACCCCCAAGGCCTGCAGGGTCTGTTTCCGACTCTCTGACCCAGAGATTCGGCAAAGCAGAGCCAGAGCTGATGCTAGGCCCAATGGTGAAAACAAGATGTTCGGCTGTTCCAAAGGAAAACTAGTGGTCAAGTCTTGGTAAGGCTCAAAGGCCAAGGCTGTGTTCAGTGCTGATGTGTTGAGCTGGTTCTGCAGAATGGCCTTTACATCCCGTTTTACAGGCCTGCTGGGGAGATTCTCGGGGTTTGGCAAAGCTGACCTGTGGCCTGAGGAGCCACTTAGCAATCCTAGAAATGCAATACAAGTCAAACTATACATAACACACATCTTAACTTCTCCTCTTACCGTACTGGCCCGATTGGGCAGAACACAGGCCAAACTCCTGCTTTGGAGAAGTGGTGTGGGCTCAGTGCGGAGGTGGCTGTCTGTTGAAAGCATATTGATCTCTGAAGCTGAGCGTTTGACCTTTGGGTTGAGCTCTGAGCAAACAGCAACAGCCTGTTTTTAGTTTCTTAGGATTTCACCAGCAAATAATGTGAATTAGGTGGACTCTGAGGACAGGGCATAACTATTCCTCTTGGTAGAACACATTATGGTCAACATGGATTTTGAACACTTATGCAACTGGTGAAAACTTTTATTTTCGTGAAGTTTCCCTGCACAGATACAGTGGCATGCAAACAGAAAATGTTCTCCAGTTAATCAAAAATCTTTCCAGACTTGATTGTGTAGACGCATTTGCAGTCACTCCTGGTAACGATGTTTAAAAAGCCACCTACCCAACCATTTTCTATGCCTGCTAAACGAGAATAGATCTTATTGATCACTGGGCCAGAGATGGGGTGCATCCTGGAGAGGTTGCCATTCCATCAAAGCAATCCAAATAAATTCCTCTTCTGATGCTGTGATTTCTACAACTGAAACCAAAGTGGACATGTATAAAACTGGATATTCATGTCATTTTGTTTTTGAAAATCTACACCAGGGCAACCTAACCCATCCAAAAATCAATTCTTAACCTCATTCCAACAAAATTTAAAATTTCTCAAGCCAGAAAACCAGCATAACCCTTTAAAAAATGTAACTCCTGAAGTTTTATCCTAACTTCAGAAAATGGGTTGTTATGACTATAGAGCCATCATTTTATTTCCATGTTTGCATTTTAAAAATAAATCCAATCTAACTTTCACAAAGGGAGCATGAAAATATTTTCCTAATTAAAGCATTCTATGTTTTAACAAAAATAGATTTTAGGCTGATAAATAATTTTAAAAAAAAATCAGTTTAGGATTAATGTAATTGTGTTGTGGAGATTGTATTCAGGTTCTGCTTAAAAAACCACACAGAAACCTGGTAAAAGTAGCATTGATTTGTCCAGAATTATGAAGAGCCATGTTGCCAATGGCTTTTTCCAAAACTGAACAAATACTGACTAATTGTTGTCTAAGATGAGAGTTAAACTTAAAACATTGCTGATGGCCACAAAAATTCATAGACCATGGAAAATGATTTAGCTCTACTGGACAAAAAACTTAACATGCTAAATAAATAAGGTTTATGTTAGTTAATATTCTTGTGATAGCCCACATGCTAATATTAGCTTTTAGCTTGGTCTGCAGTTTTGTCTTTAGCTTTTAGATTCAGCTTTTACCTAATACCTGATTAAAGCTAAACAAATGCCAAAAAACATATAATGAAACTTACGGTTTCATTATTTTGAGTTTTAACATAGTAAGGATGAGAAGAAGGGTCTATCTTTGTTTGTGAGCTAAAAAGCTAAAGATGTAGAACTTGGGAAGATAGTGGTAAATATGAAATATTTATTTGTACAGTGCTGGTGATTTTCATCCAGCCTGTGTGTCTTCGACATCTTCCCATCACAACAGAGATGATGCAGTGTGACAAAGTATCTCAGAGCAAAAACAGAGTTTAATTGCATCGCTGAAAAAAGTCATTAGCTCCGTAGCAACTACAGTAAAAAGTGGTACGCATGAAGAGTCCTTGATGTATTATATTATTTCCACATGTTGAAAAATGAGAACATCTCATCTAGTAAATATGCTGCTTCAGAAATTGAGAAGTTCAGAGCCGAGTTGGACCCCTGCGGACTCTTCTGTTTTTTCCTAAGCTTGTCATACAGCTGAAATAGGTTCATGTGGAGATTTATAAAATCCTTCTAAAAAAGTAAATTCAGACCAAAATATACTAATTTCAGCCTCAAAGTCTATTAACTGTTTCAGCATTGTCAATTAAGCAAATTCTCTCAGTGTATATCTAGTCCACACTTAATAAAATCCTTATGATAAAAAAGAACTGGTCTTCTTCACAGACACCTCTAAAAAGGGTTCTTTTAAACCCGCTGCATGTGCAAATGGAGAAATAATATGTTTTTAAAAAATCCAAATTAGTTTTATTGTTAGAAGTAGAAAAAGCTCTGCAACAATAGCCTTATTAGAAACAATTATTTCATACCATTTTTCCATTTATTATTATTTTCCTGTTTATTCTTATCACACATCTTTACCATAGGTGCTGGTACATCTTATCTCCATGTGTACATATTATAAATTAGGACCTTTATAAACAAATAATGTGGTTGGTTGAAGGTTTACTGGACTGTGACAAAGTTATCAGAAAAAAAAACCTCTCTAAATATTATGCTTAACGTTGTATCTGGAATGAACTGTACGCATTACGTATGCCACAAGTCGCTTCCTGAGAAGTTGCCAAATGTCGAGTTGCTCATTAAATATATTCAGTATAATCTCAGGCCTGCAACTGAACAGCAGGTCATGTTGGATTCTCAGCAGGCAACCAAAAGCTGTCTAGAAAGTCTAGTTTTTAAGATACCGCTCCTGTAATGCTGCAATGCCACCATGTGGTGGATTACGTCCACAACAAATTAAATGATTCTTTTTTTTCCAAGACAATCCCCCAAAATAAATAGTGTTCTGGATATTGAACTGGCTACAATCACTTTTAGAATACTAAAAATCAAGATAATTAAGCAGATTACAAAACTAGGTAAATTCTAGGAAATGGTTGCCAGGGTTAAGACCATTTTAAATGTCCTGCCATGACATTACCAATACAATCTTTAAATGTTGCCTTAAATGAAATTTAAAGAACCAGAAGAAAAGTCAGTGTTCTTTGTTTGCCCCACTAGTGAAAGACGGTATAATTGAGCATGCTTGGATGTGAGGATGTGCAGCCAAGTTGACTCAGAGGTGCATCTGGGGCAGGATGAGGTAGCAGTAGAGAGAGATCCACAGCAGCACCAGTATTTCCAGCTCTAATGGGGTTGTGTCACAACATGCTGCTATAGATTGAAGACTGAGTCCTCCATTGTTCCTGGAATGGAGATGAACACAGGAGTGCTCCATTAAGGCTTTTTATATTTCTTAGAAATATTACATTCAAGCTGTAAAACAAAAGAAAAAAAAGAAGAAATAGGATTGGACGCCTAGTTTCTATAATTGAAGCAGTCGAGAGAACAATTTTCCATATGATGAAATAATTGTGTATCATTTTCTTTCTCTTTAAGCTTTTAGTTGATTTATTATCCTAAATGGTCAAAAGTAAATAATCTAACCTTATGCATGATTTCATGTTGATATGTTCTTTTCTTAAGACTTTTTGTTCTACGGTATCCACCCTGATTGTGGTTCTTGTTCGGACTACTTAACTCACTTGTGAAATATACCCAAAAATCGCAACTTAACAAACCAAAATAACCCTCATATAACCAGTCAGTACCTTACAGTACACTATGAGTAGATTATAGACTGATCAACCGCTTTATTAGGTACACCTCGGGTGTACCTGATAGGACCCTGTTTTGCCTTCAGAACTGCTTGAATTCTTTTTGGCATGGACACAAGAGGTGACAGGAAGATTCCTCAGAAATGTGGTACACAGTAAGCCATTGCAGTACACTTTGAATGCAAGCCTTTATTGGACCTAACATGAATCGCAGCAAAGAATGCCAGAACATACGCACATAAAGGCCCTGTCCCAATACCCGCACTTGCACCCTTGTGCACTTCAATTGCGCGTTCCCGTTGAGGGGCGCAAGTGCGTAGGGTGTCCCGATTAGAATCCGGCCCCTGACCCCCCCTCTTTTGCGCCCTCGCTCCGCACTTCGCAGAAGCCCGCATCGGTGCGGACTTCAGTGAAGGGTATTACCCACAATCCATTGCTGCGTGTGAAATTATGTGACAAAACGGCAACAAACAGTTCCAGCTGCTTCTCCTACAAATTTATTTTCAAGTTTAAGGGCGTCAGTAAGTTCTTAAAATTTCCTGGGACAATATCAATAAACCGGAGTCTGGTTTGAAGATTGCTAATAACTCTTAAAACCATCATCAGGCTGCTGGCATGGAAGAATCATTAAAACCAAAATCGTCACAGAAACAATGATGGACCGTCGATCCGTCCAGGCAGTACCCCTCTGTTGCCCGTTGACAGATGCAGATAAGAACCAGCCTTCTCCCGTGACCCGTTGAAGCTAAGCAGTACAAAAGATGGATGGATAATGATCCTGAAACGCTGTGGATCAGCTGCACGCTTGAAAAAAAAATGCACAAATTAAATTTCAAAGGCTCGAACTAAAGTGTCATTAACGTGGTCGGGTTGTGGTTGAAAAGATTCATCCTGAATTTAAATGTATTATTTAAATATGTACCTATAGCGGAGCTTCATGCGTTTCAAAACTATCATCACTAAATAATGATGGGGAAATATCCACAACACCCCCGCCTATTGAAGCCTATAGAATCATTTATTATTGTGTACATAAGCAATTAATGAGCTGTTGGACATATCTGTTGAAAAATATTATTTACTAATAACGCTGTGTGTATTTTCGGACATGATAGGCCAAAAATAATATTCCTTGTGCGTTTTTAGAAAGTCATAAAACAACAAAAAATTCTAAATAATGAAAGAATCAATTTTTCTGCATTTTAAGTAAATTTTCGTTTGGGTACTTATTTCTGGTGAAAGATCATGTCCTGGCATTCCAGTGTCTGTTCATTTAACACAGTAGATATGACAAATATACATAATACAATAAACACATTCTATAATCAAAACGCTTTCTTTATAGCCAGTATTTTCTGTAAATAAATAACATACATATATATACAATTGGTGCCTTTGATTAAAATACAATATGTTCTATAACTTTGGACTTAATGCCTTAGAATTTGCTAGATTTTTTTTAATATTTTGTATTTATCAAACTTAGATGAATTTGTTTCAGTTTTATCATATTAAGCAGGAAAATAACACGAGCGGCACCGCCATTTTGGTTGTCATGGAGATACGGTACAGGGTGTCAACGTAATCCTCACGTCCCAATCGTGCAGTTATTCACACACTTGTTCACTACGCACTTGAACCCTTGTCTGCACTTCAACCAAGTGCAAAAGAAACTTTTTAGGATAGTGGAATATCAGTTTGTACACTGATTATATAAAAATAGCAATGGGAGAATAAGTGGGTGTTAGACCTGCACTTTAAGAAAAATTCCACATCTGGTTTTTATGTGGCATGGACAAAACTATAATTCATAATTTATGCCTTGAAAATGTCCCCGGTTTTATATTCACTTTCCTGCAGGAACCCCAGAAAATACTTGTGTGATAAAGCACTAGCTGATGATTTGAACCCCAACAAGCTAGGTGGAAGTCCTGAATGCTAACAACTCTGCCAAAGTAGCAATATGCTCCAATGACAACCATCATTAAAAATCAGAAGAAGATTGCACCATTATGAAGTAAACATTTCACTGGCGGCGACGTCAGGTTAAACGGCGGGATGTTGGCAGCGACGTGATGTGAGGCGATGTCAGGTTAGGCGGAGAGGTGTTATCTCTAACGTTAAATTAAGATGTTGGTCTCCTTAGTCTGGTGATCCCTGTCACTTTCTACCCACCATAGTATGCCCCTTGTAGTTTCTGCTGGAGCCGTGTGCGCCATCGCTCATGGTGCTCCTACTCCGTTTTTGCACACCTGCAAATCAGCTAACTGCTGCGCTCCTCTCCCCGACTCATTTAGATACGTTCAGCTTTGCCGTTTTTGGGATTCACGGAGGGAAAACAAATCCTAACAAGAACACAGCAAATCGACAAACAAATCATGCCAAATAAATACAAAAATGTACAAATTTCCCACTGTGTAACAAATGGCCAGTGCTCTGATTTGATCAATGGTTTAATGGCAAACTTAAATACGTTTGTTGCATTTGCAATGTAGCCTAGAGGTGATAATTTTCCTTTAAGAAGCCTATAATTATAGGAAAATTATCACCAAAAGTTGGTATGAAGGCTTTGTATTACCAGCTTTGTTTTATAACATTTTCCAGGTTAAACCTTGTTTAATGCTTTCTTAGTCTATGTTGTTCTATCAAATTTATGCTGTTATTCTGTGCTCCACACAGCTTGTAAATGAATAGAGTATGTGCATGTTGGATGTTATCATCTTGTTAGTTTGTTAGCCTAATAATGCGCAACAGCTTCTCCTGAGAAGGGAGCATCCTGTATAATATAAAAGAATGATGCGTTCTGTTTTTGGTTGTTAGTTACTTTCATTTCCTGAACTACTTATTTTAAACTTGGACTGAGGTTTGGGTAGTAAAGAATCTGACTCTTTCTAATCTTAAATGGTTGCAGTAAGAGGATGTTGTTTGTAAATCTTTGAGGTGTGTATGTGCAAATAAATATCATTATATTGTACCTATGAATCTGTCCTTGTATCGTTACCAGTAGTTTAATATAGCCTGCAGTATGACAGTGACAATAATGATTTCAAAGCTTGTACCCGTAGGCTAGCCATTTATTTCATATTGCGAATGCGTATGCGTTTTTTTATGTATTAGGAGTTGGGGGGCCTGTGCCCCAGCAAAGCTTTAGGTCTAGAATCACCCCATATCTTAATAACTTTAATTTTGTATCAAAAATATATTTAAATTTGGATTATACAGAGTTTTGATTCTACTTTTTTTTTTTTATTGAGACGTTATCAGTTTAATATTTACAAATATAATTTTCGTATCCCCAGAACTTCAGCAAGGACAAAATTGTACAAAACTGTGATCTTCAGGTTGGGAACCACTGGTCTAAATTGCACAACAATGAATTTGAGATTGGATTGGCCTCCACATTTCATTAATCTCAGTCTCATCAAGCTGTACAAATGTGCTGGTGAAGTAAATCTGAACCATGGAGACCCCACCTCACAAGTTGCAGAAAATATTTTCTACTACTTTCAAACACACCTTACTTGTGTTTTGGTTTTTTCTGGTCTGTTTGTTTGTTTTTGTTTTTTGCAGAAGTCAGTCAGTGTGTGTGTACCCTAACAAGGGAGCCAAAGTGTCTGTGTACCAGTTGTGTAAAGAGCCTGCAGTAGCTCCTCTGTTGACAGGTCAAAGTGCGAAGAGTCATGTGAGGCCGATGGCCATCAGGTTACACATACTGTCTCTGGCCAGCATCTCTCACTCAACAGATAAAGCAAAGGGACTGATGAATTTTTTTGAATAATGGAAAATTTAAGATGGAAAAATACAGAAACTGTCTTGGGAATGGGCCAAATGCAATTTTTTACATATGAGCAAACTGGAAAGATTAAACCAGACATAGTTCAAGGCCTAGAACAATTAGTTTAAAGCTGAATTTATGTACGTAATGACAAATTTTACAGAGTGTAACAAAAATACTGTATATATTTCGAGTTTTTCTTCCCTCAAAATGAGCAGTCCTCAACCGAAATAGTTCCTCAGGAAAACAATTTCTCAATGGGACTTCCTGAAACAAAATATAACAAATTCCCTGTCAGTGGGAGGAGTAAAGACCTATTAGTTTTAGTTGCAATCAAAGCATAATTCTCCATCAATTGTCCTCGACATTGCTATTACTCATGTCCACACCATACTTCCACTGGGTACACACTAAGGAGGGCCTATGGTGTCAAGAGGTCTTCACATCATAGGCTCTTTGTCCAAGGCCTTTATCTTTACTCGTCTTGACCTGCAGAATGCATACAATCTGGTCAAAATATTAAGGGGAACGAGTGGAATATGGCATTCTGGTTCCAAGAACGGGAAGGCTGCTGCTCCTATTTAGCCCTTTTGTCCGCATTACTCTTGAGCCCAAGAATCAAAACACTGAGCTTTGGATCCAGTAAAAGTTTAGTGGTAAAATCTGACAGAAAACTGTTTGGTATCCTCAATAATTTAGTGAACAAGAAAATCTGAGTGATCAAGCACTTCTAAGTTAAGATTGTGTACGCTGATGGAATCCAACCAAAGAAGACTGAATGCTGAAGTTAACGTAAAACAGGTTTAAACAATTGAGACAATGTGCTACAAAAAGATAGCATGAGAAAGTAATCTTTGACCCACCTGGCCTTGGGACCTTGGCCGCATGTCTCCCTCCCGTCTACGTCTGCCCATTTCCTTTCCCATTGCTTTTTATAAGGCCAATAATGCTACAGTCTTTGAAAAGAAGATAGTTAAACGTGTTTCATGCAATTTAACGCTTGATTTGTTTGTCAGTGTTAAAGCAACATCACAAAATATTACCTTAAAGGTGAGAAAAGATTCTATATAACTTGTGATTGTCTGGGGTTTTTTTTATCACAAAAGCCTTATATTTTAGCATCAATTGTTCAGTACCCACCACCTTGATTGGTTTCCCTGGTAATAATGTGTGAAAAGCCTTAAAATAATCATCTTCTTGCAGTAGCTTAATCTAAAAATTGTTGAAAAAAAACTTTTAATTTGAGTACATTTGGTCATTAGAGGAGCTTTGTAAGGAAGTGTTTTTACATAGTTAGCTGTGCCATAACTATGTCTTGAACAGTATTCATCCAATGAATCAGGGTTTCTTTTTTTTTATCAAAACCAGTGTTTCAAAGTTTTGATTGGGAAAGAGAGACTATGCTGTTCTGCTGCATGTCAGAATGCAAATGAAATTTTAGGTATTAAACTTTATGACATCTAAAGCAAAGCGCAACTCCACATAGGAGAACTTTTTTCCATAAGGTTTGTTTGCAAATGATGAACTTGAAACATGTTACAAGTCAAATTATCAACAAGTCTTATCAAAAAAGAATTGTTAGCCGGGTAACAGCCCACCACATTAACCAATCACTTAGCATTAAATTATTGTTCGTATGAAATGCCATTTTTACTTGAGGCGTGGTTAGATAAATACAGAGGCATAATAAAGCTGGCACAGTCAATGCACTTATGCGCTATGCACTTTGCACTAATGAGAAATATCGTGGTGTCACGTTGTTCACTGGCAAATGCATATTTGTTAATGACTTGGATTATTCTCAGAGAAAAAAATCCTGATCAGGACTTTTATTTTTTCCATTCTTAAAATAAGTAGTGTTGACGATCATTTCATTAATAATACATGAATTCCCATTTCTTTGGGGTAGAAATGTTGCATGACCAGCACAAATTTTAAGAACATATCAGATGTTTATAAAAACTGTACCTATGATGAACAGTTTATTTTGCTACCTGAAAGCATTTTTTACAATTTGAGATCTGGTAACAAAAAAACAAAAAATTCCAATTTTGTTTTCCAGTATTTACACTTATTTTCTATAAGTGCCAATAAGGGAGGGATGTGGTGTGCCTATCAGATATTTTTAGAAAAACTTGGATTTACAAATAAGCAGTTGGTGGGCACACAAGCTTGACTATAGAATATTTCCAAAAAAAATCATTAGGGAGCAACACCAGGTGGGCTATCTGTGCACATGTTTGTTTATCAGACTGCTTCAGACATCTAGTTGATGGAGTGGTGGATAAAGAGGAGGTCAATGAATGTTTGTTCACATTCAAATTACAAGATTGGACACTGGCCACAGCAAAGCTTTGTAAAGCTCTGTGCTCATTTTGTTTCCTGGAACACCTCCAGCTGTCTTTGATTCCCACCGATTTTGCAATACTGTCACTTTAAATCAATGTTTCATGAAAATGAATAAGGCTGGAAGAAAAAACATTGAATTCTAGTTTTAAACTAATCTTTATTTCAGTTCACAGTGAGCTTGTTGAAACAACAGTAGTACAATAACAAGGTGTTAGTGGATGCTGCAGATGCTGTACTGACTGATGATTAAAGCATCACTTGAAACAGTCAATGGGAGAATGATATATCATGATGGGTAAAACACATTTATCAACTGAGGGAGGTGACACATAGTTCAGAATGCTCTATGGTGAAAAATTGGTTAATGGAAGTATATTTCAGTTACTTGTAGATGAGTCTAGTGTATTATTCACCCCCTCTACTCATCATTTATTCAATTCCCTTAATGTCACAGCAGTAATCGCTATTGCGGATGAACGATAAATGTCCAGAGGCTGCTAAAACAAGTGAACATGTGACATCTCTACATGACACAAATGTATTTATGCATCTGTTGGGTTGCTGATTTTGCCCGCAAAGATAATACTCCTCGTTGAGTGCTCAATAATGAAGACCATAAACGGTCGGTTGAGAATCATGTTGACGGGGAGACTCATTGGCATGATTTCGATGGTGGTGGCAGCAGCGGCTTCTGTGCCTGTTTCATCCACGCTCAGCACAGCCTGGTGTGAAACCTGCAGACAGACAAGGACATAGTCAGTGCTATGTTCCATTTTATGGAAGAGGTTTAAAAGCTGTTAATCCTATATGGCAGACGATATACCTTTGAGACTTTAAGTTTGATCTCCTCAGACATGCCGGAGAAATCTGCATTGTCACTGTAAGCCTCCGTTATTCCCATTTCCTTTAGAGTCTCATCCATCGAGGTGTCAACGGCAATGGAAAATTTTGGCATCATAAGGTTCAAGTTGCTGTAGAACAAAACAGCCAGTTATGCAGTACGAGCTGTTCTATCATTGGATAAAGCCACTGTAAAGGATCAAACTAAGCTATTATGTTTCTCCACACCAAAGCTTACATTTCTTAGAAAAACAAGGGTTATTGATCTTCCTCTTACTTCTTGTAGAGGCTGTCATGCCAGTGCCTTAAGTAGTCCTTGTTGATGAAGCCCTCAACCACCTCCATCTTGTTTTCATCAGGCAGGACAATCATCATGGAAGTGTTACCTTTGTAGGGCAGTGAGACGACGGTGGTGTGGTTGTCATTGTCCTGGTAGTAATCGAAGCGTCCCATCTTCTTCATCATGTCCACTTCAACATGGGTGTTTCCGTCCACATGAAAATCTGCCTTCTTTGTAAAGTTTTTGTCAAAGGGCCTCTCCCACTGTCCTGTATGAAGTAACAGAGAAAAAGGAGCTCAATAAAAAGCATTTTAGAATGATTGTGTTCTTATGTATCTGCTTACTATAAACTGTTTTCAGGTGTGTGTGTGTGTGTGTGTGTGTGTGTGTGTGTGTGTGCGTGTCTGTGTGCATGTCTGTTTGGTGACCTGTTTAGTGTATACACCGCCTCTTGCCCAATAAACATTGGACATAGGCACCAGGCCCCCTGCAACCCTTTAATGATTAGTGGGTCTAGACAATTGATGGATGGACTTTCTCTTACAGCATACTTGGCATGTTTTTATACTTAAGATATATAATCAAATGAGGGCTGTTGTCGAGGCTTACCTCTGAAGTAGACATAGTTGATCAGCACCATCGCAATTGAAGGGTCCAAGTCCTTCAGCATATCCTTGATCTTGTCATGGGTTTTTGCAGCAATATGTCTGTTGATCTGACCCACTGCCTCAGAGGGGTTGGAGAAGTCGACATTGAATACCTCACCAGTGTAGTACTTCTGAAGATCACTCAGGTATGTCTGCAGGGGATTGAAACCAGTCCGCACAGCCACAGAGTTGCCAAGCTCCAGCTTCTGCTCCTGCTGGCTCTGGCCAAGCATTTGGAAAAGATGGCCGTAGGCTTCATTGACTTTCGCCTGGTCTAAGTCAGTGTAGCCGAGGCTCGAAAACAGCTGGGCATGGGTCTTGCCACGAGCCCCTGTGGACAGCATGGACAGAGCGGCAGAGATGCCCAGAGGCGACATGAAGATGTTCTTTCCCGGTGCGGTTCTACGATTCACACTTTTGTAGAGGGCAAACGCAAAGTCGGCATTGTGAGGGGAAATAACATGGCAGCTAGGGGTGTCCTCATGACCATGGTGTATGTGGTGATCAGCTTGGGCCACAGCCAGCAGGAGGGCTGCCAAAGCACCGATAGCAAAGACACTACGCATCTCTGATCCTAGCAGGGGAAAAGAAAGTCAGCTATGTTAAACACAGAAAGGCAAAGCACTTGTTTCTGAGAAGCAACATTAATCCAACCAGCGGAGTAGGCATTCATCAGTAATATGACTAAACCTTCCTACAGCTAACACAAGCATACAAAGCTATTTCTTCCACCGAAGTGATCTATTAAGATCTAGCTGATTGTGATGCTAATGGGTTCAATTCATCTAAGCAAA
Organism: Apricaphanius iberus; assembly: GCA_028564705.1. Classification (NCBI taxonomy): domain Eukaryota; kingdom Metazoa; phylum Chordata; class Actinopteri; order Cyprinodontiformes; family Aphaniidae; genus Apricaphanius; species Apricaphanius iberus. Next base: position 322,560 of record JAPXFQ010000425.1, on the reverse strand, counting down.
GTGATCCCCTTACCTTTACTGTCCTCTTTGCAGCAGAAGGTTTGTGAGAGATTCCTAGTTTTTATAGAGGAGCTCAGAGAAACAGCTGACAGTTTAGTCAAAAATTAACCAAGAGTCAGACTCCCTGCTCTCTGTCCTTTGATATGTGACCGATCTATCTCCACTGATGCAACAGGTAGCACTCAGCACATAAAAGATAAGGGTCTGCTCTCACAAAATGGCTATACAGTATGTCAGCATTATTTATTTATTAGGCTTTTAATTATCTATTTTCTCCCGGTGGGATGGTAAACAACTGCAAAAATTTTTATAAACAAGAATGGAGTCCACATGTAATTTCTTGTCTATTTCTTTACCAAACGGAGAGAATTTGAACTACGGGCTCAACTATACATACGCTCTAATATTGCCTTAAAGTGGGGTGTGGCAAATTGCACCTCGTCCCTTTTTGCATAGACTTCTGGCTAAATTCTTATAGCCATTTTTAGAACAATCGTCATGATAGGTCGCCAACCGTCAATCTAGCTCTTCATTTGAGGTAATGTTGAGAGTTGGGGAAGCAGTTCTAAATCGTCATATTTTATCTCACTTTTGTCAATGCACTAGATCACCTCAGAACAGACCCACAGTATGATGTTTCCACCTCCATGCATGACAATTATTTTCATGGGTTGGAAGTGCTCATGCTGACTCCTACAAACATTTTTAACAATCTTTTTCTAAGAAATTATTTTAATATATCACTCTAATTACATTTTGTTTCTAACGCCAACAAGAATCCTAGCATCATGGAAAAGGAAAATGTACTGTATTTATGGATAAGCAGTTTTAAAAACAACTGAATATTTATTCATAAAATTAAAACATAAGAAAAAAATATGAGTTACTTTAATGGAACCCACATAAACTCTTCTCCCTGTTGTCAGCAGCAAGAAGGAGACATGCATATGCAAAAGAGCAATAAACTGGTTAAGGGCAGAGTAAACAGATATTTATTATTTGGTCCACATGGGCATCAATTTTCAGTACCACCCTGGGCAACTGCCAAATTACTTATTTTAGAAATAAGCCACTCCGTGTGGACATCAGTAAATTCATTGTGTTAGAAGATGGGTGAGTATCAGAATTATTTTGATCTGGTGTCCTTTATTGTAGAAATCGAAGAAAAAAAATGCAGGACTGGGTCCCAGGAGGGCCAAATGGATGAAGGAGTTCATTCAGACTTCAGTCAGCTTATGATTAACGTTCTGGGAGGACTGGGCAAAAGCTAATACTCAGGCCTGGATTAATCCCAGTTATCAGGAACAGCAAAGCAGCAGAAATAATCTGCTATCACAGCAATTAACATAAAAAGTAAAGACAAGGCTTCATCTGCCTACAGTCGATGCACTATACAATGGAAAGATGGGATATTAATGGTGGGACTGTGAAAGATGTTGATGAGCTGATGATGAAGATGACATACAGCTTGCAATAATTCAAATTTGCTATCAGTATCACAACACCACTGTTGCAGGAAAAATATTGAGGCCAAGCAGATTTCAGCTTGATATATTTAAGAAACATATTTATGATTTAGAAACTGAGGTAGACCTGCCCCAAAATAGCACTTTAAACATACAAGAATTCTGAAAGCAAGTATTAAAGTCCAACAAAATCTAAATCAAAGCAAGTAAATATTGCTAAATTCTTTTTTTGCTGTTTAATAATGTTTAATAAGTGCTTAAACAGTTAAAGAGAATAAATATAAGACCAGAATAACTCCTGGGTACAGGTCTTCAGTAGTTCTCATAACCCTATTTAGTTATCCAAAAATTGTGCAAGTTCTTCAACTTAAAAAGATGGGAGAGGCCTGCAATTTTCATCACAGGTATATCTCAACTGGGACAAAATGAGAAAAAAACCCATAAAATCTCATGGTCGGATTTAAAAAAAAGAATTTAAAAGAATATTATGGTGAAAAATAAGTATTTGGTCACCCACAAACAAGCAACATTTTTGGCTCTCACAGACCTGCCACTTATTTTGTAAGAGGTTCCTATGTCCTCCACCTAATACCTGAATGAATGACACCTGTTCGTAAAACCACCTCAAACAGTCACACTTAAAATGTCACTATGCCCAAGATCAAGGAGCTGTCAAATGACACCAGAAACAAAATTGAAGACCTGCACCAGCGTGGGAAGACTCAGTCTGCAATTGGTAAGCAGGTTAGTGTGAACAAATCAATTATGGGAGCAATTAGCAGAAAATGTAAGACAAAACACTGAAGACCACCACTGAAGATCACTAAATACCAGCAACAGTGTTTAAACAACTTTTGAAGACTTACAGAAAATGTTTGAACTCCGTCATTGCCAACGAAAGGTGTAAAACAAAGTATTATGGTGAACTTTTGATATTGACCAATACTTATGTCCAACCTAATTGCAAATAAAATCTTAAAAAATCAGACCATCTGAGTTTTGGGATTTTTTACAGGCCTCTATCATCTTTTTCAAGTGGGAGAACTTGCAGAGTGGCTGACTAAATACTTGTTGTTTCACTGTGTCATTAAGGTGATTGAATCTTCATCAGTGTAGAATAAGGGTCTCCACTGTGTAGCGTGTTGCAAATTATGTTTGATGTTGCTTTTTTTTTTTTTATTGAAGTTTGTGCTTTTCATATTTGGAGAGAATAATTGATCATTTTTAATATGGAAAATCAGAAAAGATTTAATATTTGTATGTAATGTAATTTTAAAAAGACAACTGGTGAGGAGGGAATTGTATAGCCACATATTTACATCCACTTACATGATGATGATCCATTCAACAACACCAAATCCCTAGCCACCCCAGGCAAGTTTGCCATGAAGGCAGATCGCAAGATGCAAATGGAAGTCTCTAAAACCCCATAAATGTCCTTATGAGAGTTACAACTGGCTCTTTCCACTATTGTTATGAAAATGAATGCCTGTGCAATCAATGATAAACAGCATAGGTTTGTCTTTCATGTACAAATTGATCACCTTCACTCTTAAAAACATGAAGACCAAACAGACCTTTGACAAAGAATACGTAGATGAACACCAGGGCCCTCATTTATCAACTGTACATACGTACAGCTCCGTGCGTATTTTTTCCGTAGGAACAATTCTATGCAATGTGTGGCATTTATCAGTTTGTACGTGTGCATAGAGATGTTCCCTAATATAAGTACAGTTCTAACCGTTAGTACGCACAAGCATCTACTGTTAGAACGGAGGAACTGCAACACTGTAACAGTTTCACTTTGACAGAATATTTCTCTCTGCAGTTTATCGCCTCCACCAAGGAGTTCATGTTCGCATCTGTCTGTCTCTTAGCAAAAATAACTCAAAAAGTTATGCACGGATAAGTAATAAACTTTCAGAACATTTTTGAAATTTGCCGAGAAATACTTAATTTTTTGAAATACATCATTTTTGGGGTGATCATGCAAGGAGATCCTGTCGCAATCTACACTCTTGTGCTCAGTCCCCCCCATTTATTTGTTTCGTTCTTACACCAAGTGCTTCAGGGTTTGCAAACTGCACCGTGACAACTAAATGGTCCTTGATATTGAAGCACATTGTCCTTTTCGCCAGTTACGCATGGTCCCACAAATGTCAAATATGATGATCAGAGCAACCTTTGTATTAGATCTGGTCCAGCTCTGTGCTGAGGAAAGTTTTACTGTATTCAGTTTGGTATCAAACCATTTTTTCCTTTGTTTCCAACAGGAACATCTCCACCGTCCCGACCGCATTTACTCCCTCTGCCACTTTCTCCAAGGCCTGGACTTATTTTTCTTTTATTCGTTTCCCCTGAGCTGATAGAATAAAACAGCAGTGGTCAGTAATTCAACTTATTCGATTTTTTTCAAAGAAGTTACGGATTTCCACAGAAGTTAATACCAGCAAATTAAATTAATTGCCACATTTTTTATGTCTGCTCTGCAGCAGAAATACAACGGCTGCGTGCTGGAAGAATTAAGCAGAGAAACCGCCAATGGCAAAAACTATTGGTGGTGAAATTAATTTGTAATAAGCAACTGCTTCGGCAAGCCCAGTCTGAGGAGCTGGTGTCCCGCGTCGGTCCAAGCTTCGCCCACCAAGAGACAAACTACAATGCTGAGTGGCTGAGCGGCTGTCCATCTGTCCGCAGTTAGTAAAAGTGTATAATATATATGAGCGGCGTGGGACGTGATGTGGTGGGGCCGTTGTCAGGCCTGGGTTTGTTACTCCTCCAGAGAGGGTGTCTAGGTGAGGAAGCTGTTCATGGCTCACTTCTTGGGGGGAAGTGAGCCATGAGGGAGAGCTCTTAAGAGTTTTCTTTTAATTGTTCCTGTCTCTGTATAAAAACAGCTGGTATCATGTAGCTCTGGGTGATTAGCCATGGTGCTTATCAGTATTTCCTCTGTCATGCTGATGCTGTGGCTCAATGTCAGTCATTGACATTACAGTACGGTACTTCACCATCTTCGGTGTGCCGGATTATTTATTTTTTTTCAAGAAGGCATTGCGCAATTGGGAAAAATAAAGAGGGATATACTAATTTCCACAGGTGATAGCTGAATGCTGCTGACAACATTCTGCTTTTGTGCTCGGGGAGCAAGGGTGGGAGGGCTGTGGAGAGACGTGGGCGTTAATCAAAATGTAGGGGCGTTGCTGGGAGGTAAGGGCATAGCTAGGAGGACTCAGGGCCCAACATGGCGGCCACGAGAGTTTTAAAAGATTACTCAAACATACATAAATTAACCTAAGAAACGCTTTAGGCATGTCTTTAAGGAGGGAATGACAGGAATGTGATGAAAAGCTTTAAAAATTGGATTTTACATACCACCCCCCCTTTAAATATCAGAAGAACGTAAATGTTTTCTGTACACTACATTCATTATTCCAGAAAAATATCATCATAGAGACTGAAGCATGCAGATGAAATTGCAGATGAAAGGCTTGGGGATATCCTGTTTGACCAGACCATCTTACCCTAATAAAATCCACCATGAATTCTGCTGTGTGGGGCAAATTTTCCTCAGGCGGATCTCAGAGATTGGGAGATGGCTACAAGAAGCATCGTACTTAAATCATTTCTATAAAAAATGTGTGTTGGAGAAATTGGCTGAATTCAAGAAAAGCGACGAAATTCCAGCATCTTTTAGGATCCTCTCCAAACTGTAGGATTTTCTCACTTGAAACTTTGGGAAACGGATTTCTGCCCTCCTGTGAAAACAACAATCCATATGTTAGTGGATCTGCTGGTAGAAGTCTTGTGACAACCCGTGCAAATGCTACTAATGACTTTAACAGGCTTATGCAGAGGGAGAAGTAATTAATGCTCATTTAGAAGGTTCTCAGCTTCATTCATCACACCTTCAGGGGCAAAAAGGCAATTAACTTCTGGAGACTAAAGAGAATGTAGAAATTTGGGCACCCACCTAAACAATTTAGTTGAATGGACTGCTGTTTATTATTACAGTATGTAAAACCACTTTACCGGTAGCACTGGAAACATGGGGGGATTCTGGTGGCTGACATAAAGCAGTCGAACTTACCAGAAGCTTTGCACATAAATAAAGCTGCTGTCACACACTTTCTTGTTTTCCTTGAATACTGAAGTATTTAATTTTATGCAATAAATAAAATATGGTATGCTATTATGGCCAAAATTAAGACTAATGAGGTGTTGAGGACATTTTCTATTTTTTATTTTTGTAATTCAATTTTTAGCTATTATATATATATATATATATATATATATATATATATATATATATATATATATATTCATATATATATTCATACTCAGAAATGTATAGACAAACATTAAACATTAGGTCACATTGGAAATATTTGTATTTAATTAGTATTTCAATAATTAGTTGTAGCCTTTGTGTAAATCCTGTAAGTCATTTTGGAGAAAGCAAAGCCTTCAGTGAGTTTTGTTTTAATCGCAATAAATCAGACCAAAGGGATAGAATTCAGAGCAACAAGACATCTGTACAAAGTTCTGGCCTGGTGAGAATGCTGCAAGCTTCATTATCATGCAATCAGAGTGACATAGGCCCCTATTGCAGAGAGAGGACACTGGGACTGGAAGGGGGCATGCGGGAGAAGATAAATAGTGATTGCTCAATATTATATAATAGCAAACGACTATATCCATTCTGAAGACAGCTACTGATCGCATTAATGATAGGCCAGCACTGGTAACTGTTAACTGAGCATCAGTAACTTAAAGGCCGGTGCTGGCTGCTGAGAAGGAAACTACTCACTTGTGTTAGCATTAGAAAGGCTAACAACTAGCATACCTAGTTTGGTCACCCACTTCACTGATGCATTTAGTTTTCTTACTTTATTAAGAAAAATGGTTGACATGCAAAATCTATAAGCATGCATTGACAGATGTTACTTCAACAGAATCCATTGTCATTCAATGTGTTGAATAACAATAAATTTTGCACATGTATACACAATATTATTGTAAATCGAACATACTAGTATCTTTATTTGGTTATTAGCTCTTTTCTCTTCATTCAGTTACTGGTAGATGGCTCCCTTTTTCTTTTATTGTGTATATAATTTTTATATGCTTGATGTCGGGTTGAATAACCTGTACATTCTGTCAAAGGAACTCCTGTCAATGCAAATTGTTCATAGATTTTCCTACATTTTCCTAAATGTAGTTTTCTTTTACGAAAAAAAATTATTTGCGTGTCTATTAAAGGTGACCAGCCTAAGCATGGTAGTCATCAGCCTCTCTAATGCAAACAATTTCAACCTGCAGTCAGCTCCTGGTCAGCAAGATGCATTGAACACAGTGTCTGGGGCTTTTTTCTTTAATTCATTTATTTATCTGGAGTCTGTGTGTAAAGTTGAAAATATCTGCTTGTTTGCACCCATTGGTCAGAAGTTTAAATACTAATCTGTATAAATTCAGATTTCTAAAAATGTTGTCAAATACAGCGACACCTGATAAAAAAAAAAGCCTGTGGTGAGTAGAGCAAATAGCTGACCATAACTTGTTTTTAACCCGATTGAAGCTGCGCTCCTTTATCAGTCCCTGTGAACTCTTCCGCTTTAAAAGCCAGAAGCTCCCAGACCTCTGCATCAGTGCAGTTTGCAATCTGAGCTGACACAGTTTACAAATGCAAAATGAACTCCCCAGGTTTACTTGAATTCTAGATACTGTTACCAGCACAGGTTCAGCGCACATTCAACACATCATCATGACATCAACCTCTTCTGCGACCAGGTGTTGTGGCTTCATTCATAACACCAGCATTGCAGCAAGACTGCGGTAGTATCACTACCAAGCTTGCCTCTCACGAATGCTGCATGATTCCCCCAACGCCTGCACATTAGTAAAACACATCATGCCGGGATTAGTAATTAGTAATTCTGGGAGAAACATCTAAAAGAAGCTGCAAAATATCTAGAGACCATGGCAGGGGTTCACCTTCCAGCAGGACCGCAACCTTCAACTTACAGCCAGAGTCACAGGAGGATGGTTTAGATGAAGGCAAACTTATGTGTTTGAATGTTCAAAGTCCACAACTTAATCTAGTTGGAAACCTGTGGCAAGACATGGAAATGGAGGTACACAGATACTTTCTATCAGATGGAACTAAAATGGAGCTAATAGGTAGAGAATTATTTGCTCTTCTGTCTCTAGATCTTTATTTCTAGTAGGAGAATGTCCCAAAACACCTACAGTGTTGCAAACAACCCAAAAATGCCTCTACAAAGTATTGGCACACACAATGTGGTAAGCTACATATCACTGTGGGTTTCTATTCCTGGTCCAACCCTCTGTATTCCCCACCTACCCAGGCTTCAAGTTGCTGAGCCAAAAGCTCATGCGGCTGTCAGAGAGGCAATCCTCCAGCGGCTGGATCTCTCCTTTAGGCAGTAGGAGCAGTGAGGCCAGCCGCCCTGTGAAGGCCAGCCGCACCACAGTGGCTGAGCAGTTGGTGTCGTACAGCATCATCACCTCGGCTGAGTCGTCCAAGAACATCATGTCAACTTCCACAGAGGTCGTAGCATTGAGCTGGAAGCTCCTCTGTACCTTGTGGCGCTGTTCGTAGAACTGTTGACCTGATTTATGGTTAATTAATGGGAAAAGCATGTTATATATGGAATATGACAGTGAAATGGGAAAGGCAAGAAGTCGCACACCTATAAAAACATGCTGCTGTGTGGATTTATGACCACCAACTGTTATAGAAGGACATAAAAACAAGAGCTAATGAGAAAGCAGATGCTCAGTTGTTGCTTGTTCTTGTACACGGATAAAAAAAGATATATTATCATACTCACTAAACATTATGTTCTGTATCAAAATCATTTTATGATAGTCTCTATTATCTGAAGTAAAAAAAACATATGTAGATTTGTTAAACACAGAGTAATCTAATTTAAGCATTTATTTCTGTTAATTCTAATTATTCTGGTTTAAAGCTTATGAAATGTTGGCCTGCTTGAAGGTACGAAGCAATAGCCTACTTAGTATGTTTACATGCACATCTATATCAAGCTTTTTGGTCAAATCTGACCAAAAAGCTTGCCCCCTGTTGAGAGCAGAGTCCTCATTTACATGTCACTTAGAAAATCTAATTTTTAAATAAAGTATGTTCTATTCGCCAATGATATATGGCGATATGCACCCCTACGTGTTAGCCTTATAGCGGTTAGCTTAGAGCTGCACTACGGCAGTAAACTGGTTACAGAGAAGTCCGATTCCAAACGCATTACCTGGGTAGCTAAGCTGAGCTTCTGAAACTCTAGTTCGGTTCGACTCGAGTCGGGCTAAGGAGTATACATGCATTTTAAAAGTCTGATTTCATTCGGACTAAGGTACTATCAAATGGTTAGAGTACGTTTTTCATGAATGATTGAGGAGGAGAAGATAACCCAATGCTTCTGTTATGGTATTGAGAAGGCCAAATTTGCTTTACCTGTGGCCTTCAGCTAATAATTGGCTAATCATATCACCAGAGAGAAGCTTGAAGTGCTCCTGTTAGATAGCCAAGATATTTTTTTACTTGATGAAACCCAAAGAAAAAACACCACCACATGTCATAGCTACCGAAATCATCACTGATGGTGGAAACTTCAACTCTTTTTCCAAACTCTGGGACTTTGATTTACAAATAAAATGCAAAGTTTGCTTTTATCTAAAAAACGGAATTCCAATCACAGAGCAACAGTTCAATCCATTTTGTTTTACTCTATGTAAGACGTTTTGACATTGTCTCTTGTTTAGGAGTGGTTTGAAACAAGACATATAACTGGTGCATCTAGAAGCTCTGATTCCAGGAACAGCCCATATTTTATATGTCTTTGCTTCATTGTCCTTTCATGGCAGCTCTAGGCTCTTTTTTTACATACCTCACATTTCCCTTCCACTAAACCTTCCATTAATATGTCTAGATGTAGATCTCTGAAACCACCTAGCTTCTTTAACATTTTGTGGATTGAATGCCTGGAAAAGGAGGTCAATGAGCATCTTCTGGATAACTGTCAAGCTGGCACTCTTCATACCCTTTATATGTTAACAATTTGATTAGCTTCAAGCCATACTCATCTAAATTAACAGAAACAAGCACTTTGAAAATAGTACTCTGTGTAATAAATCTATGCAATCCATATTTTCTTATTTCAAAAGTTTTACCCCAGCTATTATCCCTACAGAACAAGTAGCTACCTTTAAAATAAACAAAACTGCTGAGAATAAGCTTGTCTGAGCCTTGCAGATCTTTCAGCTGCTTCTCAAAGCTGATGTTAATAGCAGGTTGTCCAGGATTCTGCAGCCGGGATAAAAAACCTTCAAAGTCTAAAGAGGGTTTTCCATCAACGTGAAGGTTGCTCCATACTCCTAACTGGCCCCTCGCGTGAGAGCCATCCTCAGTTCCTCTCCTCCCCCATGCTCCATCATTTACGTCAGAACTGTTTGCTGCATCAGCCTCTCCTGTGGCACTACCAATCACAGCTTCAACCCCCTCTGCAGCCTCAGATTGTCCATTCTGGACACCACCTTCACCCTCTCCCTCCCCAAGAGTGAGGTTGTGTTGCAGATCTTCGAGAGCCGTTATGGTGGCCTCCACGGTGTTGTGTGAGGCATTGGCCGCAACCCCCAAGGCCTGCAGGGTCTGTTTCCGACTCTCTGACCCAGAGATTCGGCAAAGCAAAGCCGGAGCTGATGCTAGGCCCAATGGTGAAAGCAAGATGTTCGGCTGTTCCAAAGGAAAACTAGTGGTCAAGTCTTGGTAAGGCTCAAAGGCCAAGGCTGTGTTCAGTGCTGATGTGTTGAGCTGGTTCTGCAGAATGGCCTTTACATCCCGTTTTACAGGCCTGCTGGGGAGCTTCTCGGGGTTGGCAAAGCTGACCTGTGGCCTGAGGAGCCACTTAGCCATCCTAGCAATGCAATACAAGTCAAACTACACATAACATACATCTTAACTTCTCCTCTTACCGTACTGGCCCAATTGGGCAGAAGACAGGCCAAACTCCTGCTTTGGAGAAGTGGTGTGGGCTCAGTGCGGGGGTGGCTGTCTGTTGAAAGCATATTGATCTCTGAAGCTGAGCGTTTGACCTTTGGGTTGAGCTCTGAGCAAACAGCAACAGCCTGTTTTTAGTTTCTTAGGATTTCACCAGCAAATAATGTGAATTAGGTGGACTCTGAGGACAGGGCATAACTATTCCTCTTGGTAGAACACATTATGGTCAACATGGATTTCGAACACTTATGCAACTGGTGAAAACTTTTATTTTCGTGAAGTTTCCCTGCACAGATACAGTGGCATGCAAACAGAAAATGTTCTCCAGTTAATCAAAAATCTTTCCAGACTTGATTGTGTAGACGCATTTGCAGTCACTCCTGGTAACGATGTTTAAAAAGCCACCTACCCAACCATTTTCTATGCCTGCTAAACGAGAATAGATCTTATTGATCATTGGGCCAGAGATGGGGTGCACCCTGGAGAGTTTGCCATTCCATCAAAGCAATCCAAATAAATTCCTCTTCTGATGCTGTGATTTCTACAACTGAAAACTAAAGTGGTCATGTATAAAACTGGATATTCATTTCATTTTATTTTTGAAAATCTACACCAGGGCAACCTAATCCATCCAAAAATCCATTCTTAACCTCATTCCAACAAAATTTAAAATTTCCCAAGCAAGACAACCAGCATAACCCTTTAAAAAATGTAACTCCTAAAGTTTTATCCTGACTTCAGAAAATGGGTTGTTATGACTATAGAGCCATCATTTTATTTCCATGTTTGCATTTTAAAAATAAATCCAATCTAACTTTCACAAAGGGAGCATGCAAATATTTTCCTAATTGAAGCATTCTATATTTTAACAAAAATATATTTTAGGCTGATAAATAATTTTTAAAAAATCAGTTTAGGATTAATGTAATTGTGTTGTGGAGATTGTATTCAGGTTCTGCTTAAAAAAACCACACAGAAACCTGGTAAAAGTAGCATTGATTTGTCCAGAATTATGAAGAGCCATGTTGCCAATGGCTGTTTCCAAAACTGAACAAATACTGACTAATTGTTGTCTAAGATGAGAGTTAAACTTAAAAATTGCTGATGGCCACAAAAATTCATAGACCGTGGAAAATGATTTAGCTCTACTGGACAAAAAACTTAACATGCTAAATAAATAAGGTTTATGTTAGTTAACATTCTTGTGATAGCCCACATGCTAATATTAGCTTTTAGCTTGGTCTGCATTTTTGTCTTTAGCTTTTAGATTAAGCTTTTACCTAATACCTGATTAAAGCTAAAAAAACAAAAACAAAAAACATATAGTGAAACGGTTTCATTATTTTGAGTTTTAACATAGTAAGGATGAGAAGAAGGGTCTATCTTTGTTTGTGAGCTAAAAAGCTAAAGATGTAGAACTTGGGAAGATAGTGGTAAATATGAAATATTTATTTGTACAGTGCTGGTGATTTTCATCCAGCCTGTGTGTCTTCGACATCTTCCCATCACAACAGAGATGATGCAGTGTGACAAAGTATCTCAGAGCAAAAACAGAGTTTAATTGCATCGCTGAAAAAAGTCATTAGCTCCGTAGCAACTACAGTAAAAAGTGGTACGCATGAAGAGTCCTTGATGTATTATATTATTTCCACATGTTGAAAAATGAGAGCATCTCATCTAGTAAATATGCTGCTTCAGTAATTGAGAAGTTCAGAGCCGAATTGGACCCCTGCGGACTCTTCTGTTTTTTCCTAAGCTTGTCATACAGCTGAAATAGGTTCATGTGGAGATTTATAAAATCCTTCTTTTTTTTGTTTTTTTGTTTTTTAACGTGTCCTGTCTAGCAGTATGCTACTCAGAATTGGTGTCCAGTGCCAAGTACCAAGTACAAGCCCAACAGTTTTACTTTCCCAAGCAGAGTGTTACAGCTTCGCTGTAGTACGCCACTTGATGTATATGTATGAAAAATCTTTATTAGTGATTACTGTGGGTTCAATTTCCTGACGTCATGGACACTAAACCGAGACAAGAAGGGAGAAAGGAAGAAGGTGAAGAAAAGAAACCGGACCAGCAGAGGCGCGAACCGACGACACAAGACAGGGAGGCAAACAAAGTGCGCCAGGCACGGTCCCCACCGATCCACCGGACGGCACCAACCTACTCTACAACCCCGGCACCCCAATAAGAGGTGCCCCAGTCAATCCAAGGAGGACGTCGGCCCGAAACAGCGGCCGCCCGACACACCGGACCATCCAGGACCCGCCAGACATGCACCAGGACCGAGCCGGGCCGCAACCAGGACCCCCGGCCCCAGGCATCGAGAGCCATCATCAACCAGCGGGCAGGAGCATCCATCACCGACGGGGAGTAACTGAGGGGAAGAAGACGCATCAGGCCAGAGGGAAGCCAAACACCCAACCTGACAGGTAGACATAGACAGACAGAGACACTCATACGTACCCTCCCTCTCATGCGTACACATTCTTTCAAATACAGGACATACGAAAAAAGGACGCTACACACTCATTCATACCCCCCATACGTACACTATACTCCATACTCCCAGGCCCAGGGACAGACGCACCGATAGAGCGACCTGCGCCTGCACCCGGGAGACAGACCCCTTTGCCCACCAGGATGGGGACAAGCAGACCGCCAAGGCCCCCACACCGGCAAGAGCAGCCCACCAGCCCAGGACCCCAACCAGATGGCCTGATGTTCTATCCGGGCTCCGACCCCTGATGGTCCAACGAACAGGGGTGTGGAAAGACCCCCCAGCCTCTCTCCCCCCGCTCAATGTGGTGTTGTTGCGTGTTGTTCTAATGTGCACTTAAAACAGAGGGGTGGGACATGGGAATACTGCCGGGTACCCCCATCTCCCCCCCCGGGCCCTCAGTGTCTAGATGCGTTTAAACAGTGGGTACCGGCACCACAGGCGAGGCCCCTCACAACGGGCCCCCTATAAGGGGCCCCCCATGAGGGTTCCCGCCCCCAGCGCCAGGTCCCTACATGTGCGTTCCATGTAAATGTTGCAAGTGTAAGTGTCTAAGTTGCTCAATAAAATCGGGACCCAGGCCGCCACCGGGTAGCAAAGACGGAAGCTCCATCCCGCACCCCAGTGACGTGCCCACGTCCCAAGGCCTTGTGAATGGTAGAATGAAGGAGCAGGTGGACAGAGGCATGGGGATGGGGAGAAAATAACTGGGGTGACCATTGCCAACCCCAGGGAGCCAGCTCCCCTGCTGACTCCAATAGGCACCCCCGTTCGACCCGATCCACCAGGGGTGGGAGGCCCCAGCACGTGAAGTCGGGGCCCACGGCAGCGGCACCCCCGAGCCCCATGGGGGCCCCGGCAATCCACCAGCCCCCACCCCAGGGGCATACCTAAATCCTTCCCAACATTCACACTGCTAACAAAACACATGTCACTAGACACCCAGGTTGAGTTTAGCCCCCCCCTCCCCCTCAACGCCCTCCCCCCTCCCGTCCCAAGCGCACCCCGTTAAAAAGAGCGCCTGTGCTAGATGGTAAAAAGCCTCCCCGCCAATAAGAGACGCCCCAGGCACCGCCAGCGTCCGAGGGCCCCCGCGCCGAGGCCGGAACCCGGCGCACCACCGACTCGGGTACCCCGGACACTTCGCGCCAGGCCCGTGAGCAGACCGAAGCCCCAGGCGGCCAACCCCCAGGCCGACATCCTCCAGCCTTGCTACTACCGCCCGATGGCCGGGAGGCAACAGAACCCAGCACCTCCACCCACCAGCCCACACCCCACCAACCGGTCAGTCACCGTGGAGGCCGACCAACACCGGCCAGAGGCCCCCACCTCAGCACCCCCCCGAGCGCTAAGACCAAGACCCAGGAGCCATGTCCAGTGTCAATATAGCAACAAGAACCAGCCCGGGGAGATGGAAAAGGCAGCAGCGCCCGCCAACCACCGGCCAACCACAGCCCCCCCCAGCCGGCACCGGGGCACGCCGCCCCAGAACCCCGAGCCTCAGGCCCAGCCCAGAGCAGCGCAGCACCAGGCCAGTAACCCGTGTCCGCCAGCACGACCCCTCTAAGGCGCCGCATGCAGCCACTAGGAGTCACCACACAAAGCCCCCAAACCCAGGCGAGAGTCACGGCACCTACCGCCCCAACCGCAAGCGGACCCACCCCCAAGAACCTCCCTGCAGTCACCACCAACCCTTAAGCTCCACATCGGCAACCGTGTCCCACAGAACAGAATCAAGGGCCCGACCCCACTAGGTGATGGAACTGATCAAGGGTGACCAGAAAGATTGATCAGATGTGGAGGCAGGTGCCGTTTCTAGACCATTGTAATCCAGAAGGAGATCTCTATATTGATTAATATTCAGAGTATTTTTATTTTTCCAGTTCAAGAGGATATTTTCCTTAGCGATGCATAAGGCGATGTGAAATAATTGCATAGACTTTGTATCCATGGTAACTTCATCTACATTTCCCAGCAAGCAAACTGTGGGAGCAGGTGTGATATTACATTTCAGACACTTTGATAGATCTTCACATATCTGGTACCAATATTTCTTAACAGGTGGGCAGAACCAGAGAGCATGAATATAATTGTCTGGTAGATAGCTTGTACATTGTAAACAGGTATCAGACGGCGTATAACCCATCTTGAACATCCGTTGCCCTGTATAATGCACTCTATGAAGGATTTTATATTGTATTAATCGTAGATTAGGATTTTTAAGAAATTTAAAGGTTCTTAATGAAATTTGAGACCAGAAGTTTTGGTCAATTGAGATGGACAAGTCCATCTCCCATTTTGAAATAGGA
The DNA here is from genome assembly GCA_028564705.1 of Apricaphanius iberus. Taxonomy (NCBI): domain Eukaryota; kingdom Metazoa; phylum Chordata; class Actinopteri; order Cyprinodontiformes; family Aphaniidae; genus Apricaphanius; species Apricaphanius iberus. The sequence continues at coordinate 307,257 of JAPXFQ010000425.1, read as the reverse complement.
AGGGCTATTGATTCATCTATTCTATTTAATGTTTTGTATATTTTAGATAGCAGTTTGGGAGGGTTAAGATTAAGGAAGTCTAAAACTTTTCCTGGAATTTGTAAATCAACTGTATTGAGCCTAAATTTATTTTTTATAATTGATTTAATTTGTTGGTATTCTAAGAATTTATTCTTGTTAATTCCGAATTGTGTAACCAATGTATTAAAGGGGATAAAGTCTGTTCCATCAAATATACTGTATGCTCCAGGTATTCAATTCCTTTACAACTCCAGCCTGGAAAGTTGATCATGCATTTTTTTTGTAAGATATCCGGGTTATTCCAGATGGGTGTACGCCTGCATGGGACTAGTGAGGTCTTTGTCATTTTAAGAAATTCCCACAAAGCTGTCAGAGAGGAGCTGATATTAATACTTTTAAAACGTTCATTTTGTTTTATATTTGAGCTAACAAAAGGTAGATCTGAAAGTTTTATCTTATTGCATAGTGTCTGTTCTACATCTACCCAGCACTCATCGATATAACTGTGTTTTACCCATCTTGATGTGTATTGGAGTCTGTTAGCTAAGAAATAATGACGAAAGTTTGGTAGGTCTAGACCTCCTTTATCTTTGGACTTCTGTAGTGTTTTTAAGCTGATACGTGGGGGTTTATCTTTCCAAAGAAATTTAGAAACAGAAGAGTCCAGAGATCTAAACCAATCAGATGATGGTTTGCTTGGGATCATTGAGAATAAATAATTGATTCTAGGCAAAACAATCATTTTTATTGTAGCTACCCTTCCAATAAGTGATTTTGGAAGGGATTTCCATCTTGCCAGATCATCTTCCACTTTTTTTTAAAGTGGGACGTAGTTTAGCTTAGATAAGTCTGACAGTCTTGGTGAGATATGGATAGCTAGATATGTAATATTTCCCGACCGGAGCTGTAAAGCAACAGGACTCTGGTAAGAACAGTTGATTGGAAGGACTGTAGATTTTAACCAATTTATGGAATAGTCTGAAACTCTTGAGTAAGATTTTATTAACTCAATTACCTGAGAGAAGGAAGTTTGTGAATGCTGTAGAAAAAGTAGTACATCATCTGCGTATAAACTGATTTTATGTTCTATTTTGTTGCATTGTATACCTCTAACATTATTATTTTGCCTGATTGCTGCTGCTAATGGTTCAATAAAAATAGCAAAGAGGGAGGGAGAAAGTGGACATCCCTGTCTGGTACCTCTCTGAAGGAAGAACCTTGATGATGTTTGATAATTTCCAGTTAACTCTATCAAATGCTTTTTCTGCATCTAAAGATAATATATTGGTTTGGACGTTTTTACAGTAGGAATAATCTATTAAATCTATTAATGTACGTGAATTTGTTGAAGAGAGCCTACCTTTTATAAAACCTGTTTGATCAGGGTGGATTATTAGAGGTGTTATTTTCTCTATCCTTCTTGCAAGAGCTTTGAAAATTATTTTCAGATCCACATTGATAAGAGAAATAGGACGATAACTGGTAGGAGACATAGGGTCTTTTCCTGGTTTTAATAGAAGATTGATGTAGGCATAATTCATGTTTGGTGGTATTCGACCATTTTCCTTTGTTTCTTGCAACATTTTGTAAAATGTTGGTGCCAGAATATTCCAGAATTCTTTATAGAACTCTACTGGAAATCCATCTGGACCTGGAGCTTTATTATTAGGCATGGATTGTAGGGCCTCCTGGAGTTCAGACACTGTTAGCTGTGAATCCAGGGCCTTTGCTTGACTGTCTGAAAGTTTAGGAAGAGTTATTTTATCCAGAAATTGTACAATATAATTATTTGAAGGGTTTATCTCTGGTGTGTATAAAGTCTCATAAAATTCTTTGAAAGTGTTGTTTATTTTTTCAGGGTCATATATTATATTCCCAATTTTGTCTTTGATTGCATTGATTATTTTTAACTGATTAGCTACGAAGCTACCTTAAAATCCTTCTAAAAAACTAAATTCAGACCAAAATATACTAATTTCAGCCTCAAAGTCTATTAACTGTTTCAGCATTGTCAATTAAACAAATTCTCTCAGCGTAAATCTAGTCCACACTTAATAAAATCCTTATGATAAAAAAGAACTGGTCTTCTTCACAGACACCTCTGAAAAGGGTTCTTTTAAACCCGCTGCATGTGCAAATGGAGAAAAAATATGTTTTTAAAAAATCCAAATTAGTTTTATTGTTAGAAGTAGAAAAAGCTCTGCAACAATATCCTTATTAGAAACAATTATTTCATACCATTTTTCCATTTATTATTATTTTCCTGTTTATTCTTATCACACATCTTTACCATAGGTGCCGGTACATCTTATCTCCATGTGTACATATTATAAATTAGGACCTTTATAAACAAATAATGTGGTTGGTTGAAGGTTTACTGGACTGTGACAAAGTTATCAGAAAATAAGCCTCTCTGAATAATTTGCTTAACGTTGTATCTGGAATGAACTGTACGCATAACGTATGCCACAAGTCGTTTCCTGGGAAGTTGCCAAATGTCGAGTTGCTCATTAAATATATTCAGTATAATCTCAGGCCTGCAACTGAACAGCAGGTCATGTTGGATTCTCAGCAGGCAACCAAAAGCTGTCTAGAAAGTCTAGTTTTTAAGATACCGCTCCTGTAATGCTGCAATGCCACCATGTGGTGGATTACGTCAACAACAAATTAAATGATTCTTTTTTTTTCCAAGACAATCCCCAAAAATAAATAGTGTTCTGGATATTGAACTGGCTACAATCACTTTTAGAATACTAAAAATCAAGATAATTAAGCAGATTACAAAACTAGGTAAATTCTAGGAAATGGTTGCCAGGGTTAAGACCATTTTAAATGTCCTGCCATGACATTACCAATACAATCTTTAAATGTTGCCTTAAAATAAATTTAAAGAACCAGAAGAAAAGTCAGTGGTCTTTGTTTGCCCCACTAGTGAAAGACGGTATAATTGAGCATGCTTGGATGTGAGGATGTGCAGCCAAGTTGACTCAGAGGTGCATCTGGGGCAGGATGAGGTAGCAGTAGAGAGAGATCCACAGCAGCACCAGTATTTCCAGCTCTAATGGGGTTGTGTCACAGCATGCTGCTATAGATTGAAGACTGAGTCCTCCATTGTTCCTGGAATGGAGATGAACACAGGAGTGCTCCATTAAGGCTTTTTATATTTCCTAGAAATATTACATTCAAGCTGTAAAACAAAGGTAAAAAAAGAAAAAATAGGATTGGACGCCTAGTTTCTATAATTGAAGCAGTCGAGAGAACAATTTTCCATATGCTGAAACAATTGTGTATCATTTTCTTTCTCTTTAAGCTTTTTATTGATTTATTATCCTAAATGGTCAAAAGTAAATAATCAAACCTTATGCATGATTTCATGTTGATATGTTCTTTTCTTAAATTTTTTGTTCTACGGTATCCACCCTGATTGTGGTTCTTGTTCGGACTACTTAACTCACTTGTGAAATATACCCAAAAATCGCAACTTAGCAAACCAAAATAACCCTCATATAACCAGTCAGTACCTTACAGTACACTATGAGTAAATTATACACTGATCAACCGCTTTATTAGGTGCACCTCGGGTGTACCTGATAGGACCCTGTTTTGCCTTCAGAACTGCCTGAATTCTTTTTGGCATGGACACAAGAGGTGACAGGAAGATTCCTCAGAAATGTGGTACACAGTAAGCCATTGTAGTACAGTGGAACCATTCTTCAACAATGTTAGATAATCTGAGCTTTGTGGCATGATCCTGATGAACATGGTGAATAACAATACTTGGGTAGGCTTTAGCGATTAAACGTCTGACTTGTACTAAGTGGCAAGATTTATCCTCCACATCATTACAACAACATTACCATCCTGAAGCATCGCTACAAGCCTGGATGGATATGTGCTTTCGTTTTTTTCCTGGCCTTTTTTTTTTTATGTTATGGTTGCATTACTGCTCTTGAGGCAGATTCTTTGTTAATTTGGTCTCCAGTGTTGTCAGACTGTGTACAGAAACAAGCCTATGGAAACACCTTGATTCATGCTTTTTTGTGAGCATGTGAAAACGCGTGACCCTGTCCTCTTTGGTTTGAGCTCTGTGATGCTTGACACCAGTTACCCTGTTGTTCTGAGCTTGTTAATATTCAGACAAAAAATGTTTATCATGTGATCACACAGGTTTAGCTGCGTAGAGGGTTGGGATTCAGGCTTTTGATCAGCCACTAGGGAAATTAGGTCTTATCAGGTGGTTAAGTGTGTGTATAATGATAAATCAGTACCTGAAGGACTGAGAAGATGCCCTGCAGACCGGAGTCCAACCGTTATCTCCTTCATGGATGTCATCAGGGGCCCTTTTGGGGGTAGTTTTCTTATCTGCTTTCAGATCCTCTTGTTTCCTGATCATAGGTTCCCGTTTCTTCCAATCTTCTGTTTGAACAGGTCCGTAATCAGATGATTTCATCAGATGACCAGCTTCCTCCATTTTCACTTTAGTTTCAAGGCCTGTGTTGGTAATTACAGCCCTATTTGAATACAGGATTTTAAAACCAGCTTTCTCTGTGAACATTTTGTCCGCTCTTTTATCATTGAAACTTGGTAATTTCACACATTCCTGACTTCCTGTCTCTTTTGTCTCAACACGAGCCTTCTCTGTCTCACTCTGCTCCTTCAGATCCTGCCCTTCCTTTAATCTTCTCAAATCTTCCTCCACTGTTCTCTCACTCATACGTCCCAATTTTTCAGAGACCTCTGCTCTTTCTTCCTCAACATATTTCCAATTTGCCACTTCAAAAATAGTTGCTTTTACCCCATGTTGTGTTTTATCCAACCCACACTTCCCCTTTCTTTCACTTTCTATCTTTTTGTTGCTCTCTTCTTCAGTACAAGCGTCACTGTTTGTTGCTCTCTTGAACCTCGGGTCTTCCCTGCTTCCTCTCTCAGCCTCTGGCTCCAAGTCAAACACAGCTCTGTTGTTTGTCGTCTCTTTTAGGCTACTTTGACTCTTGTCCAAATCAAATTCCCTGTTTGCTGCTGACTGAGCCCTGAGTGGTCCTTCTTGCTGTTTATATCTGCCTCCATTTAACATCCCTTGTGCTTCAAGATGTTTTGACTCTTCCTCCATCTCCTCGGATGTTTCCTCTTCTACTTTTGGTACTTGTCTTTTCGAGGGATTATTTGGTTGGAAAACATCTTTATTTAGATCCATGATGTAGCTGTAAGCATCCTCTTCATCTGAATCCAACGCTGGCAAGCTGTAGATTCCCTCTTCAGAGCTTTGGGAAACATAACTTCCATGCACTCTTCTCTTCCCATAGCCTTGGTCCAGACCCTTATCCATCCATGATCTAATATCAAGGTTACTTACAGCTGCTGTCAGTGGACTGGGCGGCTCTGACACTCTCCGAATGGAGGAAAAGGAGACTTCAGAGCTTCCACTATTGTTGGGGTTACAGTTTAAGGCATTGGAAGTGTCTGAAAACCTCCTTGACCATTGTCTCCATAGCCGCTGCTCATTGCTCTCCTCAGAAGTTCTGAGCAGAGCTCGAGCTTCTGGATCATCACCAAGGGTTCCTCCAAAGCTCACTGGTTCAAGAGATGAGAAGCTGACAATCTCAGGGAAATCTAAATGTGCCATATGATCCTGTAACATGAACCATAGTCATATTTTAGCATAAAGGCTGAATTTACATGCTTGGAAATTCATTTGAATTTGTGATATAAAAACTAATTTTGAGTCATGTGAGGGGGGTAATTATGTTTTTTTTAAATACCATGTGTTGGATGAGATGACCGAATACAGGATTTTTATTTCTGAAGGAACTGAAACTACAGGATGGAAAATTTGAGAGGTTCCAGACCGAGCTTCCTCAAACTTTTAGAACTATTTTTATCTCTTTTTTTTTTAATCTTTTTATCATTTTTGAAAGAAGTGTTTTGCTGAACTGACTTAACTTATATAACCATTTTACAAAAGATAAAAAAGCCTGCTAAAATAGAATTTTCTGCTAGGGATAAAAAGTGGTTACATTTAGAAAGCTAAATGACGTGGTTAAGATACAAAAGATTTGCGTTAAAAAACACTTCTCTGATACACCTGGAATTCATTCCTTACTTCCATTTACTTTGGAAGTTGGAACTCAGACCTTAGAATCAGGTCACATCCATTTTCTGGTCCATTTGCTAATTGCTGTGTCCAGCTACAAGCCCAGCTACTATTAGTGATACGAGTCAATATTAATTTATTTTTTCAGCATTTTATTTATTTTTAACATTAAATAAACATATTCACCCAAAGATGTTGTAAAGGGTGACGTATGCTGCTGATTCATGAGTTGTTAGGAATAAAAAACAAACTTTGTCACTGTTTTGTACAGGTGGCAGCCATATGGAATTTTAAAGTCACATTCTGTTACAAATCTCCGATTCAAGTCTCATCATGAATTTTTGGGATATAGAAGTTTTATTCAAAATCAAATTCACTTGTCTGTCTGATACTGCCGCAATGTTGCTTGCAGAATCTCACCAGTTTCCCACACTTACACTAGGACTAAGGAAATTCTCAATAAACGGACCACACCAAATTGTAACTTTTAATGTACACTCAAGGTCAGGGTTATTCAGCATTCCTCTCTGGTGTTGCATTCAGTGGATTTTCACAAGAAAATTTGGTAGTTCAGTCTGGCCTGTCCTCAAAACCCAATATGGCCACCTCACAAACAAAAACTCAAAATAGCTGTAATAAGAAACATTATACAGGTGCTTTTGTTGTTATTGATCTTACTGGATAGGTTTCACACAGTATCATTAAACCTTAGAATGTACCAAAACTACAACTCTATATGATTTAGGTATTAATGGAGATTTGCTTGGTTATTGAGTGCAATAATTAGCAAATACAGTGTCATGTATTGTCCATGTCTCTTCAATTTTTTTCCCCAGTTAGTGACTTTCTCTTCACAAACTCCACTACATTTTATCTGGATTTTGAATGATAGACTTTCTTCCAGACCTGTCTGCTGTGGCATCCTAATGGTAACTGATTGTCCTGAATTTTATCAGAAGAGTCAGAACAAAGAAAGCAAAATAAATGTTAGACTAAACTCTTTCTTAGTAATGAATTTTGGAAGCCATGTATTACTTTACTTTGACAATTGTGCGTCATCCAATACATGTTCTGTTACATAAAATCCCCCAAAAACACATTAAAGGTTCTAGTGTGATAAAATAAAAATAAACAAAATCAAGGGCTGTAAATGCTTTTGGAAGGCTCAGTAATTAAATGTCTCACTTAGCCTTATATTTAACCTATGAAGTATATCAACATGAGCCGCTTCCATATGAGGCAGCCATAACAATTATTTCTGGGTGTTTTGCTGAGATGAAGTGCAATTTCTTCATGAAGTATAATAAGCTTATGTTTTTACTTCAGGTTTGTTTTTTTTAAAGAATATATGCTTAATTTCTCCAGAGATAGGCAGATATCTGAGAAATCAAAATGTGGACGACTGTTGCCTCGTGGGTAGAATCTATGGCTTGTGTGAGATCAGTTATTTCACAAAAGGTTCCAAGCGAGTGTATTTCTCAAAGTGTCAAACCGCACTAACCTTCTCTATGACCACATGATGGCCCGGGAACATGGACACATATGTTATGATGGACTGCTCGTCTGGTGAGGTACACGTCACATCTGTAAGGAGAAAAATAAACACTGCTTTGTGTTGCTCTGGTAATCATTGTGACTTATTACAATGTCTTTATTCTGGTTTTTACCTTCGGGCTCCAGCAAAGGGGGTACATCCAAACACTGATGGGCCAGCATGAAGGCCTTAGCAACATTTTCTTTTGGTTCTTTTGACAAGCTCCCCCTCAGGTCGGCCAGCTCTGGGTTTATAGACTTAATCAAAGCAAGGAAAGCCATTCCGCTCCTCCAACTCGCCCCAAAGTCATCCACATCAACACCGTATCTGTAAGTTCATGACTATCTTCAAACATTTGTGCAAATATTACGTTTTCTTCTACTCAGTGAGTTTGTACGCATGCTCACTTTGATGTGCATCTTCGGACCCAGTGCAGGAGAGTCTTGATGGCTTTGCTGTGGTACTTTGGCTCCCTCTCAGCCTTTTTTCCTTTCCTTGGCAGGGTGTTGCAGGAGTAGTTGTCACTGTCACCAGTTTGTGGTGAGAGGTCACTGGCGGATGGGTAAGCGCTCAGTGATAAGGAAGACAGACTAGAGGACAAATGTCTCTGAAGGCCTCCCGTCGCCTCTTTTACCTGTTTGTTTTTTAAATAATGAAGGGTTTCCTTTAAGGTAAGTGGAAAAAACTAAGACAAAAAATAGTGTCATTAAATATATTAGATGGATCATGAAGGTTTCTCACCTGGAAGTGCAGGATAATGTTCCAGACAAGGTTGAGAACAACAGAAGGGATGCCATCAGCAATACCAGAGGCATCGATGTCAAGAAGCTTAACCTGGGGGACAACGTTACGGTAAGTAAGTGTATTACAATAGATTCTGTTGTATTAAACTGATGAGCGAACCCTCACGTGTCTGTCATCCAGGAAAGCTAGGGCCTTGGAAATGTTGTTCAGTCGGAAAATGCGATGAGATGACGACCGAAACCTGTAAAGCTGATGTGACAGTAGCGGGTTTGAGGAGTCGTGGAAAACAGTTAGGAGTTATACAGCATTAGATGCTGGGACTGACTTTACTGTATCACAAGAGGCGAAATCAGTGATTTGCAAAAGTAACCAAACCTTGATTTTTACACAGTTTGTCCCATTTCAGCTATAAACATTCAATTCAATTCACTTTTATTTATATAGCGCCAGTTCACAACAAATGTCATCTCAACACAATTATACAAACATTTCAATCAGTTAAATTTTCTATGTAAGGAATCCCAGCAGATTGCGTTGAGTCATCGGCGTGAAGTTGTGTCCGGATCATGCAGACTCCAAAAACAGCAATTCGTCAGCAAACCCTCATACTGAGCAAGCATGTAGCGACAGTGGAGAGGAAAAACTCCCCTTTAACAGGAAGAAACCGCTGGCAGAACCCTGGCTTAGTACAAGCGGCCATCTGCTATGACCATCTGGGGGTCTGAGAAGACAGAGAAGAGACAGCATGGAGGATGTTCTGTGACTTTGAGCATCATCTGGACCAACGCTCCCCATCCAGCAGGGGTCATTATAGCTGAGCAGGGTACCAGACCGGGTCGTGGCAGATGGCTGCTCATACTGAGCCAGGTTCTGCTGGAGGTTTCTTCATGTTAAATTGATTTTTTGTTTCAACGGGTCATTATTAGCAAATATTATAATAATTTACTCACCCAGACAAGTTTAGAGCTACTTGGAGCCAGTCAGCAGGAGTTTATATGGAGTCACGATCAGCATATATCCATATATATCCAGAACATTTCAGAGGTGCTATGGTATTAGCATCCGAGGTTTTTACAGAGTTTCAATGGAAATTATTCAAACTTAACTAACCTGGGATTTTATTGACGTCTCAGCCGTCCACCATTGCAGCTATAGTCTGCGTAGGTTACGGAAAGGGAGCCTGCAAAAGCTGAACTTCGGTTAAAGCAATTTGGAAACACCCAAACGTGAATCATGTTGATGTCTGGCAGTAGCAAGCGAAGAGGGAAAGTCCTGTTCAGACTACAACTGGGATTGAGCACGGCAGAGACGTAATGTCGATAGTGTAGTTGTATTTTTGCCTCTAAATCACCACGGAACCGAACAAACAAACACTTCCGAAATGTTCTGAACTCCGACGGGAGTATTGCTAACGTTTAATAACAAAACATGGTTAAATGAAAGAGTTTTAGGGCAGATAATGCCTTATTACAGGCGGCAAACTGCTGCCCCATTGACTCCCATTATATGGATATACGCTGATCACGACTCCATATAAACTCCTGTGAACGACTCCAAGTAACTCCAAAATTGTCTGGGTAAGTAAATGAACGTAGGATTTGCTAATAATAACAGCAGAGAGGTCAGGGGTGAAGTTCTGGAAACGTTTAACGCAGGTTTACATTATAAAACCATTTCCCAACCTAAGAACTTCTCACCAAGGCTCTGTTTAATTAATTTTTCTGAAAATGGACAGAGTATGGTACAATTGCTAAAACAAGGCAGGGTTGTCATCTAAACTGACAGAATAGGGAAGAAGAGAATCAATCAGAGAAGCAGCCAAGAGGTGGAAGAATCTATTGAAAGGTCAGCGGAAAATTGTCTACACCGCATGTCATGGAAGAGAGGTAAAAACTAAGCCATTGTTGGTGGAAAGTTAAAGTGGACCTGGCATGAAATGTGCATTTTTGAGGTTTTTCATCATATCTCTTAGTTCCCCCAGCCTGCCTACTGCCCCTAAGGGGTTCAAATTACTGATTAGTCTTTCCTTTGTCCCGGGGTATGTCTGCCTACATCGTGAAATTAGAACTCAGAAACAGGCTGTTTGACATTTCGGCATATTACATGTTGATTTCCAGCCAATTACCCCCTTCCCTGAACTACACCCTGCAAGTCCCTCCCTCCGCGGCGCGGAGAATTACGGTAACAGGCAAACAACAAACCAACAGCATGGAGCCCAGACCGCATCCAAACTGCACTGTACCTGGGTGTACAAAAGAGAACATAAATCTTTTTGTCCTCCCCACTTCTGAGCCACTGAAAAGCTTGTGGATAGATCTTATTTATGCAGGGAATGTGCCTGACCGACTGCCGAAGTGTGTGGTAGTTTGTGGCAAACATTTCTTGGACGACTGTTTTTCCAACTTGGGACAGTACAGCACTGGATTCTCAGATCGTCTTAAACCTCTACCAGGATTAATACCAACTTTCCAGCTAATATCCCTGTACAAGTAAGCATATTTCCTCAATAAGGTCCTTCAGCTGTTAGCACACATTATGGGATTGTTTGACTTGTTCGCTTAATTTTAGCTTGAAAGCTAACATTCAGAATTAGCTTCACAGCTAATACCCCAGTTTATTTACGTAGCATTGGTGCTAGTATGCTTTTATTTGGGGGAAAAAAGATTATATATTATAGTTGAATGTTCGAAATATCGTTAGAGACTCATTGACCACAGAAGCGCATAGCCTAGGCCCCAGCCTCCGAAACCCGGTCGTTCTGTGCTAATGCTAACAGAAGGGTCACCACGTCACACCATCAATTCTGCAACAAGGCTGAATTACGGCAATCCTTTGATATAGTATTAAGGTACTTAGAGTGTGGCTAAAGAGGGCCCAAACGTTGCGGGGAATTTCATGCCAATTCTACTTTAAAGAAAAATCCATTTGCAGCTTGCCGCAACTGGTGTGGCAGAGGGAACATGTCCAATATAAAATATGGCAGCGGCAGCATCATGGTGTGGGCATGCTTTTCTCCAGCAAGGATGGAGAAGCTGGCCAGAGTTACACTGGATCGAGCTAAACACATGGGAGAAAATGTGGTGGGGGGGGGTTATTCCTGCAAGACAACAACCTAAAACTTACAAGTGAACTGAAAATGAGATGGTTTGGACCAAAGCATATGCATGTGTTAGAATAGTTCACTCAATGTCCTGGCCTAAATCAATGGCAAAATGGTAAAATTGATGTTATTCTTCATTTAGTCTGAGTTCCTGAGCTACTTTGAAAAGAAGAATTTGAAAAAAGTCAGCTTTAAAACACCAAAAGGTGTTTCTACATAGAAATATTACCAAGAGTTAAATAAAAATGTTTGCCAAAATGTTCTGACTTTTAATTATTTATTTTTTTAGTCTGCCACTTTCTATTCTTTTCAGTTTCAAAATGCACAGGTTTAAGGTTGCAATGTGACAAAAAATGAAACATTTCAAAAGGTTGCAAGACAGTGCACATTCCCTGTGTCAAATTAATCACTTCCCTATATGAAGGGGTTCTTACAAGCTTGCAGCCAGACAGCTCCTCCAGCAGCGCCATGAGCAGCCTGCCATCCTGAATGTCAGCGAACAGGTCGCTCACTTTAAGAGGAGGATCGTGCTGGGAATGAACAGAAACATAACGCTGTGTGGATAACAGTATTTCTGCCAATAATGAGAAGAATTGAACTTTAAAAGTCCTTACTCTCTGCAGGAACACATTCACCCATCTGGTGAAAGTTCTTTTCTGCGTCGCTTTCCTCCTGTCTGGGAAAGGGGAAGCAGGGTGTAGCGTAATCAAGTTGATAAAAAAGAAACTTTGGGAAGAAATCTCCAAACACTAAAAACACGTTGGGTCCCTGAACAACCTTAAGTTAGGTTAAATCTACTGAAAAAAATCAGTAAAAATAGCAAATAACTTTTTGCATGCCGTTTTTTTGACTAATTTCATGATGCTGAGCACTGAAAACACATCAGTATGTCACCATACCTTCAGGCTGTCCATTATGGTCATTGATCACCTTTGCTGGTCGAATATGTGACTCTGTTAAATCCTGCATTCTCAGTCACTCTGCTCAAGATCCATAGTGGCGTTAAAGGAGGTGCCAGGAGCTGAAAATACAAGATATCAGAACACTGAGATTTCCTCACAAAAAAAGAAGGATTGAGGTGAGGCAGAGTGAGACAGAAAAGCTTGCCCCAGCTTGCTAAAACCTTCCTCCCAGCAAAACTCCACACACACATACACACACACCACCCCCTTGTCTACCTCCCATTGGCAGGCAGCAGTCCATACTCACTTGTAGTGTTTTTTTCCTGATGCGACGGGATCTTTCCATTGGTATGAAGAAAGAATCAGCCGGTTATTGCTGTGCTTCATCACGGACTAGGAATTGCAATTACGAAACAGCTTGAGCTCTGATTTATTACCTCAAATTAACAGATTTGGTCTGAGCGTGTTCAAAAGAATTAGCAGGGGCAGACATATTTGGAAACCCCCTGAAATCAGGAGTTGCTACTTTAGGAATATCAAACAGCAAACTGCTCTGCGTTTCTCTTTTACCTTGTGACTGAGGTTAATAAATGTCCAAATGGTAGATTTTTCACTATAGATGCACCTTTGCAGGGTGACGAGGACAGTCAGGATGTACAGTGCCATTCCTGCTGTGAAACACAGTGGTGGCAACATCATGCTGTGGGGTTTGCTTTTCTTCATCGAAGTTGATCGGAGTCAATAGGAAGATATTCGTGGCTAAACACAGGGCAATATTGATTGTTAAAAACTTGAGAATGGGATGAAGTTAAAATCCATCCTAACCACACCAGCTTTAATCCTCATTTAAAGAAAAGTTTGGATAGAAATATCAAAAATAATTTCTAATGATTGACTTCACAAACACTTGAAGATTTGAGTATTTTCTGTGTTTCTTATTATCCGCAACTTTAGGTGAATCATTTGGTGTGAAAAAAGCGAAAGGAATCAAATCTGAGGACAAAGCTTGTACTTTATGGCATTATTATAGTAGCAGACCTAAGATCAACGTAAATTTGTCTTTGGCATTTTCAGCACGTTAACACATGGTTGATTAATAACGCAATTCAGGCTTGCACAGAATACCGCCCTGATTATCTTATAATTCAGCCATCACCACATCCGTTCTCCTTCCTAACCTGTCTGGATGGTGAGGAATTGTTGTGCAGCAGGAATCGTGTGTGTGCATAAATTACAACTGAGTAAATTCTTATTATTGATATGATTAAGTTCAGTTTTATCCAATCTACCCCCCCCCCCCCCCCCATCCAACCCCAACCCCATCCCCACCCAAAAAAAAATGATTGACATGACCATGAAAACCAACATACGTCTCACTGCCTGGGAAAACATTTTCATCCCTCGCTGTTGCAATATAAGTATCAAACATTTTGAAGACCGTATCTTGACCTGCCAACGCAAAAATTTTTTTACTATTTTTTGTGCATGTAAGTGGAAAAGAAATGGCTGAAGAGCTTTGAACCAGTGCACTAAATATGTTCCATTTTATAGAGATAAAGAGAAACTACTGTGAAACAGCTCTCTGAGGGAAGAGAGGATGAAATGATCCCCAGAAATCCCATTCATTTTAAGTTTATTTGAGGAAAAATTGTTAGTCTGATTCTTTTAAAACTCATCATCAATAGATCAATAGTTTAACTCTCATAGAGGCTGGTTAATCTATCTTCGACATTTAAGGACAATATGTCATTGTAGAGATGCATTACTAATGTGGAGCAAATATCAGGCAGAATGGTTCGCCATTTGCAGCGATTAACAATGTACGCCTCCCACACCCCAGCATCTGCTATGAAAGATCCTTTTAAAACATAGGAGTAACTGATATAAGAAATTAATAAAAACCAGATTGATATTAATAGTCAGTCTTTTTGATTGCTGCTTAATTTACATTAGCTGTTTGCAAAATCTATACATTCTCCCTTACTTTCACAGCTGATGAAGAAAACAATGAGAATTCATTTTATGAATCATATAAAAACGTCTGTTTGGCTTCCGAGTTTATGCTGACTTCAGCAACTGATCCATGACCCAAACTGACGGTTTTGTTACACTCTTATAACACTTACTGTAACCAATGCCAATCCCAGTTTTTCACACTGGGTGCACTTCTGCTTTATGTGAAATATGTCATAGGTCCCAAGTCTAGGTTACGCCCCACATTACGTTACTCACTTACAGACGTTCTGTTTTAATATTAAACGTATTTTCTGCCTGGACAATTCTGTTTATGATTGTTTAACTCCCCTGAAAAGCACGAATGCATTCATTTGTTCCCGTTCAGCAGCGGGTACATTTTTACTCTGTTTTTGCGACCTTACACCTCTATTTCAGTTCTTTAAATATGTCTTCATAAGTACAGGTTATTTGTACACTGTTTTGTGATTTTATTTTCAGCAGCTTTTTGGGATCTATAGTTGAAACCAGATGTTTACATTCATAAAAAACAAAACAAAAAAACTATTATTCTTTACTGTCCAAAATCAAATAGGAGTAAACATTGTTTCATTAATAAACATGAACATATTTTTGGAATTCCTACTATGTCCGAATATAGAGGGATTTTTTTTATTACATTCATCCAAATCAGAGTTATACACTTTCTTACTATGCTAGAAATGCCTCAAAACTGTCTTACTCATGCCACACTTTTCAGGTTTCCTTTCACCAGCTGTCTGCAAGTTTACTAGAATCCTGGCCCACTTCTCTTGACCGAACTGGCTCAGGTTTTTACACTTACCTTTTAAGTCCTGCCTACAGCTTTTCTTTTGGACCTAGATTAGGATTTTGTTGTCCTTAAGTCACTTTGCAACTAATTTGGTATGCTTTGCACATCATTGTGTTTTTGGAAGTTCCATTTTGCACTCTGATGACTTCAAAGTTGCTTCAATATGTCCATCTCTTTTACTTTTCTCATGACGACATCTATTTTGTGAAGTGCACCAGTTCATTCTTCTGTAAAACAGCCCCACAGCATGATGCTGCCACTCCTATAACCCACAGTTGGTTGTCTTCTCCCTTTTTCCTCCAAATATACTGTTTATCATTACAGCCCAACAGTTGAGTTTTTATTTGAGCCAGACCAAAGGACATGCCTCTAGAAATGAAGATTTGCATAATCAAAAATGCATTCTTCTGGGACTCCAAATCCACCTCTTTCCCAAGCGGCAAAATGGTTGAATATTCCCTTGTTCTTCATACTTGTGTATTACTGTCTGAACAGATGAATGTTGGATTTTCAGGCATCTGGAAATAGAATCTAAGGATGAGGTCAGCAACTTTTTTCTGAATGTCTTCACTGTTTCTTAAATTCCCCATGGTGTCACAGGAAGAGATTGTGTTTATGATCAGAATGGAATGATCTGGAGTCTCTTTTTGTTTAAAGACACAAACTCGGTGTATGTATACTTCTGACTTTGATGAAAGCAATAAAAGATACATAATTATCTATTTTTAGACATTTCACAAATACATATACTATGTTTATATTTACTGCTCTAAAACAAGTTTCATCTGATTTAAAGTTTGACCGGAAAGTTTCTGCCCCCCTAAAGTGTGTGTAAATATCTGCTTTTAACTGTAAGGTTTACGTTACGAAAACTGTTTTTGCCAAACCTTAGCAGCTCAGGTGAAATCGTCTTAAAGCCTAAGCTTTTAAGACTCACAACAGATTTTTCATCACTAAAGTTCTTGACACTGTGTCTTGGTCCCCATGATTGCTCTTTGTTTTCGGTCCTCTAAGAAACCTCAGAGGCTTTCACAGAGCAGCTGGATTTATACTGAGACTAATTTAAACAGACTCCATAGGTTGCAATGGATTTTATTAAGGGTTATAAGAGTTTTTTGGAAATTTTTCTATTTTAGAAAAATTTACCATTTTGTTTTAGGCCACACAATCTTCACAAAACCAATTGAACGCAAAGGTTCGAAGGGTATGCATCATTTATTTGACGGTGCATTAAACGAAACATTAGGTGCCATAGAGGAGAACATTTTTGCAGAAAAAACAAAGATTTTTTTGCATTTGTTTAAGTTCATTAAAAGAAAATTCACTCTGATCTTGAAAAGTCATACATTTGCCAGAAAAACAGGATACTTTTTGGGACATACAAATAATTAAACAAATATTGAGAATATTAAAATTAAGATATTTTCCACCATGAATTTGAAATCTCCATCATACATATTTAATAAATTTGAACACTGAAAATTTAGAAGCACATCTTATAACAGTCTGAAGTTTTTAAGTCTTTATTTCTATAAATTATTTTAAAGCTAATAACAAATGTTTAAAACAAAGATGTGGATTAAATGGAAAGGATATTTAAAACTTACTCAAGGGTTCTTTTCGAAAGTTACTTTTTGGTCATACAAACAAGCCTAATCTAAACGTGTATTTACTGAATATGACATATATATATGCCCTATAAATACTATCTCAAATCTTATCAAACCAATTTTAATTTGGTCTCAATGCAGGAAATGGTTAAAAGGAAGCGCCACCACAAAATAAACTCCTACAAATTCCTTTTAAACTCTGCAGCAGCTCCTGCTTCTATGCTAAACACTGGAAATACACCTTTAGAAAATACTGGATATGCTCACCAAGTCTGAAAAACGTCTTATTCGTAATATCGAATTGTTTTTTGCATATAATTAGAGCAAACACTTAGGGGGGAAAAAAGCACCTAGATTGTTAAAGAAAGGAGCTTGTGTAAATGATACAAGACATCATAGGTAGAATTTGGTCATTTAATACTGTCAGATTCAACAAGAAAAATGAAACCCCAGTAAATCAGGTATTAAGCTATGACTGTGACAGCGGACAGTGTCTGACAGGAAAGCTTCCCCTGGTCCAAACAATATCTGGCTGCCCTGCTTTTACTCTACCTGCCTCAAGAAAGGTGACGGCCACCAAGGCTGACCACCACCACCGTGGGAAGCAGGAGTGTGTCCAAGGAACATCGCACGTGGAGCTCCCAAGCCTGCGGGAGACACGCCTTTTCATTCTTTGAGTTGCTGTCTGCAGCCTTGCCGTACCCACAGGTGATGGGACGTCACCAGGGGCTGATTGACAAGGCTGCAAAAACACGGACATGATTGAACCTGGAGGAAAAATATGGAAAAAATATACAAAACACAAACTTGTCCATGTTTAGGTGATAATTATTCCTGCTAAAATATACTGACCAATAGAGTACTAAACGAAAAGGCTGATAATCTTCAAGCCAACTGACCGGCAGTGTGCAGCAGTGTAATCCTCCCCTTCTGGATGGCAAAAAAAAAAGTTATGTTAGCAAAGAGGTTTTAGAATGTCTTTTTTTTTTATTAAAACACAAAATATAAGCAAACACGAGTCAAAACCCAACTATTTAACAATTGGACTATAATATTTTGATCACGTGGCCCTACTGAGCCAGAACAAATCGTTGTCCAACTGATTCAAGTGATTGATCAAAATGCACTCAGTGAGTTCTTTCCATCACACTACAGTTGATTCAAGTCCTTAGTAGGAATTAGTCAAACGGATCCATTCATTAGGTGACGCTCAGGTCTCCAGGTTGTTTCAACAAACGTCACATGAAGGTCCTAGTCCTGCTATAGAAACATGACACTGTCCTCTCATCAGAAGGTTGTTTATTTCCTCCCCATAATGAAGCTCGGAGTCTCAGCATCATCATCTTTTTCCTCTTCTTCTCCACCCTCCTCCTCCTTGCCGTCTTCCCCTCCACTGCTACTAGAGTCACTGTCTCCATCATGTTTGTCTTTCCCCTCCATCTTTGCCTTTTTGGCCAGCAGCTTCTTCAGCTTCAGCTTTTCCCGCTTCCTCCTTCGCTTCGCCGTTCGCTCCTCGGCCGCCCGCTGGTTCTGCTCCACTTTCTTCAGGTATTCCACGTCCTTGTCCTGCCGCTCTGCCAGTTTGTCCAGAAAGTCCTGTCTCTGGTATTCTCTTCGGCGCAGGTGGCGGTAGACGTGAAACTCACCGCTGCCTGCGCCCGCGCTGGAGCCCATCACGTCGCGGACGAACTCAGGCGGGCCTCGCGGGGCCCACTCCTTCGGCCCCTCCGGGATGGTTGCGGGCTTGTCGGGGTTTCGCATGAGCCGCTCCAGCTTCAGCCGCTGCTCATCCGCCGGGGTCTTGGGGAGGATCAGCGGCTGAGCCTCTTTCCCCCCAGATCTCCCCGGTTTGTTATTTTTCTGGGTCTGTGCCGCCATCTTTCTTAGCAGTCTTGCTATACTTCCTTTATTTGCAGTTTAACCCGGAAGCTGTTAAATGCTCCGCGAACGATAAAAAAAAATTGTTTATTTTGTTTTAATTTTTTACAAAGTAATCATAAACCATACGAATTAATATATATGAAAGATATTTCTATATTTTTAATTAGCTAAACGGACATTTTAAACTATTTTCCTTACGCAATATGCGTTTTTGACGCCAATAAGCTCCGAACGACGTCTGCTTTGGCCAATAGCAGGTCAGATTAGACTTTAGGTGCACGTATCCGTCCAATCAGCATCAAAATCCCGCCCCCAGAAGCTTGAAGACTTGTCCAGCGAGTTTACCTCAAACAGATCCCAACTTGTCCGTGTGCGAACTGCGTGTTTGTCAAGAACACATAAAACTTAGCCACAAAAATCACCATGAACAGTTTAATTAGATCCACGGCCAGGTGTATACGGTCCGGTGCGGCCGTGTGCCTGTTGAGGCCAGCAGACGGACTTGTGCGGTCGGCCTCGGTTCGGTTCTTGTGCGCGGCGGCGGACCTCCAGAAGGACCTTGGTGAGATGGTGAAGAAGGACAAGGTAGTTGTATTTATGAAGGGGACCCCGGCACAGCCCATGTGTGGCTTCAGTAATGCTGTGGTCCAGATCCTCCGGATGCACGGCGTGGATCACTACGCCTCTTACAACGTTCTGGAGGACCAGGATCTCAGAGAAGGTCAGTAAGCTGAGACCAATAAGAGTCTGGCGTGAGCAGCAAGTTGGACTCTCTAGTAGAGGTTTAGCTAAATCCACTGCTTCTTATTCATTCAGCCAGTCTGTACATAAGTCTGTGTTAAATTAGCTTCCCTGTATCTTTTAACCCAGTTATCATCTCCAGACCAGTTCTGTCTCTCAGCTCTTTATATTTCCAAACGTTTGGCTTTTATCAGTGTCCTACAGCAGCACCAAAAGGGCGTGGTTCTCTCAAACAGACCCTACGTCGATTAGATCAGACTTTATAACTCTTCCAATCTAATTCCCAAGGTTAAGGCGAAAAGCACAGATCCCAGATGTTGTACTTCAAAGCTGGGGTTGTGTTCATATGTATCCAAGTGTCTGCCTATTTTTTTTAATTATCTTTTAAAACCAAAGCTGATCATCATGACATCTTAAACACAACAGGGCATGGTCTCCAGAAATGAAAGTATCTTTTCTCAGATTTGATTTGCAAGCCGTAGTATTTTTTACTTTCTTTCAAAGGGATGACTTCTTCCTCTCTGAATGGCTTTTCAGCCAATGTCAGAACACAACTTGTTGAACTCTCTCCTAATTACTTCAGTATGACGAAGTATTAGGGCCATTTTAAACAAAAGAACAATATTTTGGAGTAAATCTCTGCCGAAACAAAATAATAATAATACATTTTGAGATTAAAGTAATATATGTTCCAGAAAATTTCTCTGGAATTCTTTGATGTCAAAAAGTAGTACAATTATGAGTAAAAACTATGAATTTCTAAGATAAATTGGAGATATCTTCTAAGAAAAAGAGCGTAATTCTCTGAGGTAGAAAGATAAAAAAATGTGTACGAAAAAAACTTGGAAAATTTCTATGATTAAAAGCATACTTTTTTCTTCTTCTTTTTTTTTTTTTACAATTTTCTGACTTTACAGTGTCACAAATATTTTATTGTAGATATCGAAAATGTATGCCTTTTAAGTATAGGATTTCTACTTTTCTACATCAGAGAATTACACTTTTTTTCTAGAAAATATCTCAAATTAATATAAAAATTTCTGTCTTTTAGCTTGTAATCTTACGACTTTTGTGACAGAGAATTTAATGACTTTCTTTCTTGAAAATATGTGCAATTAATCTTAGAAGTTTTGAGTTTTTACCCATAATTTTACTACTCTTTGACCTAAAAGAATTTCCGAGTTTTTACTGCAAAATATGTTACTTTAATTTCAGATTTTCTTATTTTTTTGGTGGAAAGTTACTTACAATGGCCCTAATACTCCATCATCCAGCACCTTTGCATGTCTGTTATGAAAGAAAGAAAGAAAATCTTCTCTGAAGCATCTTCTGACGTTTAATAATTAGAAAATGTTTTTTCTGTTTTAGCTCTATGTGGTCTAAAACTAGAGGTGCAACGATCCGAGTTTTTTAGTTCTGATACCGATACGATGCTTGTGCTTTGTGTATCTGTCGATACCCAATACCGATCCAATACTATTGCTGAATTAATCAGCTTCATACCTTCTGACTTACACCTTTCTTGAAGAAACTAAAGACGTTAGACATAACTGATTAAACATAACTAAGAAAAATTACCAGATTTAAAATACAATCACTTAAAAAACTAAAATATAAAGTGAAAATTAACCATTAATTGTGGATTTTTTGCAGATTTACCATGTTTTAAGTATCGGTTCATGGTCTCGGTTGACTTTAACTGATACCGATACATGTACAGTAGACATATCGGGGCCGATTCCATTATCAGTATCGATAAGAAGAAAAGGTTCTGACTGTTTTGTCCAAATTTTGAGGGGAAAAAGATGTTTCTTTTCTATTTACTGTATGTAAATGTTGGTTTTTAACTGTGAAGTTTTAAAATGTCGGCTACAAGCTCACTATTATGACTGAAGAAAATGTGTAAAGTCAAAGGCTTTTACTCTTGGTAATTGTTTTCCTCCTGATATCTTCTTTGATCCCTGTGTCTGTAACAATAGGAGTCAAAGCCTTCTCCAACTGGCCCACCATCCCTCAGGTCTACTTCAATGGCGAGTTTGTGGGAGGCTGTGACATCCTGCTCCAGATGCACCAGAACGGAGACCTGGTGGAGGAGCTGAAGAAGCTCGGCATCCGCTCCGCTCTGCTGGATGCTGAGAAGGAATCAAAGTAAAATAAGAAAAAAAAAAGGGGAGAGGGCAACAAACATCAAAGGGCTGAGTAGACAGAAGACACATTCATCCGGTCCACACTTTCTTCCCCAACCACGCTTCCAGTGATTGGAGATAAATCGGCCCGTGGCAGAGTACAACATTGAAAATGTTTGCACAGATTAAGTACATTTTGCAGCAAACAAGGCTTTAAAGTTAGTTGTTACCCATTATAATCACAGCCTTTGTCCAAAAATATGAATCATATTGGCTTTAATATTACTCTTTTTTTTTCTTTTTTTTTACCTTGTTTTGCCAAATCAAAATGCTAAATTTTTTTGGGTAATATTGAAGGAACAGAATTAAAAATTTCTGTCGCCATGGTTTCCTCCAATGTTAGCTCCAGAAATCTCTCTTACTTCTGCTGTCCACATTCTTTTTTTTCTCAATTCAGACTAATTTCAATTGAAAAAATATGAACTAAACAAGTAGGACCACGCCACACAGACAGAGCTGTGATCATTACAAAGCTGCCTGCTACAAAATTATGTCAACACACTTGAAACTTTCCAGATGCACTGCCTGTAGCTCCAATACGAGAGCTCAAAGAGGGAACAGGGATTAGGGATGATTTTGATTTCAAAAATAATAATAAGAAAAAACCCTGTTTGCTCTTTCTGCTGTGATTCACTTACAAAGTCGATGAACTGTGTTGTAATGCTGGAATTCGCTGAGACGCACCAAACACACCTTGCCCCTTCCTAGACAGATTTCCTGCCCCGCTGGACAAACCGAGGCAGTTAGTTTGTTTCATCCATCATAATCCAACCAGTCGTTTCTTTTGTCGCTGAAGGAAAAAAAGTGTTTTTATATTTTATTTTTGGAGCGTCCTCTGAGTTCGCTACCAACAGTTGTATTATGAAATGAACATGTAGTACACTGTAATATATTGTACATTTAAAGCCTATTGTTTAAATGTATTTTAGAAGCCTGCTAATAACCCTGCTACAATTAAATATTTTCAGACAGCGGATCATGTGGCAGCGCTTATTTTTTGGGGATTGTGTTCACTGTGATGTAATGTTTCAGATCAAATATGTTTTAATATTAGACAAACATGATTTGAAAAGACTGCTTTGAATTATTAGATTATTTACAAAAAGGGAGAAAAATATCCAAACTAATCGACTCATTTCCCTTCTTGTACAGATATTAATAAACTAGGACTAACCAGGATCTCAAAACGAGCGTCACTGAGCTGTACCTAGGGCTCTGGGACTTTAGAAATTACTGTGAAATTATTAATCCATAGATTTGAGATGCAAGAGAGCAAGTTTATGTTGGTAGCTCCACTTTACAACCAGAAGTTTACATACACAAAAAAAAGCAACATAAACATTTTCTTCTTGCTGTTTGAAGTTAAGGTAGAACAAAATTGTGCTATTTTAGGTCAGTTAGAATAACCAAAATTATTCACATTTTCTCAAATATAAATACATTTCCTCAGTATGTGAAATCCATTTTGAACTTTATACTTCGGCATATTGTCCATTTGGAAGACTTGTTTGCGCCCAAGCTTTAAAGTCCTGGCCGTCTTCAGATGATGCTTCAGTATTTCCTCATGATGCGATCTATTTTATGAAGCGCACCAGTTCCTCCTGCAGCTAAACAGCCCAACATAATGATCCCACATTTATCGAACAGTTCCATTTTTACCTTCCATCAGAGCAAAGGATATCGTCTCCAAAACTGAGGCTCTTTGTCCATGTGTGCATTTCTAAACCACAATCTGGCTATTTTATGTTTCTTTTGGAGTACTGACTTCCTATTTGCGGAGAAGCCTTTCAGGCCATGCTGAAAAAGAACATTTTTCACAGTCGATAATACTGGTGTATATAAACTTCTGGTTTCAGCCATCTTTCCGCATTGTCTTTGTTTATAAAGATAAAAACCTGCCTATCACAATGTCATGCTCTCATGTTTTTTTCCCATTTTGAACATCCAACTTCTGTTACTATCACCTTAGACCAGCCATTTAATTATTTGACTGTTTATTAGAACAAGTGTACACTAGAGTAATTTGTGTCATTGGAGGATCAACAAACATATCTTACTGAATCGGCAGTATTTCTTGTCCTTCCCATTTTGAACAGTGGGAAAAGAATGGGGATAGCAATAAGTCATAGATTAATAATGTATATGAAAATAACAAAAATACTATTTACTTCCTCTGAATTCTTTTCCAGTTCCACGCATTGCAACATTAGTCATAGTATCAAAAACTTGTATCTCTTAATGTTGGAGTTTTTTTTTCTCCCTCTGAATGAGTTGACTTAAATGAAAGGTTGGATTTTCTAGAATCATCAGTGTTAGATTATTTTACTACAGTAAAAGATGAATTTATCTTGAGGGTTTTTACGCATCTTTACCAGGGGTGTGTGGAGTGCTGTAGATGTTGAGGACATGGGTCAAATGTGCTAGTTTGCCATATATGGTGTTCCACATGGCACCTTTTTAGAGTTCTACGATTTTTACTGATAAGAGCACAGAACATTCTGTTCCATGTGCTTTAAAAAAAGACAAACAAATGGTTTCCTTTTGTCTCTTGCTCATCTGGTCTTGAACTGTCGGCTTTTAGTGCAGAATGATGATGTGGGACCAAACCATGATTTTAGACATGGGGGTTTATTAGGAAAACTGGGTCATTAAATACTGAAGGTAGGTATACCTTTTCAGATTGTTCCTTTTATTCAAATCCAAAACTCCAAAGAAGAGACTGTATTTGGAAAAGTGAGTAATATCAAAGCTGATAGGACAAAATTATATAGAACCTTATTATAGTATTCAGAAATGTGTACTTTTGCATATTTTATCACACCACAGTGAAAGACTTCAATGCAATTTGATAAGACAAACCATCATGAAGTACGTCATTAACAATCAAGTAACTGGGCTTGATATATTTTGCAAAGAAGAGAAAGCAAAACGTTGGTTATACATAGTATGGACTCAAGAGGGCAATAGACAAACTAATTTATTTGGAGAAAAAAAAATACTAAAACTGTCAATCCTCTTTCCAAGTCATTCAGTCTGTCTGTCTGTCATGTAAGATATTTTGACACTGAATATAAGCCACTTTTGTATCTAATGTGGTAATCAAAGTTTAAGGGGCTGTGATTAACAAAAACAGATTTTTGTTTTCTTTTTAGAAATTATATTTGTGTTTTAAAATGAAAGTTCTGGAACCTTAGCTCCCCAACATGTTAGATTGATGAACCTTCCCAGGAGTGGTTTGGCCTGCCAGGATGGCTTAAAGCATGCATTGACGGCTCATCCCACTGGTCAGAAAAGAACATAGAAAAAAAAAAAAGCTCTGCAAGCCACTCTGCCTCAGTTAAAGGTCAGAGTTCAGGATTTAATAGCAACAAAAGAGAGACTTGGTAAAAAGTAGCTAGGGGGACAAAGTACAGTGCTTTTTGGGAGGTTTGTTTCTAGTAACATCTGGTTTAAAACAAAGCATTTAAAAAAAATCCTTAGAATCAGCCTAGTGGTAGTGTGAAGCAATACTATTATTAGCATTTTAAAATACAATTATGTTTCTGTTAAAATAATCTTTCTTTAGGAATGCTGCATTACTCTATCACTAAGCTTTAAAGCAATTGCAAAAAGGGAAAAATGAAAACCGGAAAGGGAATACAGATTAAATAATACTATATATATGTATAAAACGTAATCAAAAATGGGTAAGAACAATGAACAACACTTCTCTTTTCTACAAGGCTAGGTGAGCATTATAAAGCAGATTTGTTACAACTGTATAGCTGCTCTTATTTTCAGCATCTCAGAAGTCCATACCAGCTGGCATGTCTAAATCCTTAAAGTTGATGAAAGGATCTCAAATCTTCTCAAAAAGATTTTTTTTTTGGCTATTCTTTCCAGATATGTTAGAGAGCATCTGTTTTAACCACTAAAAGGCGCTAGGTCTATTGTCTTTTTTTTTCAAAGCAATTTTTCTGTAGACGACAGACATATCGATGAATGCACATTTTTACTAAATTAAAGCTCTCAGGGTACAGAGCCAATTTAGTCTGTTTTTTTAAAATCAAATGTACACTTCAACTGAGAGATGGAATGTAACACAAAAATCCAGGAAATCACATTGTATGATTTAAAAAATAATTTGTATATGAGGGCAGCAAATAAGCATTTGGTCAATAATTAAAGTTAACCTCAATACTTCACACACTGTAGCTTGTATTTAGCCTATTCTTCCATACAGATCTTACCTAGAGCAGTGATGTTTTGGGACTTGCTGGGTAATCAAAACTTTCAACTCCCTATTCTTTCACTTATTCCTCCCCCTCTAAACACAGTGGGAAGCATTTATACCAAAAAGTTCTATTTTGGTCTGATCTGACCGCATGACCTTCTCCTAATCTTTCCTGGATCATCCAGATGGTCTCTGGCCAACTTTATACGGGCATGGACACGTGTTTGCTTAAGTAGGGGGACCATTTGAGCACTGCAGGATTTAAATCTATTACAATGTAGTGTGCCACTACATGTAATGTTTGTCTTTGTGGTTCCAGCTCTCTTCAGGTCATTGACCAGTTCCCCATGTGTAGTTCTGGGCGGTTTCCTCACCTTTCTCAAACTCAAGTATATTCCACCTAGTAAGATCTTGCTTCGAGCCCCAGAGGAAGAATGTCAGTTATCTTGTATACCATTTTCTAATGCAGGTGTACAATCTTGTCCCTGGTCTTGGTCATGGTGGACGTTGGAGTCTGGCTGGGTGTGGACAGGTGTCTTTCATGTAAATAACGAGTTCAAGCAGGTCAAGGTAATGAGGGGAGGATAGAGGAACTTCAGAAAGTAACAGGCCTGTTACCTCCAGAATTCTTTTTTGTGTAATACTTATTTTGTGCACCATTAAAAATCATAAAATGTAATTTCCTGCATTCTTTGTTACATTAAATTCAAATCAAACCAAACTTTATTTATAAAGCGCTTTTCAAACTACATAGCTTCTGAAAGTGCTTTACCGATTAAAATGACTTCAAAACTGCATTTTGTATTTATTTTTGTAACATCTGACTGATCAGGGAGTGAATAGTTTTTCATGGCACTATAAAGACCCACACGCCAAATAATGACTCAAAGTTGATTTTTTTATTTGAATATATATTTTTATCCCACTTTTTTTTTTTTTTTTTTTTACCTATTATCACTCAGTGTTCCTACCTAATTCCGGTCCTGGCCATTGCTCTCCCTCCACCAACCCTGGGAGGGCCCTGCACAGAAGCTCAACGCTCCTTCATGCCTGAGGAGTGAGCAGGCCCTTCTTTTCACCAAGCCAGATCCTTCCCACTCCCTCAGGCACCCCAGTCAGCAAGGAGGAGGCAGTATACAGCCCATACAGCATGTTTTTGTGGGAGCAGCTCACATTAGCTACATCGGAAGAACATGCAAACCCCACCCAGGGTGTGGGTGCCGATGATATGGAGGAACAAACACACCCTCAGCAACCACAGCGTACCTGGTGGGAATCAAAACAAGGACCTTCTAGCTGTGCTACCAGCTGCACTACCGTGCTCCATTCAAAATTTATCTTTAATATGTCAGAATGAATTAAAAGATTCGTCAGCATAAATTTAGCAGGATTTTGAATTTTCACAAAAATGTGAATTATTAGCAAGTAAATGCAATGAATAAAAGGTCTAATTGATCTTCAGCAAACCAGTAAAATGTTAACATTTTAGCACCCCAGTACACTGTAGCGATTCAAGACACACTGCACAAGCTGTTTGGGATTTATTTAATACAAAATAATTAATCTGGACTTTTTTTTGTAAAAAAAAAAAAAAAAAAAAGTTAAATACGACAGCTTCCCTTCACAGTCCTGTAGCTGCTAACCAACAGGGGGAGACTTGCAGTTCCAAATAACAAGCGGTCAGAGTTTCTGCAGGAAACGGAGCACCAGGTCTCTGAGCGTGGTCCGCAGCGGCTCGTTGTTGTCACAGACGATGTGCGTCCCGTCCTCCTCCAGCTGAATCAGGGTGTCCTCAGCCTGCAGGTGCAGAATGTGTCCGTCTGCCGTCTCCTCCACCTTAACCTCTGTGATCCCGTGCTGTTTATGCAGAGAAACAAAGATATGAATATAAACTGAGTTTTAAAGAGAATAAAAATGAATCTTTGGAACATTTGCAACAGGAAATACTCTCTAACCTTTTGCAGTGTGGCCAGGAAAGCCTCCAGGGGCACAGCTCCACTCAGCAGGGGTTTGGGAGCCATCGTCACTGGGGGCTCCTCTATTACTCGCTTCCTCTTTTTGCTCTGGGGCACAGGAAGCGGTTTGGGCACCATCTGGCAGGGAATGAAACAGACATCAGCCAACTCCTGGGAGAACCAACACTTCCAGCACATCCTGTGGACTCACCTGCAGGGAGTGCTTATTGTCCTTTGACTGCAGCACTGCAGACACAGTTGCCACGGAGACGCCAAGTTTAACCTCAGAGGGCACCAGTGAGTTGGCGAGCTAGCAAGGAAGACACAGACTTCCAGGAATTAAAACTGGTCACCTGTTAGAGAGGCACTCTAAATATTTCCATTTGAATATTCAACTCGGACAGAAATTTCAGCTCCAAACGTCATTTTTCTTCTAAACACGAGTCACATTTAAACACACGGGTTACCTCAGGCAGGATGTAGACTCGCTCATAGCGCCGCCTGAAGGGCAGATTGAGTACGGAGCAGCGTCTGTAAGGCATCGGAGGGGGCTGCAGCTCCAGCATCAGATCAGAACGGTGGGACTGCGTTAAAGGAGGCTGTGTGTACTGTTCTGGACACACCACATGGAGGGGCTGCAGGAGCGACGGATGGAAATCTGTCACTCATTTTGCATATGTGCAATTATGTTTGTCATGTTAAAAACAGAAACTTTTATGCATTTAATTGGGGTTTGATGTGATGGACCAACAACAAGGAAAGCAGAATTGTGACGCTGAAGGAATATTATATAGGAATAAGAAATACGTAAAAGATCCAGCATGACTGCAAACAACTTTATATACTGATGTAGAAATAAAGGCTTAAAATATTTCACTATGTGTAAGGGAATATAAAATGAGCTTCACTGTGAAATGAGTGACATTATTCTGATATTTTGAGCTGCTGTTGTATTTGGATATATATGACACTATATCTTCTTTGGTATTTGTCTAAAGTGGTGTACCCCAAGGATTGATCCTAAGTCCTATTTTGTTTTCATTGCACATGCTGCCTTTGGGCCCAGGAAATCCAAAATTTCATTTCCTTACTTTGGCGTAGATTCTCAGTCATCCAGGACATGATAATCTTGAGTCAACTGAAGGAAATTGAATTTTGATGTCTTGAAAATATTTTGTCTCTCATCCAAGAGGCTTCTTCAGTTCTGAAGAACTGGGTTGAGAGTATCAGATTTGTTGTTTAGGCTCACTAATGATGCTACAACATTTCCTAACAAGACTATCAAGCTTATTTAAGCTCCAAGCGATCTTGGTAACGTGACGGTAACGGTAAAGTGTCGTTAATGATGAAACAACCCTAATTATGCAACTATGTGCTGTTTTAGTTATCTGTCTTAAGGTGCAAGTTTCAGTGAAAATTTCAAGGTAGACAACTCAAGGCTGCTTTGTATGTGGAATAGTCTTATTGTTTGATATGTTATAATCACAAAATGTAGAAAATATAGTGTAAGTGCCTCCCTGGTCATGCTGTTATTCTTCAATGAACTAATTTTAACTAAAAAATAAATTCAACCCTTTATTTTTTGATTGTTTACCATAACTAAGTTTGTAACTAAGTTTAAAATAATAATAAAGTTAAGAGACCTGAGTGACATCAGTAAATACAAAGAAAAGTAACATTTTTAACCATTGTATTATGTATATATTTTTTAATTATGTAAGTAATTTAAATGTAAGGATTGTCTTGATGCATAAGACAGCTGACCACAGTGTTTTCAGTGTTTTATTTTCTTAATTATTGCTATGTTTAGCGTTTTTGTGCATCAAAAATTAGTCCCAAACTTTGACGCAACATTTACCTGAACTACTGAAACATTTTTTCAAGACAGTTTCCTCTGCCGCTCCTTGTTGTGACATCTGTTCCAGCTCAAGTAATTTGCTCCTTTTTGTGGTTTCAGAGGAGAAAGGGATCAATGGCTGAGCTGCCTGGGTCTGCATTGATTGGTTTGGAGCAATTAATGACTGTTGTATTAAGCTGGGCTACGATGGGCAGGGATGAAAAATGAGGGGAAGCTTTTTTTTATAATCAAAATTTTGTGCATTAATGTACAAAATGTGCATTAAGGCATAGGAATATTTTCTGTCTTCCACTGATGGAATGAGCCAGATATTAGACTGTACAAAAGAAGGTAAAACGATGGAGGTAAGCACTAGCTTACAACTCTCTGCACATTTAATAATCATGACTTGATTGAGCTATGCAAAAAAAGTAACTAAAGGGTTTTGACCTGATTGCTAAACAACGGGTAATACGCTTCTTCACCTATGGTTCATCAATTATCCAGTTAACGGAACTGCCCTCTAACCCCTCCTGACCCTAATCCTTCTTATTGAGGCACCTGCAAACACTGGAATATATACTTTTTCCATATTTACCACCATTCGAGCCAAACTGTTATGTGGCAACAACGGAATATCAACACATAAATTATGTGAATGGGACGCTGATGCGAGCTGCATACCTGCACGTCCTTCAGGAGCTTTGAAACTTGATGGAAGTTGAGCCTTGTGTCAATAGGACAGTAAACGCATTTCATGGCTAGCGGTTGGTAAGGAGCCAGGGCATCCAGGTAGGAGAAATCTGGCTCTGAAGGAAAAAAAGGGAAAGAAAATGGTTTGCGTTTCCCTCCAGCCTCAGAATAAAGTTGAATTTGTTAACATCATCCCTCAATGTTTGGAACCAGAGTGAGAACCACGTTGAGGAGTTCAGAGGTCGCACTAGACTTTTTTTTTCTTTTCTTTTTTATTGTCGGTCATTTTGACTGACTGGGTCCAAAAAAAACAAAGAATCCTGTAAAAATCTATTCTTACCCATCAATCTTTAAAATTATAATAAGATTCAATGGAATATAATTTTCATTCATTTTAATTATAAAAACCAAACAAACTGATGAGAGAATCCATGTTGTGCTATGACGCAATGCAGATAATTAGGCTACATGTATTTATAGTAGATTTTTCCTGCTGTGGCCTAAACGCCCCACTTGGAGTAGAACTGCACTCCCACTTGTACATAATGTTGCCACACTGAAAACAGGGAACATTTCTCCGATTAAAGTGATAGAATTCGGCAAGAATCTCTGAACGACTGCTTTTCTAATCGCTTCAGCGGGAGGAAATCTAAGCATGCGCTCCCTGATGTTAAGGGAGCGCCCATCTGTCACCGCAGATCTGTGTACAGTGTAGTCAAACGATACGCTTAAAAGCCTCCCTAATTCAATTTGCTGTCAGCTCTCAGACAGCGAGATGCACCAAGTACAGTGTCCAGGTCTGCAATGATGCTCAGATGCTCTCATGGGAATGTTTTATTTTGTTACCCAACCACTGCATAATGCTAAAAATATTTAATGTCTGTGCCCCAGCATCAAGTGGGGTCATGGGCGGGAACTGTAATCTGTCAAAATGACCTTTAAATGTTTCCATCACCATTGAAAAATTAAACTGTCAAGCATTTAAAATATTCGGGGGTCACCGTGACCCCTGAATATTTTAAATGCTTGACAGGTGTCCGTCCGGCTGCAGTAGCTGTCTTCCAGCTATATACAGATCTCCGTTTGGGGCTTTTTACGTTCTTTTTTTCTAACTAAAACAAAAAATAAGGTAAACACTTGATAAAGTAAATTTTAATATCAATACTTGGAAGTATGAAAAGGGCTCTGGAGGAAGTTAAACACTTATCTTGTCCAAAACGCTTTAGTCCATTATAAGGTAAAATCTAGAACTATTACAGTAATTGAAAAGAACGTACCGGCAATACAGGTTACTCAATACATAAAACCTGTAACATATGATAACTTATAATACATCAATAGCTCATAATAAGACTAAATAACTTATTTGTATCTTTTAATTATATTTTCTTTTAAGTTTTCTTTCAATATACCATCTGTTAGAAATACAGCAAAGTTTGGCATTTGTTCTTCCAACTGGCTTTAGAAACATTTGTTCCTCTCAGACTGAATTTATCATCCCTTAATAAGAGAATCTTTAGGATACTATTCTGTAATTGTTGATTTTTTTTACTATGAAAATAGTTTTAAGTATATTGAAATAAACCAGGTCTCCAAATTTTTCTTTTCATTTGATGGACAGGGTGTTTGTTAGATGATCTTATGATTATTCTTATGGCTTCTAAAGGGAATTTAGAAGATGGATAAATTGTTGGC
The DNA here is from genome assembly GCA_028564705.1 of Apricaphanius iberus. Lineage (NCBI taxonomy): Eukaryota > Metazoa > Chordata > Actinopteri > Cyprinodontiformes > Aphaniidae > Apricaphanius > Apricaphanius iberus. Next base: position 275,269 of record JAPXFQ010000425.1, on the reverse strand, counting down.
AAACTCCGAACACTGCACATGGAACCAGTCTAGATTTTAGGGAAGGCCAAGTCGACCGTTCACTAAAGTGTCTTTCAGCTGCAGAAGATTCAGGATAATTTCAGGCACCAAAAAATAGCTGCTGTATGTTTTATAACCCACGTGAGCCAAATAGTCTGAATCCTTTGTTGGGGCTGGCCTCTATGGCCACAGCAAGAACTTCAGAACACAGAGCTCAAATAGCCTGTGAACCATAAGAGCAAGTAGATGAAAGCAGCTAGCAGAACATTTCTCAGTTGTTTTACTTGCAAATCAAGGCAACACAAAAGCATCAAGAATCGTCTTAGCTTGAATGTGAACAAAACAAAGGAGACGTTTGTAGATTTCAAAAGAAAGAAGGTCAAGTCAAACACCGCATCATGGGAAAACGGGTGGAGGTGGTTGAGTATAAATACCTAGGTGTTTATCTGGACAACAGACTGGACTGGAGACTCAACAGTGAAGCCTTCTACAAGACGGGACAGAGCAGACTGTACTCCCCAGGTAAGCTTGGGTCCTTCAAGGTTTGCAGAAAGATGCTGCAAATCTTCTACAGTCTGCTGTCTGTTATGAACAACCCTGAGCATCCTCTTCATCAGACTATCATACAACAACAGTGTCTTTAGTAGGGGTGCACTGATCAGACTTTCTCGGTCCCGATACAGATACCGATGCCGGGCTTTTTTGTATCTATCGATACCCAACACAGATCCGATACTACTGCTGAATTATTTAACTGTATAACTTCCACCTTATACCTTTCTTGCAGAGACTCAAGGCACTACACTTTACTAACTAAACAGAACTAAGACAAAATAACAGGTGTAAAATAAAAAAAATACCAAAAAATATAAAATTAAAGTGAAAAATGTACCTATTTTTGTGAATTTATTGCAAATTTACCACATTCTGAGTATCGGTTCATGGTATCTGTTAAGTTTAACATATACCGATACATATACATTAGATGGTATCGTATCGGTGCATCCCTCGTCTTTTAGTTAGAGGCTTCTTCAGTTTTGCTGTAACACAGACCACTACAAGAAACTCTTCCTGCCGACAGCCATCATGATCTACAACTGTGCTACAACACCACCTAATTTTCCCTCTGGGATAAATAAACTATTTTGAATGATTTTCTTCTGCTAGGCACCAACATAAATGGGGAACTTTGTCTGGCATCGTTCTTCTTTACTGGACGTCTGAGAATTATTACATCACATTACATTAGTGACAGGACATAGCAAAGAACTGGAGTCACATAAAGACACCTGATTATTGGAGAAGTCATAGTGACATAATGAAAATTCAAAGAAAATCCCGTTTTCCTCTTTCCTCTGAAAAGCGGGAGGCCCCCACTAGTAGGTATTACATCACATTACATTAGTTACCTGTAAAGATGACGGTGTTGAGGCTGGATTTGCCCCACAGCTCCATGAAATGAACCACGTCTCCGAAGCGCAGCGACGGGTGACCGGTGAAAACCACACAGGGCTGACGGAAGTCGCTGCTGAAGTCTCCGTGGATGCTGGGGTAGTGCTTCAGCTTGTTGGTTTGGATCAGCTGAAACATCAGCAGCATAAAAATCTCTGTCACCAAATCCATGGCAACAACACTTAAACAGCTTCCTCTCATAAAGCTGTTACTGTCGTAACCAAGCAGAGTGATCAAACTGCTTTTCACAAGATGTTTCTTAATCATGAAGCTCTCCACATAAAGATGAAGTCAAACAATGTTTCGATGTGCTTAATAAAGTCTCCTGAACTTTACATTCTAGGCTTTTGCTTCTATGCTTCTTAGCTTATATGTAATGTGAAAAGTTCTGCGCCAGTCAGTACATCCAGATACACTTAGAGTCGCCGGCTGTGAATGTTAAGCAAGCTCTACACTGGTGGCGACCCAATTGTGTAGAAAGTTTCTGATGGAAGACATCCCTGGGTAGGGCTGGGCGACTATGAAAATAAAATAATAATCGCAATTATTTTCACTATATTGCGCGATCTCGTTTTCGATCCGATTTTTGTCTAATCAAAACAATAAAACAATTTAAATATAGCCTTTCCTATTAATGTCTTATACAGATCGTGTGACCTGCTCCTGTTGTATTGCTAACATCACTTTAAAACTGCATGCTAACGCTAACCGCTTACTGTGGTCCGTGTCAACAGTTTTGGTTATCTTCATCATCTTCCCTGTTGTTCATTTTCCTTCAGAATTCTTCCCCAGCTGTACACTCTAGACACAGCACTTTCATTTTACCTACTAGTGGGGGCCTCCTGCTTTTTGATTGGACAGTTAGCTTGACAACAAAGCGGCGCTTCAAACGGAATTAGTTAGTTGGTATAATGATTAAAACACACCACACGATTATTGTCATCAAGCTTTTTAATAACGTGATTTCAATTAAAATGTGATTAATTGGCCGATCCTATTCCTGGGTCTTAAAGGCCACTTAAATTGTTATTCTCTGCACCAATCAGCTTACAGGTTTTGATCGAAAATTCTGTTCTCCAGCTATAATATTCTGGCAGCAACTTCCCGCATGTTGGGTTGTATCGACTGAATCGTTTTGTTTCAACATTTGGCGTCATTGTTCATGCAGCAGCAGGACTTACCTCTGCGTGTGGGAAAGGAGGCTCAGGAAGATACACCTTTGTTTGCTTGTTATGACAAAGCCTGAAGTTGGAACAGAAAAGAAACAAATCAGAATTTCTACCAAGTAAAAAAAACAATGTTGAGGTTTAGAGAGAGAGAGCTGCAAACCATTCTGCAAAGATCTGGGAGAACTCCAAGGAACTGTTGGCCACAGGTGAGATGAAGTAGAAGGGCGTGGTCCCCAAGTTGGCGCTGTCAATGAACTGGTACAGGCACTCCAGAAGGTCATAGATAACTCCGGAGGAGTAGCAAGGGACCAGAACGTTGCCTCCGGCCCGGATTGTCATCGCTGCGCGGACAAATTAAGCGCCGAGCTTCAGTCCACCATTTAGATTTTTTTTTTTTAAAGGCAGGTGAATAATTTATTTTAGACATTTGAACCTACCCAGGTTGCTGCAGAATTCTCCCAGCATGCCGTCTGGGTTGGCCGTGGGCATCTGTGTGAGGCCTGTCAGGATAAGAACATCGCTGTTCTTTAAGGAGCTCTGGTCCATCGGCTGGGAGGAGAGACAAAAGACTTCTGATGAGGCACAGGCGTCTGGTGTTCAATGCTGCCCACATTTCCTGTCAGTGTTCTGATGTTTTAAATTCCTCCTAATGAAGAGTCACTCTATGATTACTCCAGGATTGCACAACCACTCCTATATATTTTTTTTGCAAACAAGAAACCGAAAAATGATCTCAACTCTTTACTTATGTTCTCTCATATCTTTTTTGTTTCTTTGTCAACAAACATAACTTAACAATATGTGAAAAATGAATTACTACTTCACCTACATGATATCCAATTATATTTATTATTACCATTATATTTATTTTAGCCGGCTTCTGCTTATTTTTTCTTGCAGTCACCCATTTTCTCACCTTTCCACCATGTTTTCTCTGTAGCGCTATTCTTTTTATCCCCCTCTTCTAACATCCTTCTGTTTCTATAAAGGAGTATTAGGGCAGTTGAAAAAAAAAAAGAAAAATATTTTCGAGTATATTTCCATGCAAAAAACTCAATAGATTTCTTTTATTTTCCAGAAAAGAACAAAAAAATTCTCTGATGTCAAAAAGTTGTCAATTTGTGTGAGAACACTCAGAAAATTCTATAAATAATGAAGGCATACAGTTTTGAAATTTTTATATATTTGGATAATTATGATATATTTTCTGATGTAAAGTCAAACATCCATCCTTCCATTTTCTGAACCGCTTAGTCCTCCAACGGGCGAGAGGCGGGGTACACCCTGGACAGGTCGCCAGTCCATCACAGGGCGGTAAAGTCAAACATTTGCAAGAAAAAACTCTGAAATTTATCAGAAGAAAAAAAACACAGACAGAAAATGCTTTAAGAGATGTACATATGGATGTGTTCCTTAGTGTCAATGGTAGCTACGTTCCTTGATCAGAATGACTTCTCCAGTCCTGACGAGGTCATGAACGCCTCCAGGGGTTATAGTAAAAAAAAAAAATCCCTGATCCTGAACTTTTTTTTGCCTGGGAAACCCCTAAACCAAGATATATGCCATGATCTACGTAATGTTAAACAAGATCCAGGGGTGGGCTCCACTGGGAAAACATTTCGTTAAATAGTCCATGGCATTAAAAGATTCTGATGACTTTTGTGGATATAAATGGACATTATTCCGACATTAGATGAACAAACCCAATACAAGCCTATATTACAGAAGAATATATGTGCAGAGCACCAGAGCCCTATGAACCCTGGGCCTGGTATATCAGGGATTTTGCCTGCTAACTGTCTTGGAAGTGCTAGTTGTGTCTCTATGGCCACCGTTTATTTTGTGGCGCATGCTGGCAAAGATGTCAACAAAAAACACATTCGCACGTGGAGTGACTGCTACATCAATCTGACTAGCCAAAATCCAAGAGCGGCCGCTACACTATAAGTGATTGGCTTTAGTGGTTTAGAGTGAAAGCGCCTCTCACATCTTGGGAATTGTCAGATTATGCAAACCTGATGTTTTTTTGGGGTTTTCTCAAACACATCAGTGGCGCCGGAGCGCTATCGGGCCAGTGCCTAGAAGGGGAGAGACTATAAGGAAAAATGTGAAACATGGCTGCATCAAGTAGGTCTGATTAAGCGCTGAGTCACTGCAGTTTATTGGAAATGTAATTCTAAAGCCTTTACACCCAGTCTGTTTGGTGCATATTTAAGCAAAAGTCAGCAAAGTAAAGAGAGAAAAACCTGGAGTGAAAACATGCCATGAGCAAGAACTACTTCATGACAGAGTTCTGAACTGAATTCAGAATGTTTAGCTAGTGAGAGAAACTGAGTTGATCAGTGCATCTTCTCCTCAGGCTCCATGTGTAATCTGATCAGATTACAAAAGAGTTTACCTGTGGGTGTGTTGTCAGGAGGGATGAACCAGAAACGTAGGACACCTTCTCGTGATGCGACTGGATGATCCAGTTGGAGCTGCCCAACGAGTAGCCGGAACTTAAAGGGGAGACCTGCACAGCTCCAAACAACTCCTGAGGAACAGAAGCAGGGTCAGGTAGGCGGACAAATTCAAGAAAAAGCCACCTGCAGATCGTTTCCATGTTAAAACATTAAGAAGCACTAAACGTCTTGATACATTTACTGCGACAAGAATTGGGGCTAGAATGGGACAAAAAATAAAATAAAAATCAGCCTGGGCATTTTGAACAGAGACAAAGTATTATTGGAATACATAAAGTCCCCCACCCTCCTGTGTGTTTGCTTGATAGACTTCATCAACTTTCATGTAAAGCATGTGAAAAAAAAAGAGCACAGAAATCAATTATTTTTTCTACAGTAATTAACTAGATTCAACATCTTTCTTCAGCAGATCTGCAGACTGAACAGATGGTAGTTTTCCCAAACAAAAAAGTACTACAGCTTATTGGAGTAGCTATATATTAGACTTAATATTTAGTATATATGATGATGGATTTCTATAAATGTAACATAAGATGACCACTTTGGTTGTAGATACAGATAATAATCTATTAAAAGCTAGACGATTTAAATGAGAATAAGAAAGGAAAGTAGTCCTTTGTATCCCTCTTTCTAACTGTTAATGCCCTACCTGGCAAAACTCTGCTAAACCCGTCCCTGTACAGGTACCAGCTGTCAGCTACATAGAAAAGGATGCTTGTGTTATTTGTCTCTGAGAAACAGTTCATAACTTCCCTTCAACTCATTCATGTCACCTACAAGATAAACCTGTATCTCCATGGCCTGTTCAGCTCTGATGAATCACTAAGGACATCTCCTGGTTTCATCGTCATGATTCCCTCTCACCAGATATCCAAACCGATATCATGACAAGCAGTTTTAACAGCTGTGGTTGCAACAAACATTGGCTTGTTTGGGTGGAAACCACAACCTAGCTCTTCTTACCACTTTCTGGGAATAGCCAACAAGCTGCACTTTGCTGAGAGCAGAGTTGACCTCCTGCATGCTGTAGCACCGTTTCCACGTCCACACTTCCACCGCATCCTTCAGCGGCCCAGGAAGCATCCTGATGTAGAAGGACATTGGTTATTTGAGTCGACCAGTCAAAATTTATATCAACCCATTTAGCTCCGATGGTCTATAAAAAGGTTTCCAGTTAGCAAGGTAGCACCCAAAGAGCAGGATGGATAGAAACTGAGGGCTCTGAACCCTGAGATTAGCCACCTACACAGGGTAACGGATTTATTTCTAATTTTTTCCAGCGAACACCTTTACAGGCACAACCAGGGAGTGGATTGTTTTACCATGAACCAGCTTCATTCAAGTGCTCCTCATGTGATTTCTGTCAGATAAATTATAAGAATTTAGATAGTTTGAGTAGAAGACCTGGAACAAACAAGTAGTTTTCAAATGAAGCAGTAAGACACAGCACAAGACTCCACTTGTGAAGAAAAATCAGGTGGAAGCTCATTTCAAGTTTGGAGAAGTCATTAAAACATAGAGAATATAGTCTGAGAAAAACAGCATGCCAAAAGTCAAGTTTGGAAGTGGGACCATCGTGGTGGGGAGCAGTTGATCAGCATATGGGATTAACTGATTTCCTATAACTGGAGGAAGATGAATGGAAAACGTACTGGCTGTTTTTAATACTTTATAGGCTCCTAACAGCCAAGAACATTGTTAACTGGTTGCAGAGAAAAAATAAAACAGCTAGTCAGTGACGCTACCCCAAATCCAACTATGGAAAAAAAAAACTGATGATCAGAGTACTTAGAAGGGGCTATGAGAAAAATAAAAATATCTTTGTTTGTGTGGATACTAGAACTACAAGCTATAGGCAAAAACTTTTTGTGAATTCTACAAGTGTGGGTTTTGTTTGTATTTAAGAGTTATTCATCTTTTTAAGGACTGCAGGATATAATACAAATCTGGAAATTGTGGGAATATAAGGAAATATAGTGTTGATGATATCAGTTGCCACATGTGCCTATTTTCTTCATTACTATCCAGTGTGAATATCTATTGCTTTGAGACTGTCCAAATGGATGAATGTTACAACAGCTGGAAAAAGACAACCTTGTAACACTTGGAATATGGCTGCCCACATTTTTGTGCTCCAAACAGTCCTTTGCCATATGAATATTGCATGCACTGATATTGTATTCGCAATATATTGTGCTGCCATAGTCGTTACCCTCATCTGGTGCAAGTTTCATTGAACAGACCCAGTAGAAACATGTTTATTAAAAACATTTTTATATATAAGTGTATAGTCTGTGTTTAAATAACTTGGAATACTTTTACACCTGACTTGGCTCACCAAAGTAAAGGATCAAACACATGGGTAAGCTGATTTTAAGTCGTGTAATCTCCACAAACACATGACTGGAATTCAGGAAAACCCTTAAAATGCAACCTGAAAAGAACTGGACATTATTATTTTCCTTTAAATTTTTTCCACTGCACTTAATTTTACCGACCTCTGTATTTCCTTCTTCTTCCAGCAGGTGGCAGACTGAGCTTTAGGAACCCTCTCCATGAAGTTGACCAGTTCCTCCATCAGCAACCTAGTGAAACAAGGGATCTTAAATGTATTCATGAATAACATCATCCGTTTATACATCTCTTCCTACTTTACATGTAGGATAATGGTGCAAGTTCAAGTTATAGAGTGAGATTCTAACTTCAATCGCAAGCAACTAGCTACAAAAAAATAGTTTGGGGCTTGAGAAAATATATTCAGGTGTCTAAAATACAAATAAAACACACTGAAGAATATAAAAGATATAGATAAAAAGACAGTTCTTCTGTGAAACCCACTAAGGAAACAGAGATAACTGTGGATAGGTGGATTTGATTAGTGTTCAAGCTGACGCACTTACTGAAGCTCAGAAGTTTGAAGTCAAAGATTCTTTGCTTTTAGCTTAATCCAGAACCATAAATGATTATTTTTAGTTATGAAAAATGTTATATTTATATATATATATATTTTTATTCCTATAAATACAGCAAACAATCCTCTACTCATTGTGTACTTACCTTCCTATCTGCAGAGTTGGCTCTGTGGCATACACCGTCCCTGTAAAGCCAGTGTGTTCAGTGATGTAGGGCAAGGCCATCATGCAGTGGTAGTTGGAGATAAGGATGACATCAATGGTGGAAAGGTCCAGCAGTTCTCGCTGTGATCAGCGGAGGGAAGGAACCAAAGGAGAATTCTTAATTGTTTGCATGGTAAACACTGATTAGAGGAAAGGTTTACGGAGCTCTACAACACACAGAGGATGTAGCAGCAACAGTACAGTTAGTTAAACCGCACACCCTTTTTCTTCTAATGACAATCCTCTTTGTTAGATTATGTACCTCAGGGAGGCAGAACTCGGGCTGGGAGTCCACAAAAACTCTGCCGGCGCATTCTTTCAGCTCCTGGGAGGATGGAGAAGACAATAAGTAGTCTGTGCCACAGAAACTACACAAAACAAGACTCTCTTTTCCAAATCCTTTTAGAGCCTTTAATATATTATAATATGGATATCATAAATTTAACCACACAACAACCAAAATTCTTCACTTTCTTGACTGAAAACAAACTTCCCATCAGGGGATTAATACAATTTATCTTACCTTTTCCAGGTTTATGCTACCATCCTTTGAGATCCAGCCAGGCAGCTTGGAGAGTCTTGGACTTGATTAGGAACACAAACAAAAACAAAATAATTCAAGACAGATCAAGTAATACTCCCAGTTATAAACAGAAACAAGAAATGTTCCCACCTGTGGACCAGAGGAAGAGGCAGAAAGTTGAGGACAGAGGTGGTGTCCAGTCCACAGTCCAACATGATGGTTGTGGACTTGAATTTGAGGACATTGCAAGGCAGCGTTGGGTGACCAGACAAACAGTACTGAAAAGAGGAACAGTACTCACTTTCAGTACTCACTATATTAACAAAAGCAAGTAATGCTCAATGTAAGTACAAACTCTGGGCTTGTTGTTAGCTACTTGGCTAGCCAAAGTGAATGAATTAGCTCCTAAAGCTACCTTCTAACTAGCTCCCGAGACTCCTTCTAGGTCTGCTATGGCATTAGATACATTGCAGACGGTGTATTATTTTATTGTTTGTGTCATTTACTCACCAGCTTCATTTTAAGCGAAGATATAACTAAAGAAATGCGATATTTTAGCTCTCGTAGCTAACCTGCTGTCATTTTTTCTTTTACATCGCTTAATCTTCGCTCTGTTAGTTTTTCGTGATGTATGTTCCCTCTCCCGCCCCCTATAGGAAAGGAGTTTAATTCCGCCTCTACCAAACTGATACCGGACTAGTCAGCTTCTCTAACATTATTTTTTTTTTATTTACGTATTTATTTATTTATTTTGTCTGCCATAGTAAGTTGAGCGCAACTGATAAAAATAAAAAGTTCTGAATAAATGAGTTAAATTCATTTAAACAAATACATATGGCTGCAAGCCCCCTACCCGCTCAAGTTTAGGAAGTATACTGAAAATACATTCATAGAAGTGCTGTCACAATAATAGCAGTTTGGAGGTCTTTGTTTAATCTTACAAAACACCTCCTCTGGCTTGTCTTTTCTTATTTTTACATAATCAACTGGAAACTGAAAGACATTCCTTAGCAGTAAGCCGGTATCTGACTTGGCTGGAAGTACTAGTGGGCGGTGCCGTATGCGTTTGCCGAGCCTTTTTACGGAACGCTACAATGCTCAAAATAAAACAAATAAATAAAACATTGTCAAATAAACAGCTGCAATAATAAATATTAGACAATATATGTGGAAATTAAATTTAGAGAAAAAATCATATAAAATATTTAGCTAATTAGTATGAATTATTTTTCATTTTCTTTCAAAAATGTCTTTAAGATTTTCATGTAAATGTTTCCTAATTATTCATTCTATATTTTAGCTATTTTTATTAAATTTGATCAGATTTTGTTCCACAACATATTTTTCAAAAAGTCCTCTTATCTAATAATTGTATTTTTCCAATGGCTTATTTATTTCAAAATGAAACTTTTCAGCTGAATGAGTTTATTTGCCAATAAGCCAAATAGGCTAAAGACTTGAAATATCTTGCTTCGCATATAATGCATTTTTATCACAGGCTATATTAGTTTCACTTCTAAGGTGAATTAATTAAATAAAAAAACTTTTGCACAATATTCTAATCATTCGAGTTTCACCTGTAGGTGTAGCTCATATACAGTCTATGGTGTAGCTGCAGCTGACGTTCTAAATGCAGAGGTCGCCAGCGGAACCATAGCGCCTCCCCGTTAGTCTCGCCGGTAGGTAAATGATGCTGAGCCACTGATACGGTGTGTTTACCTCTGCCCCACAGTACTTTTGCTCTCAGCCGCTGCCTGTCATACTTGAGCAGGTTTATCTGCTGCCGAATGACTCATCCAGGTGCGTTTTTGCTAACACGCGTGTGTGACCGCACTGTAATGAAGCACATCTGATGTGGAAACACCCGGGGACAAGTAGATTTCCGTATCTGCCGCAGGCCCTGTGGGTGTTTTAGTCACTTGTTATCCGTGATTTTGGGATCAGCCGCTCAGCACGACAGGGGTCGATGTATTTTAATGGAGGATTTGTGCAGATAGCGGTGAAGAGAATTTACGAGTGGGCAAAGACAGGTAAGACACGACAATCACTGCTGTTACCTACAGGGGAAACATTATGTTTACGGTGGAACAACTTCACTGGTGTTGTGACATGACGTTTTGCGAAACAGTGAGTTAACAGTTTTGGGGCTGAAGTTACTACAGCGTTATTAACAGTCGAAGATTAAAACATCAGCACGCAGTTAAAAGGATTCAAGTCCGCTAATACTTCTTTTTTTTATCTGACCAGAGCTAGTCTGTCTTTACTTTACTGCAAAGTCTTAGGCTATTTAAAGTAGCCTACACCTCTGTCTTTGCAATGGAGGTTTACATACAATAATCAGCTTCAGTGTCATATTGATTTGAGCCTCTAAAATTAATTTGAGCACTTCTTTTTTGATGTGTAATGATGGAACACATAATTTTTAAAAATTGTATTTTAGGGATGCACCGATACTATCGGATATCGGCTGATACCAATGTACTCTGCTCATAAAAGTTCACTGATACCATGAACTGACACTTAGAATATGAAACTGCAATAATTTCACAAAAATGATTGCTTTTCACTTGAAAGTTTAGTTTTCCATCATTTTTATTAGTATGTGTTTTTTTGTCTAATTCACCATAATTTTTTGTACCAAGGAGAGAAATAAACCTGTCTTCCAATTCATTGTATTTTTTGTGTGGTAGAAGTGTCGGCATTAGTACTCTGTATCGGCATGTACTCAAATCCAAGTATCGGTATCTTTTTTTGGTTTGAAAAAAATGGTACCGTTGCGTACTTAGAATAAACAATGTTTGATGATAAACAAGGATCATATACCGATACTGATATGAGTACATTTGACAGCATCCACTAATATTTGGACACATGTCCCTTGGTGAGTTGCACTTGACCACACATTCTGGATGGATATTTGACCACCTAAAGTCTAATGTGATCATTCTGTATCCATTCCAAATCCAGTTTCAAATAAGGGTTCTGGATCAGATTATTGCCATTTCTTCCCCGGTTTTAACCGTCAATTTGTTGATTCAAGATAAAGCTGAATAATTCATAGGTATTCTAGCTGTACCAATATGAATGAAATAGACCCTCAGCATGATGCTGCAACTATCTTGCTTAACAGTCTGTGCATCCTCCCAACATTCCTTTTCTAATTGTTGCCGAATAGCTCGGTGTTTGTCCTGTCCGACCACTGAAAGTTCCTCCAGAGGATCTAGGCTCGTCTTTGGTGAAAATGGATTTTAAAGCTGATGCTGTTGAAATGGCTTGTTGAGTTCTGGGTTGTCCGTGAACATCCTAACTAATTTTATTTAATCAGAAATTGACTGTTTCGATTAGGGATGTGGGGGGAAATCGATTCACGTCTGAATCTCGATTCCTATTTAACACGATTCAGAATCGATCCGAAATGTTTGAGAATCCATCCATCCATCCATCCATCTTCTTAACCGCTTATCCAATTCAGGGTCACGGGGCAGCTGGAGCCTATCCCAGCAATTATCAGGCGTTAGGCAGGGTACACTCTGAACAGGACGCCAGTCTGTTGCAGGGCTAACACAGAGAGACAGACAACCATTCACACTCACATTCATTCCTAGGGACAATTTAGAGTGATCAATTCACCTATCATGCATGTTTTTGGACTGTGGGAGGAAGCCGGAGTACCCGGAGAGAACCCACGCATACACGGGGAGAACATGCAAACTCCATGCAGAAAGACCCTGGGCCGGGATACGAACCCACGACCTTCTTGCTGCAAGGCAACAGCGCTAACCACTGCGCCACCGTGCAGCCTTGTTTGAGAATCGATTCTCAAAAAATAAGTTTTCTGAACCTTTTTACATTTTCGCTTCGCGTAGTGTTTGACATGCAACGGCCACCGTCGCATTGACAGGTCTGATGCGCCGTTGGCTAGCTAGCGCTAGCCGCCAGGCTAAAGCTTCAGCATGAAAGACGAAAGAGAAATCCAGACCGCCCCGTCTTTGCTGAAGGTAAATGTTTGGGCCGTGTAAAAGGTCTTCTCCATGCTAATGACACCATTGGCTAAAGTTTTTATTTTATTTTTATAAATCTGCAAGTATATAAGAGCGATCTTTCTTTATAAGCTACACATAAAGATCCAGCTGCGCTGCACACCGGTGGCGCTTTCAAGGAAATCCGAAATATATGCTGAGTTCAATAACGTTAGGACTTTTAAAATTTCTAACAACAACAATGAAAATAATAACATAAGCCATAAATTTCTGTTTAATGATGGTTGATAAGCAACATTTGGTGCATACTAAATATTTTCAATGCATTTTCTACTATGTAGGCCTACCAAAGAACAAACAAAATACATATTATTTTTGTGTCTTCTTAAAATATATCAGCATTTTATTTCAAGACTAGAAATTTTGTTTAAAAGGTCTTGGATTTCCAGTTGCAATTTCATGTCTTGTTACTTTTGAACCAGTTCTCTTCTCTCAACATAGATTGTAAAATCCATTTTGTGTTGATGCCCTGTTACATTCATGGCTCACTTCATCACAGACACTTGGCAGATCAAGTTGTGTGTATTACAAACACAAATGATGAAAGAAAGAGTATTGATTAAGAAAAAAAATAGATTTGAATCGAGAATCGCCCCAAGAATCGGAATAGAATTGAATCGTGAGATGTTGTAAGATTCCCGTCCCTAGTTTCGATCATGATCGAAACCAGAAACACGCTAGAACTGGTTTTAGAACGGATAAAGGAGGCCTTCCCAAATCACCAACCCCCATTCCGTCCTGGAAGAAGATTGGTTCAAAGGAAGCAAAAAGTAATCAGACGTTGATCCCAGTGATGATTGTGTTTTACCTTCTGATCACATCTGTGTTGTCACCTTTCAATCAGAACAGTGGAGGTACAGTCTAGGCTTCTTTGCCATGGGGAACTCCTGCAGTAATCATCTGGGGATCCCTCCTGGGAAGGGCCCCAACACTGTGGGCTGCACCGACTTCATGATGGACCACACTGTGCAGGTGAAAGCAAACAACAAATCCACTATATATCCACACAGATAGGGTCAGCTCTGTCTCTGAGTGAGTAGGTGTTTTATTTAAATAGGGAAAAGCGGTTCACTGGTATTCCTCCCACAGATTCCGAGCCAGTCAAAGGAAAATGCAAACTAAGCAGATGTCCTAGTTAGGTCAGATTCTAAAAATATTCAGGTGTTGATAGGTTAAACTTTAACCGGTAACTTGGTTGTTTTTATTTCCCACCTTTCTACATCCTCCAATCATTACATTTGCAGAAGTAAGCATAAATTCAAATAGTACTGGCTATTTTATATATTAGAAGTATGCATTTTGAAGTCTGTGTTGAATGATGTTAGCTGGAAGGGGCCTAAATCAATTCTCCTCAGGGTCCCAAACTGCTTCAGAGTGGCCCTGCCCTCACATACCAAAGCGAACACTCTATTGTTTCCTGAGGGGAAATGGTTAAAATGGTTCTCAATCCAGTTCAGATGTTTTTTTTGTTTCTCTGACATAAAGCAAATCACTGAGTTTATCTCTGTGTCTGTTTAACAGGGCAGCTTCTTCAGGCTTTACTATCCCTGCCAGGAGACGGAGAAAGCCGAGAAGCCCGACTTGGTCCCGGATATGGAGTATTTTTACGGCCTGGCCGACTTCATGAAAATCAACCGGACTTTGAGCAAAAAGATATTTGACTATCTCTTCGGTGACTATCTTCAATCACAAACAGCCCCCATATGATTATGGAGCTGTCAAAACATATTCACAGCTTTTGTCTTTTCTTGTTTTTCTTGTTTCTTTTTTTTTTTAAACATCAAGTGTTTTGAATCGTTGAGCTTATTTTATCATCAAAGAAAACCCAAATACATTTGTTAATTAAAAGTAAAAACTTTCACACACACATTGTGTCCTATCTTAAGAATTTGATACCAAATGAGAAAACAAACTGTAGATATTATATATAATAAATTTATATATCCAACACAAACAAGTATGGAATTCAGGTGTAAAGCCAAACATCTTAGCTTCACATCACTTGAATAAAAAAGGGCGAGTCTTTAAAGCTTTTGGGCTGCGGTGAAAAAGCAGCTGTTTGAAACCAGAAACATGCTGATCTGAAACCAGAAACGAGATGAATCAGACTTTACTGAGCAGAAATGGTGTTAACTTTAACCCGGCCAAAATCAGAAACAAAGCATCTTGCTTTAACTCTGCCTTTTAGTTCCTCATTAAGAAGAAACAAATCAGCTTCCAGAGATGTGGGAAAGTAAGTGTTTTATCTGGACTTTCTGAAACTAATGTGTCTGTGTTGATTGTTTCAGGCTCCTATAAGATCCCAGCCTATACAGATGCTCCATTTAAATCCAGTGAAAAGTGTCCAGTGGTTATTTTCTCCCATGGCCTCGGTGCCTTCAGGTACACACACTGTGCTGTTTATTATCGTTGCAGCTGGAGTTGCTGTAATGTGACAAGCTTCTTTTTTTCCCGGTTTGTTTGTTCCAGGACTTTGTATTCGGCTATATGTGTAGAGCTGGCATCTCAAGGCTTCATCGTGGCGTCCGTGGAGCACAGGTAATTCACTTTCCATACTGACCATGAAGCTGAATATGATTTGGTTCATTTGAGACCTGGTTGAATTTTGTCCCAGTAAACTCTTATCTGGAGGGGTTCTGAACTAACCTGACAGTAAAGCCTAGCTCAGTTTAAAGTTAAACTATGGTTTTAAAAAGTTAGCGCTTCAAAAATCAGATTCTTTGGAGGGGTTCATACCATTTAATAGTTCAACATTCTTTTCCTGAATGCCTTAGAAAGGTATTAGATTGACCATAGTTCACATCGTTGCTCATCCCACTCCCGCTGCTCTGCACTGCCAGTCAGCTGGCTGATACACTTTTTTTCTTAAGAAAGGAAAATTTGGTTATTTGGAAACATTGTAAGTCGTGAAAAATTTAGATAGCTTGTATGTGGAAACTAAGGAAGCACCACCTATCACTCTTAAAGGGAAATATTTTCCCCCTAAATAAAAATGTGTCTGTTGCCATCTTCCCCAGAGTTAGATAAGTGGGTAACAAGCATTTTGGAACTAGCCCAGTCATTCTCCTCATCTGCCAGCTTTAGCTTAGCATAAACCATTGGAAGGGAAAGTTCCCATTTCCTTACAAACAGACTGCTGCCAGATCAGGAGAATGACTTATCCTATTCTGGGATATATGGTAATAGACACATTGTCACTTATGGTTGGACTATCCCTTTAAGGTAGCAGTATGTGAAAACCAGTGCTGCTAAGATTAGTCAATTTAGTCACAATTTTGTTGACTCCCAACATTGTCGGCAAAAAATATAGTAATCAGTCATTATTGATTTTTGTTTTTCGTAAGCGTTGTTTTTCTCATACCCGCTGTACCTTAATGTGCTTTGTCTGCCCTTGACACACATGCACAGTTGTGGTATTCGGTGTCTGCCATGACGTCACAGTAAAAAAAACAAAAAAACAGACATAACCTTATTGTGGCTAGCCAGAGCTAGGTTTGAGGCCATATCGCCCATATAGCTGCCACTATTGTCAAAGTTGTCCCTCTTAAAAAGACAAGAGATGTCTGTAATTTTAATCATAGGTAAATCTGCAAAAAATGTCATAGGTAAATCCAGAAAGTCACATTGTATGATTTGTTTCAATATATATTTTTTAATGGTTCAAAAAATAAGTATTATGTCAATACCTAAAGTTCACCCCAATAATGTGTAATGTAACCTTTATGGGCAATGGCGGAGTTAAAATATTTCCCATCAGTCTTCAACAGGTTTGCACACTGTAGCTGGTATTTTGACCCCTTCCTCCATGCAGGTCAATCCTAGAGTCACAATGTTTTTGGGGCTGTCACTGAGCAACAAGGTCTTTCAACTCCCTCCACAGATTCTCTGTTGGATTGGGGTCTGGAGACTGGCTAGGCCATTCTAGAGCATTGAAATGCTTTTTATGTAGCCATTCTTCTGTGGGAGCCCTCTGCCTTGGGAGCGGTGGTCGACTGTGGCTGCCTGGGTGCTCTCCAGGTAGAGCTTGGGTGGAGGTGGGGGTACCAGCCCTCCCTCCTCTGGCTGCCCTGGGCCAGTGCCTTGGCTGCTGCTGCAGATGGCTCCCATGATGCTGTTTGCTGGCTCATCTCTATTCAACCTGCTGTTGTTTTTGTTTACTGTTGCTTTTAAGTGTGTGTGTGAATGGCAGATGGGTTGGGTTGGGAGATTGGGTGTAGTTGTGATAATGGTTTTATTTTCGGTTTGGGAAGGGGGGGGTTGTGGGGTCATTTTAATCTGTAAAGCACTTGATTTGATTTGCTTCCTTTGTTCTGGGTGGGGTGGGTTGGTGTTTGGATAATTGAAATGCTGAAAGATCCTGCCACATTTCATCTTCAGTGATCTCACTGATGGAAGGAGTTTTTCACCCCACATCTCACAATACACGGCTCCATTCATGCTTTCCTTAATACGGATCAGTCGTCTTGTCCCCTTTGCAGAAAAGTAGTCCCAAAGTATAATGTTTCCACCCCCATGCTTCACAGTATGGTGTTGTTAGGATGCAACTTGGCATTCTATCATCCAGATAGTCTCGGGCAAACTCTAGATGGGCCTGGACATGTGCTGGCTTAAGCAGGGGGACGTTTATAGTGCAGCGGGATTTTAATCCATGACGAGGTAGTGTGTTACTAATGATAATCTTTGTTACTGTGGTTCCAGCTCTTATTGACCAGTTCTGGGCTTTTCCCTTACCGTTCTTAAGATCATGCCCCGAAGTGAGATCTTCAACGAAGCACCAGATGAAGGGAGATTGTCAGTGGTCTTGTATTTATTCATTTTCCTTGTAACTGTTCCAGCATTTGATCTCTTCCCACCAAACTGTTTGCCTATTGTAGATTGGTTCAGCCCAGTCTTGTGCAGGTGTACAATCTTGTCCCTGGTGTCCTTAGACAGCTCTCTGATTTTGGCCATGGTGGAGGTTTGAGTCGGACTGTTTGAAGCTGTGGACAGATGTCTTTCATGCAGATAAGGAGTTCAAACGGTGGATGATAGAAGAGCTTCTTAAAAAAATATCAGACTGTGAGGGCCAGAATTCTTGCTTCTTTGTATGAAGTAAATTAACACTGTTCTGTTTTTGTCTCAATTTATGGTAACAAATTGTCTCAATTTAAAGTAACAAATAACAATTAGAACATTAGAATAGGTGTAACATTATTTTAGCAGATACTTGTTGCTTTTCTGTTTCATAGAAAAAGGAGACAAATGTTAATATCAGACAAAGAAAACCAGAGTAAAAAATAAGTTATTTAATGTTTATTTTATTTATTAGGGGAAAAAGTTATCCAGACTGAAATGGACCGATGTAAAAATGTAGCTGCCCTCAGGTTAAGTTATGAGTTGTCTGCGATTACCCATGTTTCTTTTCAGTTAAGTTCACTAGCTACACCAGGGTTTTAATTGAAAAAGAAAGAAATTATGTAATTAAAAACTCTCTAACACCACAAAGTAGACTAAAAGATTAAAAAACGGTAACCGATCATGCATGAATCTAAAGGCATGCATGAGACTTTGACATCTTTGTCAAAATAGTTACATACCCATGCCCATCTCATATTTGCCAAAAAACATCTTGATAATCCTCACGACTACAAAGAAAATATTCTGCAGATTGACAACATAAACGTTTTCAAAGCAGCTTTTCGGATTAACTCAGATGATCTTTCTATGGTATTAAAACTGATCATCCGAGATGTTAAAATGTGACCAAAGAGAAACATGTAAGGAGACATTTCCTCGTTTCACAGCGCTGTACATCATTTTTTTTCTTTTGAGTTGACATATTTTGTGGTCATACTGTACAACTAGTATTTTTACTGAAGTTCGTCATGCTGGCCCATGGCTACCTGACAGTGTGGAACCCTGAGATATAAATCTTGAGTATATATATTTGAGGAAATTCTGGTTGAATATCTGCGAAACGCGCTGCGCCAGAGGAGCGGCCCACCTCTGCTGTTTATCCGTGGAGTCGGAGTGCAAACGGTGTGCAGACAATGGTATGAACCAGGTCATCACATTTTCTTTTCAGTATAGAGACAAGAGGACCGTATGGAGATGAACATAATGGCCACGGTTGCTCTGTGACTCAGGAGCCACAGGGCGAGCACGTGGCTGTTCTGTCATTCATGCTCGTGTCATCAGACACACTTTGTCACCAGACTCAGTGGTTTCGCTCGGATGTTTCAGCCAGCAGCCACCCCGCACCAGGCGGCTGCTGACGCACTTTACTTTGTCTTAGGTTTGGACAGAAACCAAGAATAGGAAAGAAAAGAAAAAAAGAGAAGCAAAGGCCACAGTTTGCTCATAAACAAGCCTGAACATGAGGGCCAAGCCGTGGGCAGATCTCAAGTTAGATTTGTTTTTAATCCACCCCAAACAGGATGTTTCAGTGATGAAACCAACATTTTTTATGGTTGCATAAAGGAAGTTTATCTGCTTCTGCTGAAAAACATATTTTCTCTGACTTGTCAGAG
Source organism: Apricaphanius iberus (assembly GCA_028564705.1). Classification (NCBI taxonomy): domain Eukaryota; kingdom Metazoa; phylum Chordata; class Actinopteri; order Cyprinodontiformes; family Aphaniidae; genus Apricaphanius; species Apricaphanius iberus. The sequence continues at coordinate 255,998 of JAPXFQ010000425.1, read as the reverse complement.
GTAAACCTCACAGTTTGTCGTAATTTAGGCATGTTATAAATTGCCTTTAATTTAAAAACAATCCAGGAGGCAGATGACATCACAATGGAGGAAGAATGGAGCTGATAAGTAGGCATCACTGAACGCTGTGGCCGACTGGCCACAAGTTTGGACAGATTTCAACATATTTTGAAACATTCGAGTTGAAGGATTCCTAGAATTTAAAACCACATCTACGTAGTTCCATCTTGACACCTTGGGATGTAAAATGTACCATCCCAAGAAGTCTGTGCCTTCTCCAACCAATTTTTCTATGCACATTTGTAATTTCTTGTAATTGTTGCAGAGAAACACGGCAGTCTGGGCAAAGCTCTGATAATGGCTGAGTCTCGTCCCCTGGGCGAAAAAATTATGAATGGAAGTCAACGGAGCGATAAGTTATTTTCTGGACCGCTTCGTCTTACACCCTGAATCACACAGATGTTGTACCTCAATTTAAATAACTAATGATGTGCGTTTCGACTGTGTTTGTCAAGTGATTTGGGATTTATTTGATTGTAAAAATTCACAAAATGCCTACAAATCAGAAGACGCATAAATGACGTCACAGAGATAATGCAAGCTAGCACTAGTTAGCACTATGGTTAAAACACTCACCGAGACCTTGTAAAGCTTCTCCCACATGCTGGCTCTCTCTCCACTGACTATTTCTCCCCCAGCATAGCTGCTACTTTCCAAATGGCCAGGTTTATAATAGTTTTCTCAACCTGTACTGCTCCTTCCTTCGTCCTGGAGGCTACAGCCATTTGTCTCTTCTTCAGTTGTAGTCAGATAAATGTTTTTACACAAAACCTAAAGTAACTTCTGCCGTCGGTCGAAAATAAATTTTTTTTCTCTGCATCAAAATGTTTCTTTAAAATTCACATAGATCATATGCTCAATTCATGGTGCATTTTAAATAGGATCAGAAAATAACTTTTGTCGCTCCTTTGACTCATTTTTTTTGGCAGTAGGGGACCCATGGACCGGAAGTAGAAGGCAGTGATGGGTTCCCCGTGGGCATCGTAGGCCATAGACCCCCCCCCTTAAATTTACATGTTCCCGCCCACTTTAACTGGAGCCTGAGCCTTGTTTTGTTGTGCATTTTTAGTTTTTCTTAGCTGTTTAGTTTAGTGAGACATTATAAGAATAACAAAACTTTGCCTTTGTACAGGAAGTAGTTTTGTTTTTTAAATGTCCCCATATGGGGACATTAATTTTATTAAATTCTTTGCATTTAAAAATTTTCTTAGTTTTATTTTTTTTTTTTATCAAAGTAAATGTTCACATATGAGTACTATAGTTCTATCCTCATGTTATGACACAAGACACAATTTGTTGAAAACTGTATAAGCCTCTTTCTGTGATGGAATGGCGACCTGTCCAGGGTGTATCCCGCCTCTCCCCTGTTGACAGCTGGAGATAGGCACCAACACCCCCGTGACCCATTAAGGATTAAGCGGTTAAGAAAATGGATGGATGGATGGATGTATAAGCCTTTTTATTTTAACCTTGGAGCATTGGGAAATCAAACACAGCAAATAGCTGTTTGTGTCATGTCCCTAACATTACATGACGATACAAAAAAGTGCAAAACATATACAATCTGTTTTCTAGCCATGAACTTGGCTGTTCAAAAAGAAAAGTGCAAAATATGTGTAAGTCTTTTTACAGTCCTATTGCCATCATTTTCCCATACGAACTCCATTGTTTATGATATTGTGTAAAAAAAATGAATACAGATCCATATAAATAAAAGAACAGAAAAATGAAATGTCAACAATGAAGAGGCTTCCGAGTTTAGCCCTCTCTAAATAGCTTCCTCTAACAAGCTTTTTTCAACACACCAGTTTTCCAACCTGGAAGGAAACGCCATATTAACCATTGTGAAATGCAGCAAAACAGTTGTGTTCACTCTGTAAGCACAGAAACACATTGCATGTCATGCCCTGCACGCCAGATTTTCCAGAACAGCCTTGTGCTCTATAACGCATAGGATTTTTCAAGACAGCCATCTCTGGGAGATGAGCAGCAGAACACGTGCGGACTGAGACATATGGGACTGGAGTGACCTGAGATGTTTTGCCTGGTTGTGGTGGGTGTACATTCTCTTCCTCTGCATCTACAACTCTAGCAGCCTCGTGAAGAATACTTGAGCTACTACTGTATGAAACTCAAGAAACTTCATGATAGCCTTTCTTGGGGTGCCACTTTCTTGGTTATCTTGGCAATACAACAGCCAGCTGTTCACCAGGGCAAGATCAGTGAAGTGCATCATCATCCAAATGGACAATTTTTTTGGTCCTGACACTCATTCGGTAGTAGCGCATCATCCTGTCTGACAGGTCTACTAGCTAGCTAGCTAATTATTTCAAAAGCTGAATTAAAGTGTCAGCTGCAAGAAATCATTACTCTTGTAAGCTCAAAGTATTAACAAAGGTATCTGAAAACATAGCTGTATTAAAGTTATACATAGCTGTATAACTTTAATATGTATATACACTTGTAACTTATGCAAAAAGTTAAGATATGTTTTAATTTCCTAATATTTTCAGTATATGACAAAATTGCAAGCCATATAAAGCTACAGACCTTATTTTGCATAAATAATTTAGATTCATTTATGAGAATTTTAATTACTTCTTACCTGGCTTTTTTGTCTGTCGAGAGTGACCATAGAAGTTTCTTGCTGGCATTCCCTCCATTTTATTTTCAGTTAAATGGGGGCAGCGTTTTTTCTGTGAGCACTAGAAGGTGCTATCTGTGCCCCTGAATGAGGCCAATAGGTCAACGTTGTGAAAAGGAAATTGGCATGGTGCAGAAAAGAAAATCATCTTAAATGAGGCCGACTATGGCAGAGCATCAGAGAGTGTCTGTAGGTGGCAGCGTGGGGTGTTGATTGAGAAGTCTGCAGTGTAGAGGGTGAAGAGTAATTGTACCAGCACTGTCCCCTGTGGGGCCCCTGTACTGAATATTCAACAGTTTCATAAGCTGTATAGAGGCTCAAAGAACAATTTCCAATTGTCAACAATGTTTTACAAGCCCTTAAAATTTCCATTGCCAAGTATTCTAATGACCCAAACTCCAAACCCCAGACGGTCTCGGCAGATGACCACTTATGCTGAGCCTGGTTCTGCTGGAGGTTTCTTCCTGTTAAAAGGGAGTTTTTCCTCTCCACTGTCGCTTCATGCTTGCTCAGTGTGAGGGATTGCTGAGAATTCACGACGCAATCTTCTGTGGTTCTCTAATTCCTAAATTAATCATTGTATTGTACAAACTCTTCTTGTAAAGTGCCTTGAGATGACATCTGTTGTGAAACGGCGCTATTAAAAAAAAAACTGAATTGAAGAATGGACAGGGAAGCAGAAGTTAACAGTGGTGTCATCTTTAACTCTGTCTGACTGGTTTACAGTCAGACGGACCAACCCTTGTAAAGGGAGTATTTGCCGTATTCTGTTAATATGACCTGAAATCGCTTGTGTTCCGCTGGAACAGCTCTCTCTCTGGTGATGGGATGGGCATGGTACGGGTTGGGGCTAAAAGTCAGGATTGGGCCAAATCTTAATCAAATCCCTGCACAAGAATAAAAATCTCATGGATGCTCTCAAACACTTCGATCAGCTGCTTTATTTAATATAACCACATGGTTGTCCACATTTAGGCAAACTGTATATATCTGTTATTTTACAGAATTGCCTAAACAGTGCTTTTTTCTGCTTTTTGTCCTATCAGAGACGAGTCGGCGTCTGCTACGTTTTACTTCCACGAGGAGACTGAACCCGAGCCGACGCAGCAGAGCTTGCCCAAAACGGCATCGGCGTCGGTCCAAGACGGTCTGGTGAAGGAGTGGATGTACTACAGAGCTCCGAAACACGGCGAGAGTGAATTCAACCTCAGAAACAAGCAGGTCAGAGACAGTCTTCTCTGAAAGGTTCCAGTTTGAAAGTGTAGTGTCATGGAGGAGAGTTCACCACAGATTGGTTACATCACTTCTGACCTTTACACAGACAAAGCAGACCTTACAGGGAAACAACTATAGCGCTGGTCTATTTTAAAAATTATTATTCCATGGTGACCAGCCCACACAACATAAATGTCACAAGTATATTAGTAATTTTGAAAAACTTTCTTAAATGCACTCCATACTTCAAGGATTTTTTTTTGGCTCGGAACTCTGATAAACCATCTAGCATTTTGCTTTCACTTCAGAATTAAACACAATTTGAGATGGAAAATACTCTAAACTCTGTGGTTATGACGCAACAAAGTATAATAAGCAAGGGCATGAATACCATTATGTGGCATTCTACAGGTGAAACAACGAGCAGATGAGTGCATCCTGGCTCTGGATAAACTTACGGAGATCAACTCTGGAGTAGCGGTGCAGAATGTTCTTCAGACGGAGTTTGACTGGACGACGCTGGAGGTAACGCTTCATCGCTTTGGTTTTTCAGGTTTTCACAAGAGAAATAAGTCTGAACTTGACACAGCATGATAAGCTAGTAACTATGGAGACTAAAGGCGGGAGGAAATGTTCAATCTTGCTGGATCTGTTGCAACTTCATTTAAATGTTTAGTTTCAAAAAGTGAGCAAAATTGGTTATTTTGGATCAATCTTTCAAACTAAACCAACTTCTTGTGTGGGAATTCTACAGCAAAGATAACAGCTATAATACATTTGTTCACTTAAATCCATGTATATAATTTTTTTTTTTTTTTAAATACTGATTTCCTCTGACCAGAACTCCATGGACCTGTGTAAGACAGCAGTGATGGGGCATTCCTTTGGTGGAGCAACTGTTATTGAAGCCTTGTGCAAAGAGGTTAAATTCAAGTATGTCATCTCTTTAAAACACACCCATTCCAGACACGTATAAGGACCAGGGCCCTCATTTCGCAAACGTTTTTAGAAGCTGTCCTACATTTTATCCTACGAATGAAATTTAGAATTTTCGTACGACCAGTCAAAAGCCGGATTTATCAAATATGCATTGGCCACTCACGCGCATGTTCCTCCGCAAGGCAATCATCTATTGATAAATCTCACGTGTGCGTAGCTACGTGCTGGTGCCCATTCAGTTATTTGCATACAGAAATGCTATCAGTTAGCCAAATTTGGTCATACCACATCCCCTAACATGCATTAAATCCTTGTTTTCTTCCCCAAAAATAATGGCCAAGAGATTTCATTGATCCTAGATTTAGTGCAAGAGGGGCAAAAAGATCATTCTAACACTGATACTTTTGGTCTGTTATCAGCGGTTCTTCTGATTCATCCCCCTCCCCCCAGCAGGCAGTTGTTTTCCTGCTGATGACATAAAAGTGTAGCAAAGAATTACTTCATTTGCTGTTATTCACTTCTGTATATGTATTTCTTTAAGCAAATTAAAGGGGAAAGTCAGTTTTTGTTTTTTAAACCTGGACTTTATTCTTTCGCAAATATTAGATACATTTACTCACCCAGACAAGTTAGAAGCTACTTGGAGTTCTTTGGGTGAAATTTATATCCCGTTTCCTGTGACATGAAACCAAGAAAGAATAGGAATACGTTTCTAAATTAATGTATTACAATGACCAATATTAAAGGGATTGAAGCGTTTTTAATGGTCCAAAGCTTTAAAATTCCTGCTCTCCCATCAGGTGTGGAATAGCTCTGGACTCCTGGATGTTCCCTTTAGATGATGAGCTCTTTCCTCGGGTCAAGCAGCCCATTTTTTTCATTAACTCTGAGAAGTTCCAATGGGCCGGAAACATCAGCCGCATGAAGAAGTTGGACTCTACTGTTATACAGAGGAAAATGATCACAATCAGGTACTGTGGGGACCACAGAATGTATACTCTTAATTGTTGTATGTTAAGAGAGCAAACATCTTCAAAGTCAAATTTCTTGTGTATGAGAGTATACTTGGCCAATAATCTGATTCTGACTGATGCTGGAGTCACGTTTACAGAATATTTTTTAGTATTTTACCAGATTTTTTTTGTTAGTTTTTTTATTGGCGACGGAAAAATGTTAAGTCTGTCCATCATTTTTGACAGAGTAATGTTCACTTCTCAGCATGAATGAGGCTTCTTCAGGTTATCGTTGCAAGATTTTCTCCCATTGAAATGATAGCTAGTGGGTCGGGAATAATCTTGTTCAAATAGTCTGACTTCTGATCACTTTAGAGATTTTTTTTCCTCATATCAAAACTTTGGCTAAAATGTGGAAGCAGAGCAGAACCCTCATTAGACGTCATCTGTCCAAGGCAAAAAAATCCAAAACCTCATGACAATAACCTCTGAAGCAATCAGACCATTTGATTATGCACAAGTGTATATTTCAGTTCCATGCGGAGCAGGAGGAAGTTGTGGAAAGCTGAGCCGATCATATTTTAAGTGCAGTAGTTTAATACGTTGTTCTGTTCAGCTTGGTCATATAGAATATTTAAAATGAATACAAAAAGAAATACTATTGAATGTCATATTTAAAAACTAATGAGTAAAAACTGATCACTGGATCACTGCCAGTCAAAAATGTCTGCTTGACCTCTGCATAGATGATGTAATGCACTCGTTCATGATCTTCATTTCCGTTGTTTTTTCAGAGGTACAGTTCACCAGAGCTTTCCAGACTTCACCTTCCTAACAGGGAACTGGATCGGGAAGCTGATGAAGCTGAAAGGAGAGATCGATCCGGAGCTAGCCATAGACCTCTCTAACAAGGCAACTCTGGCCTTTCTGCAACGACATCTTGGTAAGAAAATACCTAGTTTATCAATCTACGCTTCAGGTCAGGAAGTCTAATGCTCAAAAACATGTTTTCCCACAATTCTGTAGGTCTGGAGAAGGACTTTAATCAGTGGGACCCTCTGATTGACGGTGAGGATGAAAACCTCATCCAAGGAACTAATGTCATTTTGCTCCAGTCTGCTTTGTGAACATCGACCGTGCCTCAAAGATCACAGGAGCACCCACTCTCCTCTTGCTCCAGAATCATTCCAACAGCCCTGTACCAAGTTACTTTTAATGAGTGAGAAGTTGTTGGAGATAAAAGCCCGTCTACCTCATCCCCAAGGAGGACAATGCACCAAGTGTACCGCTGATTGTATCAAGAGGCCTTAATGTACAAAGGATTTCCTTTTACTGTTGGTGAAATCTTTTAGCAGCAGTTTCATCTCTGTATAGTACGAGCTCAGTATTTGGGGCAATTCCTGTGCAGCTCTGAGATAAATGACTGTAATTCTGTCCTAAAACTATAATCATCTGATCCAAGGTGGATTTTAATTGGTAGCTCAGCCAAATAAAAATATCTTCCTTTAGGTTAAACACTAGATCCTATGTGCTGCAGCTAGGCTGAACCATGTAAAGATTTTATCCACATAAAGTTTATATCTACATGTTTTAAGGAAAGTCTAATAAATCTGGTTTGTACATAAAATGTGTGAAATTGTACTGAAGAAAAGTAAACTGGCACACCTATTACATGATAATGTGTTTGTCAGCCTTCAAAAAGAAAAGTCAGTTCTGCTGCATTCCTCAGCAAGGATGGAAAACCAGGCATCAATACAGACCTGGAATATTTATTAGGTCAACACAAAAACAGTTTGAAAGCATGCATGTATCCACAACAAATACAGAAACTGATTCTTCACTTGACAGCTACGTAAATAGATATTAATTTGTTACAAAACATTCCAATCCAAACTGTGCTAATTTTACAAATAATTCACCTCAACACCACAGAAACACGAACTAACTCCTACAAAGAAACTTTTCCTTTGAAAACACGGGATTATGTGAAAGAAGAGGGAAAAAAACTGCTGAGCAGAGAAGCTCAAGACAAGCTAACTGGTCGGAGCTGTATGAATGAAAATAAAACTTAAGTAACTGAATAACTTTAAATCCAAGGCCAGAAAGGATTCAAAAAGGCAGAGTCACTCCTCTGGTTGCTGCTCCGGAAGCACATCTGCAACTCCATCCTTTATAATCAGACAGAGGTGAGTTATCTTGGACAGCTGGGCCTCTGAAAGAAAGGACAGCATAAGAAGAAAAGGGAAAAACATGAGAAGGATTAATAATTAAAAGGCCAGATAACTATCCAAAGTGACAAAATAAAATAAAAAAAAGATACGGGTATATTTAAAGGCACAGTGTGTAATTTTCGGCCACTAGGGGGCAGTGCATACCTAAATTATCACAAGCATGCGGTATCGAGCAGGAACTCAGCAACTGAGGTCCAACTAGTGCTGTTTTCAAACGCTCAATTCCCTGAGAATTATCTATTTGCAGCAACATGACGAGCACATCAGTCTATCTTTCATCGCTTGGAACTAGCAAAGAGGTAAAAATGTATTTATGGCGAAATTTTTTTGCATTTTAAAGGGGAAATCAATGTTTTAATACCGGGCGTGTTACGTGCGCTTTGTCCGTCCGGGCACTTGTAGAAGTAAAGACGTCATCTCACATGGCTTTCCCCTGAAAAGAGGACCCGCGCCTATGTATTTTAAAACTGATTTTTAAAGTCATATTTTACACTATCGCCAATATTTTGCTATTAATGTGCTTTACGTAATTATTACATAATATTTTAATGGCTATTTTCAAAGATGTACTGCAAAAACTACACACTGTCACTAAGGCCTAAAACTGAGATTACATTAGAACCAAGAACTGCACTTGAGTTTAAATAAAATGTTTAAATGTTCAGCTTTTTGACCTTATTGTAGCTTGTATTTTCAAATACTTTATGCAAACCATATTAAGAAAAATCCCAATAGGCAGCTAAAAAAATGTTAGTTGGCATTTTTCTTTACAAACTACAGGTGCTGGTCATTAAATTAGAATATCATGAAAAGTTTATCTATATCAGTAATTTTATTCAAAAAGTGAAAACTGCATATTCGTTGCATTTATTACACACGCTATATTTCAAATGTTTTTTACTTTGATGATTATAGCTGACAACTAATGAAAGTCCCAAATTCTGTATCTCAATAAATTGGGATATTGTGAAAATGTTCAATATTGAACACACATGGTGCCACACTCCAATCAGCTAATTAACTCAAAACACCTGCAAAAGCCTTTAAATTGACTTTCAGTCTAGTTCTCTGAGCTACACATTCATGGGGAAGACTGCTGACTTGACAGTTGTCCAAAAGACGACCACGGACACCTTGCACAAGGAGGGCAAGACGCAAGAGGTCATTGCCAAAGAGGCTTGCTGTTAACAGAGCTGTGTCCAAGCACATTAATAGAGAGGCGAAGGGAAGGATGAGATATGGCAGGGGGGGAAAAAGTGTACAACCAATAAGAATAAATACACCTGGAGAAGACTGTGAAACAAAACACATTCAAAAATTTGGGGCAGATTCACAAAAAGTGGACTGAAGCTGGAGTCAGTACTTGAAAAACCACCACAGACAGATACATGAAAAACATGGGTTTAAGCTGTCGCATTCCTAGTTTCAAGCCACTCTTGAACAAGAGACAGCATCAGAAGCATTTTGCCTCAGCCAAAGACAAAAAGGACTGAACTGCTGCTGTGTGGTCCAAAGTTATGATCTCTGATGAAAGTGAATTCTGCCTTTCTTTTGGAAATCAAGGTCCCAGATTCTGGAAAAAGAGGGGAGAGGCACGGTCTACATTGCTTGAGGTTGAGTGTAAAGCTTCAACAATCCGTGCATTTAAATGCAGCAAGAGAACGTTGAATTATTAACCCAGTATGACTTAAAAAACAGACTTGAAATGCATGTGTAATCTTAGTCCGACTTGAATAAAACCAAGCTGGAATTTCACAAATTGGACCATTCTACCCAGATAATGCGAATGGGAAATCGCATTTCTCTGCAACCAACCCTCAGCCCATACTTACGCACCCCCTCGGGAGGTTATGAGATGCAGAAGTGAGACCCTACAAGAAAAAAATGCAGGCCAAGACAAACATAAGCGGCATATTAGCACATTTTTGGACCGACAAAGACGGTAAATTGTGCATATCCTGACTTGGCTCCATCTGCTTCACTCGAGCCAGCCTCTGTTTACTCCCCAAGTGCTGCTCCAGGCTCACAAGTAGAATGCCATCTTTCGCCATTTATCAAATGTACTTCATTTAATATTTGACATACAAACTGGGACCCGGCTCTCAACAGGGGGCAACCCCTTATGGCACATTCACACCGCTCAAAGTGTCCAGGCAGCAGGGAAGCTCGATTACATGCAAAGCCTATGGTACGTACACAGCAAGCGCAGCGGGCATCAAAACGTTAGGAAAACTGAACTTTGGGGCAGCAAACACAGGGGCGTCAGCCAATCAGCGACGAGATGCAGGCGGTAAGGGCGGGGAAGAGGGAGGAAGAGATGCCGGCTGGGGCTACTCAAGGAGCCGGGTCTCCACGGTGATCAGAGAGCTGGAGTCGGCTTTTATCACTCCTAAAACTTTTTTCCATCCATTACAACCAACTTGCACATGGTTCTTCACGTCTATTCCACACTCTCCATTTCTTTGGACCATTGACCCAAAGTACTTAAAGTCCTGTACTTTATTTGCCTTAATTGACTGTAACTTCACTGCTCACTGCGTCTTTTCATTTACATACGTATTCTGTCTTGCTACGACTAATTTTCATTTCTCTTTTCCAGTGCATACCTCCACCTCTCTAGGTTTTTCTCCACCTTCAACTTGCTCTCACCGCAGATCACAATGTCATCTGCAAACATCAGTCCATGGAGACTCCTGTCCAACATCATTTGTTAGCCTATCCATCACCAAAGCACAGAAGAAGAGCCTCAGAGCCTGATCCTGGAGTCCCACCTGCACCTTGAACTCCTACTACACACCTCACTGCTGTCTCACAGCTCTCATACATGTCCTGCACCACTCTAACATACTTTTCTGCCATTCCAGACTCCCTCATGCAAAGCCAAAGCTCATCTATTGGCACCCAGTAACATGCTTTCTCTAAATTTACAAAGACACAATGCAACTCCCTCTGATCTTCTCTGTACTTCTCCATTAGCATCCTTAAAGCAAGGGTCCATCTGTAGTACTCTTTCTTGGCATGAAACTGTACTGCTGCTCACAAAGGCCCACTTCTGACCGAAACCTAGCTTCCACCACTCTCTCCCACAGCTTCATTGTATGCTTCACCAACGTTATTCCTCTGTAGTTGTCACAATTCTGTACGTCTCCCTTGTTCTTAAAAATCAGCACTAGAACACTTTTCCTCCATTCCTAAGGCATCTTCTCAGTTTTCAAGGTCTCATTGAAAAACCTAGGTAAAAACTCTATTGCATACTGTCCTAAACATTTCCATACCTCCACAGGTATGTCATCAGGACCAAGTGCCTTTACCATCTTCATCCTCTTCAAAGCTTTCTTCACTTCATCCTTCCTAATTTCAGCTACTTCCTGATCCACGGCAGCCACCTCTTCTACTCTACATTCTGTCTTGTTTCCTTATTAATCAGCCCTTCAAAGTAGTCTCTCCATCTTCCCATCACACTCTTGGCACATATCAGTACATTTCCATCCTTATCCTCGATCAGTCTAACTTGTTGCACATTCTTTCCATCTCTTTCTCTCTGCCTCACCAACTTATACAAATCATTCTCTCCCTCATTATTGACCAACCTAGCATACAGGTCATCATACACCCTTTGTTTGGCCTTAGCCACCTCTACCTTCACCATGCACTGCATCTTCCTGTACTCCTGTCTGCTTTCCTCAGTCCTCTCAGTGTCCCACTTCTTAGCCAATTTCTTTCTCTGTATATGTTCATGGAATTTGTTGTTCCACCACTAAGTCTCCTTATCTACTTTCCTCCTAGATGAAACACCAAGTACCCTCCTATCTGTCTCCCTAAGTCACCTTATGTTCATGCCTCTTCTGGAATTAAGCGTTTACAACAGCCATTACCATCCTTTTGCAAAGTCTACCACCATCTGTCCTCCTTCATTCCTATCGTAGATACCAAACCTTCCCACCACCTTCTCCTCATCACCTCTGTTCCCTTCACCAACGTGTCTGTTAAAGTCTGCACCAATCACTACCCTCTAGACTCTGGGGATACACTGCATCAAATCATCTAGTTCACTCCAAAGTTTCTGCTTCTCTTCTAACTCACATCCTAGCTGTGGGCCATAACCATTAAAAACATTGATTATTATTCCTTCCATATCAAGCTTCAGGCTCATCAGCCTATCTGACAATCTTAACTTTGAGAACTTTCCTAGCAAAATCCTCCTTCAAGAACACTCCTACTCCATTTCTCTTTAAATATACCCAATGGTAGAACAACTTCAACACTTCTATGCGTCTAGCCTTGGTCTCCTGAACACACAGAATATCCACCTTTCGTCTTTTCATTATGTCCACCAGCTCTCTAGCTTTATCCATCATAGTCCCAACATTCAAAGTCCCTGCTCGTAATTCCGCACTCTAGAATTTCCTTTCCTCTCTTTGTCTACCAACATGCAGTCCTCCTCTCCTTCAGCCAACAGTAGTCCAATTTCCACCGGCACCCTGTGGGTCAACAGCACCGGTGGCGGTTATTGTTAATCCGGGCCTCGACCGATCCGGCATGGAGTTCATGTTTGAGATTCTCATATTTGATTTGACTTAAGTTTTATGTTGGACGCCCTTCCTGACACAATTCTGTACATTTTTCCGAACCTGGGATCGGAACAAGAAACACTGGCTTGTGACCCTTTATTAGTTGCATTATGCTGACACTACGGTTTAAAAAAAAAACTTTATTGAACAAGTAGCAAGTATACAAAGCACGAACAAACGAAGTACAGCGCTCGGCGCTTTAGTGCAGCCAATAGAGTAAGATGCATGGTTAGGTGCTCCCGCAGACTTTGTTTCAAGTTCCTCTTGGTTGGCCTTTTATCTGTATAATCTTTCATGCCAATTTTATTACTTGACTACTTTTGACCGTGTCAACATGCACAAAGACTCCAATCTCGAAAATCAGCTCAGCAGACGTGGCCTGCTGTGCACAGCAAGACCCCGAGCTTCACCTTCTGACTCTCCCTCCCCGTGTGAAACCAGCGTTATTTGGATGCACTTAAACTTGAGGTATTAACATTCTTGGTACAGGATGCCGCATCTATTTTCAAGAGCAAATTACGTGCTGTGTTAGGTGATGATGTGTTCACAATAAGAGCTTACCTACACTCAGTGAAAAAGCAACTTCAGAATGATCAAGCTGCGACAAAGGCCGAGCAAGCTACGATCAAAGGTACTGTGGGAAACACTAATGTTCCATTCAGACCAAGCCCACGCGTCAGCGTCAGTTGCGGAGAGATTACATGTAAAGTCTATGGTGGAGTACGTCAGAGGTCCGTCGAGGGCTCTGCGTTGCGTCGAGTACGTTGGCTCCGTCAACGACGCTTGCGTTTCATACGGCAACGTACCAACGCATGCGTCACAGAAGACGGATCCAACGGAGTTAACGCAGTGCAGCAACCAATCAGAGCGTCTCACAGTAGTTATGTCACTATACATGTATCTTGGATGAAGCGCGGGCCCAGTGAAAGTCGCTCCTAAAGAGGAACAGAGAACCTGTAGTTGGTGTCCTGGTAGGAGATTTAAGCTCCAATGCGGCCGAGGAGGCCGTAAAATTAGGCGCGGGACAGACGGAAGTAGCACTGAAAGCGAACCTCATCCTGGAGCAAATGGTTAAACTCCCCGAACTCAGAACGCATCTGAATAGTGGGCGCTGATGCACCCGATGTCAACGTTGTCTAGCTTTATCTAGCTAATAAAGCCAAGCCACTCTCGTTACGATCCACCGTAGTTCAGAAACTTCAGAACGTGCAGCAGCAGAGGAAGCCTCGCCCATGCGTTGTTTTTTCCTCAGAAGCAGGCTATGGAAGCCAAAAAGTACATATGTCAAACTTCATCCGTTGAATGCGTTGCCTGATGCAGACCTAATGTGCGGTGTGAATGCAGCTTTAGGCGTCACTCTCTTGCTTCACAGATGATGTTGTTGAGATGAACACCAAGCTCACCACTTTATCAACACAGGTTTCCAAACTGGAAAATAAATGTGAGGAGCTTGAATCTAGGTCACATCGGAACAACATAAGACTTGTGGGAGTCGCAGAAGGATTGGCTACAGACACCCCTGCCATCTGCGCTTTTCTGCAGGAGGCTTTCAAGCTGGATAAAGAGCCACTACTAGACCATGTGCACAGAACCGCTCAGCCCAAGCCACGACCTGGTGAGAAACCACGTCCCATTGCTGCCAGGTTCTATTACTAACGTGACTGTGTGGATATGCTACGTCATGCCAGAGAGGCTCAACAGATTTATGTTGGTGATATGTAGATCTCTGTCTTCCCTGACCATACCACTAAGGTGGTAAGGACCGCCTTTAACAACGTTCAGAAGCAGCTGCGCCAGATGGAGGGGGTCCGATATAAACTAGACTTCGCAGCTGGTCTCTGGTTCAGCCATAACGGGGTGGTCAAAGACTTTGTTTCAGCAGAAGACGCCATGGCTTACGTCAAGAAGATTAATACTGCCCCATGTATCCATCCACTATGGTGCAGTATTCTCTCTTAGGGCCAGAGGGCTCCATGCCAGTTATTTAATGCAATTTTTTTTACCTTATTTGTTTACATTTGAAGTTCCAGGCTAGTGTTGACTGACATGTTTGTTATTAAGGATTCCTCTCTATATACATATACACTGCTCACAAAAATTAAAGGAGCACTTTAAAGAAACACATTAGATATATCAGATCTCAATATAAGGTTGGACATCTAAACAAATAACAACAGGGCAATGTCTTAGGAAAAAAAGGATGCCAAGTCTTTTATTGGAAATAAAAGTTTTCAGCCTGCAGAGCTTCGGGGGGGGGGGGGAGTAGTCTTGATCGAAATAAACCTTCTTCCCCCGAAATTCTACATCTCTCTGCTTCCACGCCTGCTGCATACCTCTTGCTTCACACTTAAGTCCAGAAAACGAACTATTATGGATCTCGAAGGCACAGTAGGTTTCGGTATCGTAGCTCTGTGAGCTCTCTCAATGCAAATATCCAAGCCTTCAGGTAGTTTCAGAGACGATTCGAAAAAGTTTATAAGAAACGTTATCATATATTTTCCTTCCGCCTCCTATTCTACACCATACAGTCTGATGTTCCTTCTGTGCATTCTGTTTTCCAGATCATCTTGTTTCGTAGATAGCAAGATGTCTTTTTTCAGCAAGTAAGCTAGGGCTCTATCCTCTCGTAATCCCCGGTCTTCAGCGTTACTCACTCTGGTCTCAGCAGTGGTCACTCTCTCCTCTAGGGTGTCAATTTTTCTCTTAATTTCTCCAATTGAGGTCTCCATGCGTGTTTGAGATTGAATTATGTCTCTTTGTGCAGCTCCCGATTCCTCTCGAAACTTGCGGAGCTCAGTTAGCATTTCACCCCCGGGGTCGTTGTGAGCTAAGCTTGCATCTAGCGTTAGCTGCTTTTGGGAGGACTTTGTTTCATCGCCTTTACCAGCTTTAGGGTCTTTTCTCGAAGATGTTTGCATTATCTCAATGTCCTTTCGTTTAATTTTAATTCGGTTAGTGGAGTTTTATCTTCTTTCCAGGTGTTTAAAGAATTTAGTTGGTCAGAGCGCTCGTACCAGCGTCACCACACAGGCATAGCGGAAGCGGAAGTCCTAAATGTCCTCTCTAAACTCTAAAATGTGACCAGCTAATATTGGGTCCCCACTAGAAGAACATCTCTGCCTTTATTTTGGTGCTACAGTCCCAGACCCACCCTGGGCCCATTTTAGCCCCTCTTTATTCAGCTCCTGGATACGCACCTGCTCAGCAGCACTGAACATTTAGGGGGGAAAAAAAAATCGCTATTAATCATTCTGAACATGCACAGGGAGTCTCTGAGTCAGGAGATAGTGATAAAGTTTTACTTTTTCTTACTTTGGTTGCAGCGCAGCATTAAGTCTGTTGATTTTTGACAACGTAATTGTGATGGGGCATTTTTTGTCGCAGATAGTGACGTTACGGCACTTAAACCTCTGATTTCATCAGTCCACACGCAGATAGTGATAGAGAAAACACAGTTCTCCACTTTGGCCATAGTTTTTAAAAGATTTGTTTTTTGTGCTGAAAATCTGCGTTTTCATGTGGATGACAGGTCAAACCGTAGAAAAATATCTCTGTTTTGTAAGATACCCGGCTACGTGTGGACAAAGCTCTTTTGCAATTGAACGTGAATAAGTTTACTACTTAAAAACATCAAAGCTAAACATCATATCTAGTCAAACAGCATAATGGCATCGCTACAAATACAGTATAAAAAGTAGCGAACATCAATGTATACAGGTTTAGATTACATTACCTTGTTTCAGCAACACTTGATGAAACATCATGTGGATGACGCGCTACAGTGGTGCTTTGCACAGGTGTATCCAAAACTACCGTCCGTGTAGAACAATCAGATCCCTGCGCTATAGTGCGCGTCATAGGAATTTAACGAGGCTTCGTGGCAGAGTTTTGGCCTCAAGCAATTTTTGGAATCGAATAACTCGACGAATCGCTGCAGCCCTACTGTAGAGTATGAAACAAGCTCAGTCTTGGTCACACCTCTGTAGCAAGTTGGAGTTGACAACTTACGAGCCACTGGCTCGAGACGAAATGGCCCAGGACCGCTCACCTCCTTCACAGAACCTTCCTCCCTTTCCTCTGGTGAAGGATGTAGAAATCTTCAACCTCAAAATGGCCCCCCTCTGAGGCAATGGAGCTTGCGTAGCTATTGCTCTGCATCTTTCTGGCTGTCTGTGTGCCACTGCTGTCAATATGTCAATCACAGCACATACCACGCCCAGCCCTCCCCCTTGCTGATCCGCCAGGCAACGCCTCAGTTTGAGGCATTTTTCAAACAGAAACTGTGGGCAGAGAGATTCTGGTAGGGCATGAGTTACTTTTATTTACTTATAAACAAAATGGGGGCCCAGCAGAAATGGTTCAGTACCAACTGTCCAAAAGCTTTCTACTGGATCAAGCTTTAGGAACCTTTGTGGGTCACCATACTTCATGGTGTACTTTTTTTTCTCTTTTGTTTTTGAGAAACACGATCCGAAAAAAAACATGTTGATTTAATGAGTTAATTGTTGCTAACGATTAGCAACTTCACAACATGACGGAACACGTTGTAGCTTATGTTATTTGTGGAGATAACACAACGTTGCATTATTTTGCCAAGGGCAGGAGCTGGGGAAGAACTGGTTGGAATTTGTCTTTGGAACAACAGCAAAGTACAACATGGAGTTATTTGTTTGAAGTCGTGTTGCTGTAGCCAATTAGAGGCGAGATATTGCCACATCATGAATGTTAATGAGTAGACTCATAATCCTGTCGTTTTCTGTCCACCCTCACCTCCGACAGACTTCAGCCTCCTTAAACAGCAGTGCCAGTGCAATTTTTTTTAATGTAACATGACTAACAAAGCATTTATTTATACTAAAGAGAAAAGGGAATTTCTTGAAAGAACAAGTAAAAATCAACATTTTTATTTTTCCAAACAATTTCTGCAGTACATCCTCTGAATCAAATTTTCTTAACTAAACACTCTGTGACAAACATTTTCAAGATTTGCTGCTTTTGCCCTCATATAAGAGCCACCTGCTTACAGACCGACTGACCTTTCTGATTAAACTCCATACTGCTGTATTATTATCAACAAAGAATCACCAGCCTGCATGTCATTAAAGTTTAACTAAACCACTTTTTTTTTGTGTATGAACTGTATAAATGAGTTTTTACCAATGCAATCTTTCAGTTTAAGGGCATATATTTGACATTTCTGTGTAAACTTTTTAAATTCCACATTATTTGGTCTAAAAACATCTTAGTGCTGCTGTTCATTGTGTGGTACTGCATTTTAATTTTCTGATTGTCTGAGATTGGTACATTAGTTAATGCCTACGTCACAAGCATGGTCTCACAGAGAAGCCCTCCCTCTCTCAGACACACCCACCCCGCCCCGTGGCGAGTCAAGCTCATCTTGTGTGCTACAGTCTATGGTGCTACATGTGCACACAGAAGCATACTGAGAGAAACAGAGGAAGCTGAAATTCATATATCACACTTTGGAGGACCACAACGTCTAAGTGGTTTAAGTTATAACTTATGTTTTAAACACACCGTGAAGAAAGAAACAAAAGCTGAGGTAGTTCTCGCAGCGCTGACTCAGCACCCTGAGCCAACAGCTTGAACTGATACGTCGTTTGGCCACTACGCAACGCTTGGCCATGCCCCTCCGTGCCTCCTGGTCCTGCCCACTTTGGTAGTCTTTTAAATGTTGCCTGGGGGTGGGCTGATGCTTTTTCATGGGGTTCAGTTACACTTTAATGTTGGGCCTGTTGGTTTTCTGTTACTCTACTAGTAAACCTAAAGGTACTGGTAAATAGCTTGTCATTTAACGGTAGGTGTAGTAGAGAAATGAATCATTTCTATAGATAAAGTACCATTTTTATTAAATTAAATGCTTTGTAAGTTTAAAATGTTAGCATTTTTAGCAACCAATGCAAACTTTTAAGTTGTCTTATAAATCAAAACTTTTACATCATTCATCTTTTTTTGTTTGTCTTAAGATCATTTTTTCAGATCTGCAATTGAAAACAATTCAATTCAATTTGCCATTAAGTGTTTCAAAGTCATTAAATCGTTTTAGCTGCAGCTGAGACCAGGGAATTCAGTTTATAAGAAATCTTCTGCTACATTTCTACATAATTCCAATGGATTTTTTTCCTTTCCACAGATATGATAGCGTAAGGGGACTGGCTTACCGAAACTGTCCTCAGCAGACAATGAGTCCTCTGTGAGTTCGCTGTCATCAAACTCCTTGTAGGAAAAAAATGATAAAAATCCAGTTGAGAAGCTAGAAATGGCTTTAGTTACTTAATAGAACAAGTCAAATATTTGGACAAGTTTACATGGTGTTCCATCCTGGTCGAGCCACTGACATTTATTTCTTATGCATTTAGCTAAACTTGCACATTTCTAATAGTTTCACTGAACTTTGAAATGCTTTCAGTGAACATCTATACTAATAAATAAAGCTTGTAACATTTCTTTATCTCTTCTATTTACCTCGTTCAGAGGTGAAGGAGTTTGCTCAGACTTACAGTCTGTTTCCATTCCAGCTTCTTCTTCAGAATCTGACGGAATAATGATATGTCAGCATGAATATTCTATATTCTGTTTCAGTTTACAAAATTTGATTTAATCATTTGTTTAAAAGAGTGGGCCACTTAATATTGGAGATTTATTTGGAGTGTCCACCATACATTGAGAGACATCTGGTAAATGGACGTCCCCGATGAAACATGTCAACTCTTTAACCACACTCCTCTAAAAAAAACAGAATCAGAAAGAGGATTTACAAAGTAAATGTAGCTTAATTCAGAAAACAGAATAAAATATCTCGTACTACATCTGTGTAGATTTGTGACTCCACATCAGCTGGCGAAACTGCAGGGGAGAAAATCAAAGAAATGGATGAAGACAAAAGGCGAAAATTGTGCTCGACAGTCACTTTTAACACGCAAAGATGAAAACCAGAAGTTTTATTACCATTAATGGATTTGCTTTGGTCTTCAAACACTGAGTTTTCCTGAAAAACAGGATCACAACATCAGGTCATGTATTACGGATCAGATGAATAAAATCCAGAAGAAAACAACAGGCTGGAAATCTGATGTGAAAAAGTGTTCACCTTCCCCTTCTGATTTTTTTAGATGCTTGTCAAACAAAAACATAATATGCAGTTTTAAGTAAACCTTTTCTTTATTCAATGAGGAAAAAAATCCAAACCTCCATAGCCAAGTGTGAAAGTGATTGTCCCCTAAACCTAATAAGTGGTTGGGCCCCTCTTAGCATCAACAACTGCAATTAACTTTTGCGTTTGCGATAATATGCTACAAGCCTTTTCCAGTCGCAATATTTTATGTCACGATTTTGTATCGATATTCAAAACCAAAGAATAGATTATTTTTAAGAATATGAATGGAACCATTAACGATGACAAATTTTTGTTGTTAAATTTAAAGTAGGACTGCTTGTTGGTGGCTGTTTTCAACTTTTTCGTTCCAGTGGCTTATCTAGATCTAGTAATAATACTGGATGTGTCATGTATGAAACAGTTTGGAGTGTTCAGAATACTGTTAGTTTTTCTGCAGTTAAATTTTAAGTTTTGAAAATCACAATTTAGTCTTCCTTATGGTATCGCAATATATTGTATCGTAGCCTTTGTATTGTGATACATAACATATCACCCGATTCTTACCAATACACATTCCTATTTAATAATAAAAACATTGGCCAAAGGCAGCCAATAAAAAAACTACATCTTGTGTTTGCTTGATGATTAAATGCATTTTAGTGTGACAAATATCGAAAAAAAAAAAGAATCAGGAAGGTGGCAAATATTGTTTCACACCATTCTATAGACATTATTTACTGATGATGAATACAGGCTTGGATCATTTCTTTAATTTTGTTTACCTCATTGAGCGGTAAAGGAGTTTGCTCAGACTTATAGCCTGTTTCTGTTCCAGCATCGTGCACAGAGTCTGACAGAAGGAGGAAATGTCACCATGGCTGGTATTAAATTGATTCTATATCGTGTTTTAGATATTAATGCAAGATTTAAACATTTGTCAAAAACTGTGCGTTTTGATCATTCGTATTTTATATTGGAAATGTATCTAGTGTCTTCCATACCTTGAGAGACATTTGCTAAATGGCTATCCCCGATAAAACACAACTCTTCAACCATGTTCATCTGAAACGGATTAAGAAACAGGATTTACCGAGAGATGAAATCATTTGTAGCATAAATCAGAAAAAAAAGGATGCCCATTACAACATCTGTGTAGATTTGTGACTCCATGTCAGTCGGTGAAACTGCAGAGGGGGAAAAATACCCAAAGAAATAGATGAAGACAAATTTCCCAAAATTTTGCTTGACAGCCAAAAAATATTGAAAACCAGGTTTATTACCATTATTGAGTTTGCTCTGGTCTTCAAACATAGAGTTGGTCTGAAAGACAGGATCGCAATATTAGGTCATGTATCACAGATCACATAAATAAAATCCAGTAGGAAACAACAAGCCGGAAATAGAACTATTACCTCATCAGGACTGGGAGTATGCGGGACCTCATGGTGGTGAGTAGCATCTATTTCAGCCATGCTTCCTGACAGATCTTCTGGGCAGACAAGAAATAAGAGGTTTCTAAGCAAACCAATCAGACCTGTAAAATACGACTACCTAATTTGCTCCCATTTCCAAGCTGTTTAGGAATCCTGTTAATTTCTCCTGCATTTTAAGCAGAGTAGCAAACATCGATTGATATTTAACAGACAGAAATAATCACTGACAAACTCCTAAAACAAACCAAGTTATTTTTATATCTACAGCACATTTCTTTCTTAAGAAATTTCCATGCATCAAGAAAATTATACAAATTTAACCTCTACACCTGTTACAACAGTTAATCAGATCAATAAAAATTTCTATTGACTCTTGCTAATGCAGCTACTTATTTTAAGAAAATATCAATCTATTATTTTAGTATCCTTAGGGCTGAATAGTTGATTTTAGCTCATCTGTTAGTTATTTGGGTGATACGAATTTTTACTCACCTCCTGAGTCTTCCTGCACCTATAATTTAAAATCAGGAACATGTATAAATCAAACAATAATTAAAGGTCTTAAATATATGAGAATAACAATCCAAAGCAGTGCCTCCAAAACTGTTCAAATATGTTGAATTCTTCCACATTTTGTAAAATTAAAGTTATCATTGTATTCTAGGTGACAGACCAAAGCATAGTGGATTATTATAGATTGGTAAGAACAGCATACATGGTTATATGTTATATATACAGCACCCTTTACTCTCAAACGCCTGCAATGAAATTCTACCTACCTCCTTAAAGTGATAATTTGCTTTCAGATGTCACCTAAACAGTTAATAGTTTCAGCTATGTGTTATTAAATCTCAACATATATGTAGCTGTTTTGTTGTGGTTAAAAGCAGTGGCAGGTTATATAACCGAATCCCAAGCTTTGAACAGTTTACCAAACTCTTAAATTCATCATCTGAAAATGGAAACAGGATTGGAACAGCTCCTTCTGAGCAGGAGAGCTTTAAGCCTGAAAGGTTTGTACTCAGGCGCAGACATATTGACAGAGACTATCCTCATTTTTAATTCTCAGTTTGTGTCAGTGTCGCAACGCAAATTCCCCACCGCTGTCAAGACCTTCTCCTTTTTCACAGTCCTTATAAAAAATTATCACTTCCATCATATAAATTGGCCAATTCTCCACTTCAAGGATTCATTTCTTGTCATCCATGATTATAACCAACAAATTAGACTCACAGACTGACTGACTTCAATGCCGGTGTCACAGGTAATGATATTTTGTCTTATTTTGAAATTTTCTGGATTCCTTAACATAAATCATCAATAGTGATTATGGGTCTAATTTCATGTCTGGTCCGATCAAAACTGCTGAGCATGAGATATTTTAGAAGTGTAGAAAGTTAAATGTTACTGAATGTGTCGATTTTATTTTAAAATTTGAATGAAGAGAAGAGATTCGCTTGTCTATGCTAAGTTGGGAGTTGACATTAAAGCCCAGGTTTCTGACATGTGATTTGACATTCAGGCATGTGGATCAAGGTTACTACAGATGGAATTTTCTGGATTTAGATCAAGTGAAGACTCCAACTCTCTGCGGAGGAGACCTAGCATCTATTTACACTTAACAGCAACAGGAAGCTTTCTTAAAAAATTCTAGCGGACTTCAGAAACCCAGGCTAAACCAGTAGCAAACTCTGATTCAAATTCAAGAGCAGTGCAGTGTAAAATATTAACAAGATGGCCACTTACTGTTTTTGGTACAAAATTAATATTTTTACTAAAATGTACTAAAAATACCAATATAATGACCAGAGATGTACATAGCACTATTAGGAACTAATTTATAGAGTTTATCAGCTAATAAAAGCCAGTTTTGGGGAGAGTTGCACTTTACGGCAGTCTTTACGAGACTGAAAGGAATTACTAAATCTGACGGGGGAATTATAGAGTCGTAAGCACAAAAATGGAAAGAAATATAACATTTATATTGAGGTTATCCAGTGGGAGATCCACAGCTCAGGTGAAACGTATCAAGCTGAAAGTTGTAGTTGAAAGAGAACCATGATCCATGTAGGAGATGCAGCAAACTAGAGCAAGGTGGGGTTCTGGTCAAATGAGACTAAAACAGAACCCATTTGACTTTATTAGATATTGATACAAGCTTCCTCATAGGGTGGCCAAGCTCATCTTTACAGATCAGTCATCCAGGAGTGTTTTAGAGGAGAGCCGCTGCTTCTCCCCGGAGAAAGGGGAGGGGGTTGTGGTAAAAATGCATGGCGGAAACTTCAGACTGTATCTATAAATACAATAAATTAACCATGTTGTTCACCTTCACTCATTCACTGCTTTGCGTCTATCACAAAATCCTCTGAAAAACAATGAGGTTTGTAGTTAAAATGGAACAAAATGCTGATATTGAACATGTACTATGAAGACTTTTGAAAGGCACTGTCTGTAAATTGGTCCTTTTTGCACAACAGTAGAATGTTTCACCTCATCTAATTCTTCAGCTGCTTCTGTTCTGACACACAAATGACCTTTAATCAACGGTCCATCGCCTCTTTGAGAAAACTTTAAAAAAAGCACACACACAAAAACATTGTTAATTACATATTTGATATTTCCAGAATTTGACTCAAAAGCTTATATTTTCTTTGTACAGATGATGTTGAAACTCACAATGAAGGAAGGTGCCATTTCCTGTGCCAGGTCATCTACTGTTGCACTTATCTTTCCATCAGAACTTGATTCTTCTGCATGTGCAGAGCACAGAATTAATGTAATAAGTACAGTCCAAGTTAATAGATTATTGTTAAGTAGCACAAAGACCAACAACAAATGTTGCACAATGCACTTTTTTCTTCTTCAGCTAATGAACAGGGTTACCTGTTGGACGGGTCTCTTCTAAGGAGCTGAGCAACTCATCAGGATCCTCCTAAACAGTGAGAACCAAACATTTACCTTTCAGTGGTTTGGAGATGTTTAAACATTACAGCATGTTCATGTTTAGGTGAACCCAGTGGGGTTTTTTTTGTAATGAGGTACTTTGATACTCTGCAGCTCCAAATGGATGCAGTTAAGAGGGTTCTGACAAAAAAAAAAAAAAAAAAAAAGAACAACCAGGCTGAAAACGTGAAGTTTTCTTGAACAAGTGTTGTTTTGGTTAGAGATGTTAGCAAAGATCAGAGACATTAACTTAACATGGATATTTGTGCTGCTAATCATTTAAAGAAATAAAAAACTTGTTTTTATAAAACATTTAGGGATGGAAAACACATGACTTAAACCTGAAAAACATTCTTTCAGGTACATAAAACTACCTTTTTAACTAAGATATTTAAGATTTGTCAATGCTTAATGGAAACTCTAGAAACTTTAGAGCCTAAGGTGATGACATTTCATCTTTAGGTTCCTGATGCATTAAGAGGTGTGACCCAACACACACACAACCTGAAACATGCCACGAGAGTGAAGACAGAATGCTAAGCTAAAGGTTGGCATTTACCATTTCTGCAGAGGGAATGCTGTAGTTGTGTTTTTCGCTAACAGTCTTGATAGTTTGTTCCAGCAGAGCTGCAAAGACAGAATGATATGCAGAGATTTGCTTCCAATTTAACTGCTGGAGTCAGGTACGGGCGACTTAAAATGCAGCATCTAATATCTTCACAGATCATTTGATGTGGTGTTAACAAACCTGGCTCTGGCGGTGTGTCCACGTGGCGAGCTGAAGCTGCCTCATCACTTTCAGAGTCATTCTGAAACAACAAACGACATGAAGCTTTGGCTATGTTCACACTGCATCCAATCCGACTTTTTCCCTCCTATGCAAGTCAAATATGTCTGCCATAAAGGATTATTTTGATAATCGAATGATCACTTATAAAATGTATGTTACTGCAGGAGCAGACAGCTGCTCTAATATAAGCAGGTTACCTCAAAGTAAAAATAATAAACAGCAGGTTTTTGTCACGACACCTGCACCTAGATGTCCAGTAAAAAGCAGCAGCTGCGCTCTGTTCTTTGTATGAACAGATAAGAATCAGCCTATAAGCAGCAGCTCGGACAGTAGGGAAAGTCATATGAGAGAATCTGGACTTTTAAATGAATCTCTGAAATCTCCTGGATACCTAAGTGAGAAGGTAAAAACCGGATATGTCAGGGCAAATGAGAAAAAGGCTCTACTATTGATGCTAATGTTAGCAGCTTACAAGCTAACTAGCTGATTAAGGCTACTGTCCGTGTTTTTCATCAGCCTCAATGGGCTTCTCTTTAAGAAGCTCAAACAACAATGCCATGGAAAGCAGCTTCTACTTTTTTGATTTTTGCATTACATGTGCTTCTCTTTTTATTTAATAAGACTCCAGAACTTTAGAGCTTTGATGTCGCCTCAGTGCTGATACTGCTCTGCTGATACTGCTCTGCTGTTTGGGCTTTTCTGTTAAATCCACAGCTGACACCGATTGCTCCAACTGAGTATGCGTGTCAGGGCAAGAACGGCAAATGGGAGCAGACAGTTGTAAGAGAAAAATAAAGCTTTAAAAAAAACCGATGTAAATACTAAAACATTTTGGTTGGCAATTATCCTCGTCATGATAAATTGATAATTTGTGGCAAGCCCTAGTTAGCTTTAATATATAATCATAATAATTTGGGCTTCGTTAAAGTTTTTTTCCCCCTCTTTATTCTGATTACTTCGGGGTGAAATAATTATTCAACAAACTCCAAAGTCTATAATTACAAAAACTGACTGTGCCTTTCATTGCTTTCTGCCCCTGAGGCACATGCGAAGTTGTGGCAATCCGGGTAATGGTGAGGCGTCTCCAGAGAAGAAAAGCCCAAACAACAGAGCAGTTGGCATGGTGAGCCGACAATGTAGCTCTAAGTTCTGGATAGTCTTATTAAATAAAAAAAGCACAAGTAATGTAAAACTTACAAAGTATAAGCAGCTTTCCATGGCAGTACAACAGTGTTTTTTGAGCTTCCTCAAGGGAAGCCCGTTAAAGGGAAGCCTGCTAAAGGGAAGCCCGCTAAAGGGAAGCCCGCTAAAGGGAAGCCCACTAAAGGGAAGCCCGCTAAAGGGAAGCCCGCTAAAGGGAAGCCCACTGTGGCTGACGTAAAAGAGGGACAGTAGCCTCTGTCAGCTGGTTAGCTGCTAACATTAGCACCAACAACAGAGAAACTTGCATTAACTTGTCAGTTAACTTAAGAAACATGTCGTTAATCGTGTCGTTTCTCCCTGCCCACTGCCACACTGAATTGTAATACACTGAAAACATTGAAGGCAATTTTTTTTTCACACACAAAGACAGACAGCATTCTTTCATGCCAGAGAAGACAGAAGGATTAATAAAAAAACACTAGTAAATGAGACTTTTAATAGCTGCATCATGACATTAACAGTCATGATGGTAACTTCACGACACTTGGCACACGTCATGAGTCTGCTGTAACGCTAAGGTTGTTTTTTATAATTAGTTCATAAATGTTAAATGAGCGCTCATCTTAACCGTCAATATTTTAGATACTACATAACCCTTCAAATTAATACGCTTATATTCCAGCAGCTGTTTGCTCCTGCAATAACATACATTTTACAGGGGATCCGATTAGTCAACCAATCTGCAAAATAATAGGTGATTAGTTGATTATAAAAAATAATTGTTTCTGGCAGCCCTAACACTAACCCCCTATCCTAACTTTTGACCAAAAATACATACATTTAATAGTCAAATATATCGTTTCCATGCAATATTAAGCCTCGTTTCTGTCACATACCTTCACATTTGTAGAAATACATGTCTCTTCCTCACGTAGGGGACCATCTCCAGCCTCGGTTTCCTGCTCTGTGACAATCATTACACATGTCTTTAGTTGATTCTGAGACACACAGCAAGTTTTCCAACTTAGTGTAACTCAATTTATTTTCGTTGCGTTTTATTCACCCAGTGTTGAGATTTTACAAATGAATATAAAATGAATCACTCTTTATCCTCTTAAGCCCGCTAGCCCCCCATTTTTGGGAGCACGCCTCCTTGAGTAACATTAATTAAATCATAAATTGACTAATTTATGATTTATGTATACATATTTACATATTTACTACCACTACACTATTACTACTACTATATTGAGCTTGGAAAGTTTCTCTTTCAACCTCAATTACACATTTTCACTGTGATTTTCTTGAGAATTTTTGCATTTACAGTATCCCCATAGACCTTATTGTATGAGAGAAATGTTAACATTTTAGACCTTTTACAATTTTTAAAGTACATTTTAGGCCTTCCAAAGTGTAGGTAAGCCAAAAAAAAATAAAATAAATAACAGCTTGAGCTTAAGAGGTTAATTATAATGAACATCTGAGATCAATTTAAAGTGGATCACATTGGAAAGAAAATATTCTCATGCATCTGTCATTCTGTAACTGAAATACAACTCCAATAGTACAAATCGAGACAACTGTAGTATTTCATTTAGGAAACGGTAACAAAAAGGTATTTTCAGAGAAGCTAGCACCTCTGTATTGCTTGATAAAATGAAGGAGTTACTCACCACACAACTGCACTACAACTGTAGGTGAAAAGAGCGCCGCTTCAGTCTAATAAGGCAGAAAAATAAATTGAAACTGAAAGTAGGTGAATTTCAGGTCCCTCCAAACCACACAAGACTTCTAAATCCATCCGCCGTACCTGTTTCGAGGAATCCAACGTTATAACTGTTGTCTCATTCAACACATCTTCTTGAAGATCCTTAAAGAAAAATGTCAGCTAGTTTTCTTTTGTGAATGTTTAGATTCCTCCTTTGTCAAATTAGCTTCATTCAAGGTTCTGTGACTGAAAGTAAAATTTACCTTTGTCATATCTGCTTCTGGTGGACAGGTCATTGAGTCAGCCTGCAGGGCAGCAACATCTCTGCCATCAGTAACCGTAGCGGAATCTTTAAAAAGGAAGAGTAATAAACAGGGAATTGCATCACATAGTTGATGGTGAGAAATGTTCATTTTTAGTACAAATGGGTTCTTTTACTTTGGTTATCAAAAACAAATAAAGTGAATTTGTAGCTTTTTTTAATTACCAGGACCTAGCTGAGGTGAGTAAACAGAGGTACAGCAGAAAAGGGACCTGTAGCTTACCATTAAAGGGGTCCATGCCCAAGCTTGAAGTACAAAATGTCTCCTGGTCACTAGTTTCACTGTCCTGCTCATCCATGGCGCCTGCAGAATCGCCCCTCTGAGGAGAATCATTATCTGGCTCTTGAGCATGATGCACTAGTGCATTTTCCTCCTGGGGATCCTTGCCAGAGACTGCCATCATGTTTTTGTTCAAGCACAAAATTTCATCTTTGAAATCAATTGAAGGTTCTTCTATGCCACTATCAGAAGGCAAAATATCTTCATGAGACATAATGGCCGCAGAAACTGTCATCCCCTCATTGGAATCCTGCTCCTCCTTTCCAAACTCGACAAAAGACTCCATGTTAATTGAGTCTTCAGAACACTCACTTTGCTTTGGGCTACTAACTAATTCTAAGACTTCATGTTCTACTGGAAAGGGGATGAGCTCCTCTGCACTCACGTCATTCTGAGACACTGTACATGTAGCATTACTAGCAACTTGCACATTGAGATCATCAAGAAGACCCTGTATAGTGTTTGCTGAGTCGAGCTGCTGTGGCATGGTTGATCCACCTGAATCAGGCATGTCTGCTGTTCCAAAGCCGATCCAGTAGGTGTTCATCACTTTGTTTATCATCTGGCCTTCACACTCCATCTCTACCACATACTTTGGTTTTCCTTCTATCCTGGTTACTCTGGTGACAGTCAGCTGTAACAACTTGTCTGCTGTTAGCATGGATAACTCATCTGCCGCTCCGTCTCTCCAAGATCCATGTGAAGCATCAAAGCCTTCAAGCTTGCACAGAAAAGCTTGGGGTGGGAATTCCAGTAAGGCAGGTGGAACCGCTCTAATATCAGTGATGTTGACCTGAGACTTGTTTCCATAGTCAACAAAAAGGACAGAGAGATCCTTGTCATTTTTATCAACAACCTCAGCACGATACCAAAGCTGATCATCGGCAAACAAAGCGACACACGGCATTCCGAGGTGAAGAACATCTGGATCAATGTTTTTATCTAATACATTCCCACATTCAGACACAACTTGTGTTATCCTACAGAGCTCTTGTGAATCCGCAGACTGACACCAAAAGGTCTGATCTTCATTGATGGTTGAGATGTAGACCTCTAGCTGGTGCCCTTCTAGAACCTCTTTTTGATTTGGGTAGCCAGGGGTGAATGGCTGCTGGGGTTTCTCAGAATTTCCTTCTTGTCTGGTGTCAAAAAGCTGCACCTTCTGCTCCTTCAGTAGTTTCTCTGAGTTAATATCACTGCCTTCTTTATACACTTTACACCTAATATCCACACCACCATCTTCCAGATTAACCTCCCACACAGACCCCACCTGCTTGATAAACTGACATTTGAATACCTTGTCTCCGCAGCTGCCAAGGTCTTCTTTAAAAGCAGACACCACATTTGGATCAAGCACCTTCTCCTCTCCTAGGACCGCAGCGTCCCTCAGCATGCAGCGTTTACAGTAAACTGGCAACAACAGAAGAGATTTAGGGAGTCGTTCCATTTTAGAAATTGGTATCACAGCCGTGTTTCCAAAATCAATGAACTCAACAAGAGCCATTCCATTTTTAAGAGTTTCTTTCACAACTGCTCGGTACCAAGACAAATCATCCGCAAACTCTGCTTTGACAAGATCCCCTGGATGCACCTCTTTGATAGAGCTCGCTTTTGGTGTTGAATCTGGATCATTTAACTTCTCCACCAGAGAGAATATCTCATCCTCTTCTATGACACACTGCACAAAGAAACTCAATGGGCTGTCACAATGTGAGATGTAAACACCCACTGCAGTATCCGGTGTGATGCTTTTTGGTGGGAGATCTTTCAGTTTTGGGAGGTTTTCAACCATGTCCTGCTCCCGGGATTCTAAGCCAGTTGATTTTGAAAAAAACTGTTCAGTATCAGGGGGGAGATTCATTTTTTTTGGTTTCAATGAACAATTAGAGTCCTCAGAACCACCATTGGTCAACGTTCTGCTAGACTGCCTTCGATATGGAGGTTTGTACAGCTCTTGAGTAGCTGATCTGTGCTTCTGAATGTTGGATTTCAGAGCAGACCTCAGATTCTCATCAGTAGATTTATCATCGGTTTTTATTTGACAAGGAGATTTTTGGGTGGAGAAGTTATTCTTTTTAGGGGCTTGTTCGAAAGCTTTATTGCCCATGGCTGGGTTTGGGAGCATCTTTTCAGTCTTTGGTGCGCAAGTTGCTGGAGCTTCATGCTGTTTCCAACTCTGGCAGACAACCTGCTCTTCTTGCTTCTCAATCTGAAAGGTTTTCTTTATCTTTGCATTAATTTGGGTGTTTCCATGATACAACTCTACTAGTAACTTTCCATCATCTTCTCTAGCCACTATCAGGGCGCAGAATTGGCATTCTGTTGCGGTTTTCTCGAACCATTCATTTACCTCACAAGGAACATCAGCAGGAACATCGGAGAGTGCACACACAACTGCCTGGACAGGCACAGACATGATGTCACTTGCCTCTTTGGGGACTGGGAGCAGGTCAGACTTTTCCACCGTAAGTGTGTCACCATAATCCACAAAGTGAACCAGGAGTTCTGGTCTTGTGGCCTTGATCTGAGCCCTGTACCACTGCCCATCAGTGTATCTTGCAAAACACAAGGTTCCAAAGACTGCTGGAGCCTTTACTTTCTCAAGCTGCTGGCACAGAATGTTCACCCTCATGGTGAGATCTTTCATCACGTCAGCATTCTTGTTCAGATGGCAGTAGAACTCACTGACGCTATTCACAAACGCCACTGAGACTTGCTCCTCTGTGCCAGTTTTGAGATTATGTGTTGAGTAGTAGTATGTGTCTAGGCGGAATGATGGCTCAGCAGCTTTGTGATTTGGCTCAACAGGGATGTTTGTGACAAGATTGGCCATACTTGTGCAGATGCTCTCAAATGGAGTCTCTAGATCCACAATGTTGTGAAGAACCATCTGCTCGGAATACATGACGGCATAAATGGTGCATTTCAAAATGATGAAGTTGGAGGCAGCACTTTCAACAAAGTGTCGGAACCTTTCTTTTGCTTTGTAATTCCACTCGCTAATGGCAGACGTAGGGTTGATGAGGTTCAAGAGACTACATCGAAATGCTTGACCATGGAGAGTTAGGAACTCTGGATTTATCTTTCTCAGGTCAAAGAGGGAGACTGTCTCAGTCTGTCCATAGTCCACAAACAACACATCCATTTGAGGGGTTTCGTGTTTGCGTATGACAAGAGCTCTATACCACATTCCATTGTCAGGGTGTCGAGCTACACAGGCAACGTCTAAATTAGGCTCAAACTTACTGCTTTTATAATAAGCCTGCATGTCATGCATAAGCATTCTTAAAGCCCCAGCATTATGCACTAGCTGACACCAGAAGTCATTTGGACTTTCAATGCAGGAGACATTGACATCAAGGACACTTCCAATGGGAAACATTTGTTCCTTAAAGGTTCCAAGTCGGCTCTCATTGTTGTGAAAACCAAACATAGGCTTGAAAGACATTTCACTATCCTTGTGAACCTGCTGGAGTCCTGCATCAGTAAGTGGTGCAAGAGATAAGATGGAAGGCTTCATTGCAGCTGTAATAGTGGGTTCTCTTGGAATTTCAGTTCTTTCAGCGAAGCCGTTTTGGCACATTTGTGTACCAACATCTTGTTGACCCTGCACTTTAGGATCTGTCAGCTGGACAACATAGCTGCCTCTACAGTTTCCTTTCACATGCACATTGAGTGTTTTATCTGTGACTGCTCTGATGAAATATTCCAAAGCACTTTGACTCCATCTCCCATCTTTTGGTCTGACACCAGCCAAGGAACATTTCAGACCCAGCTTTGGCATCTTTCTGAACTTGGGAGGGAGGGTCCTGATTTTATTCCTCTCAACCACTTCTGTGTTGCCGTAATCAACAAAAAACACCTTGATTTGTGTCTCACTAACTTCTGTTAAAGTGGCTCTGTAAAATTCACCATCTTGTGCCTGTGCAGCACAGAAGAGCCCAGGTGTTGGGTTTTTCACTTTATGCGTATTCGCCGAATCCTGGTACAAATGGTACATGCTATCCAACAGTTCCTCCAGATATTTCCTGTAGTTCTCGGTTTGGATCCAAAACTCAGATGGATCAGATATGTGCTGAACGACTGCCAAGTGTGAGGACTTTAGGAGGAGCTCTTCAGTAGGAATCTCTTCTTTTTCTTCAACAGCCTGTTGAGAAGGTAGCATCTTTCTTTCCACCAGGGCTGGATTCTGTTGGGGATAAACTACACTTGGCAGGGCATAATCTCCAAGAGTTTTCTCAGTCTTGAGGAAAGAGTTTACTTTGGAACCAAACAATCTGTTCATGTTAATGTTATCGTCACCATAGAATGTAACATGGTAAAGTTGGTTAGAAATGTCTTTGGACTCAATTTTGGCTATTACAGTTTTGTGAAGCAGGAGTGACTTGAGGAAGTCAATTTCACTAGTCGTCCATCCCACCATTTTGCCAAGGATTCCATGGAGGGCACAAATGTAAGTCACAACTGGCATCCTGGTGAACTCTGCAGTCAGTGACCTCACGTGTTCCACCTTCACAAAGTGCTTTGTTCCATAATCAACATTCAACACCTCCACCACTTTATTTATTGGGAATACCTGCTGTATAACAGAGCGGTACCAACTACCGTCTCTTCCTCTTGCTGCACATGGATACCCAATCATGTCAGGGCTTATAATGCAACTGGACACTTTGGCCTCACAGCTCTGTGTAACTTTATCAGTTAGGTTTTTTAACTCGTGAGAGAAAACTTTCAACTGACAAAAAATCTGTTGAGGGTTCATGACTTCTGTTACGACAACGGTCTCCACAGTTCCTCCTGGCATCTCTGGGTACATGAACAGTTCCTGTTTCTGCAGTCGCTCACCTGATCCCAAATAAAGCCGATGCACCTCTGTCAACACTTCAGCACTACTGATGGATTTCAGTGACATTTGGAGAAAGTTCTGGAAGGTTACTTGGGACAACTTCTTTGCAAATCCCATCTCATACATTTGTTTGGACATGGAGGGGACGTCCAGCAGAAACATTCTTTCTGGCACCAACACATCTTGGACGTGTGCATCCACTAACCTTCCAGTGAAAGATTTGAGAAACTCAAGAGCCACTGGAGACCATCTATTCTCGGATGAAAGTGGCAACACATTTGCTAGTATGCATAACTCCACTTCAGGGGGCAGCTGGAAATGTTCTTTTTTACCCCATGCTAGCTTGTTTGTGGTTGCAGTGTATGTCATCCCTCTGTCAATGAGGAAGACTGTGTATTTGGAGCCATCTCTGGACACTATGCGTGCTCTGAACCATGTAGCATCTATGTGAACTAAGCACTGGTCACCAGGATTTCCCTCCAGGTCTTTAAATAGGGCTCCATGTGACTGAATTTCGTCAGCCAAGATCTCATAATCTGTTGTTCTCTGCTGACTAAACTTTCCCCAAAACTCAACCAGAGCACATAAGGGGTGCAAGTGAACTCTAGATACAAGAACTGTTGCATGTGATCCTTTTGCAGGAAGTCCAAGGATTGCAGACATTGTGGCAGCGTCCTGGATGGCAACTGCTCATGACTTGCAACCTTGTAGTGCTGAATACCTGTAAAAAAAAAAAAACGAAAGCACAGTGTGAAAAAAATTTTAATAATAATAATAATCAAAATATTTAACATTTGGATCAAATAGAAAATCTGAAATAATATCTACCACCGCTATTCCTACTGAATGCATAGTATCTCATAAGGTGATAGGTTAAATGTTTAAGCTTATAGCACTGGCACTACAGAGGTAGTTGGTTTTGTAGCATAAACAAAGGACTTGTGGCACAAACAGTAAATGTCTTTTACAATCTCTAAAAACACTGCAGTGTACCTCATTAAATAAATACAAACAGAAATGTATACAATAAACACACAATAAGAAATATTCTCAGATGTGTTTACTTCAATTAAGGTGTGTGCATATGCACTGAGAAATGTGAGCAATTTAGATTATTAAAAATAGCACCCTCTGGTTCGAGAATTGTACATATGAGCAGAATATTTTAAAAATATACATATCTATTTGTGCATTAAAGAACAAACTCTTAACAAAAAAGTGACAAAAAAGTTTGCAAACAACAGAGATGAGTAATAATGGGCAACTAGGCTGCAAAGATTAGTTGATCTGTAACAAAGACATCGACGAGCAAAATCGTTAACGAAAAATGTAGTAATCGTTATTTATGTTATTTATTTTTTTTAACCTTTGTTTTTCTCTTAAAACAGTTGCAATACCTTTTGCTGCTTTGTCTGCCTTTATGCGCCTGAAACACATGCTCAGTAGTAGGAAATGGGGTCAGTTCTTGCATCACCAGAAAAGCCCAAACAGCAGTTATGGTGAGCTGACAACAGGGCTCTCAGGTCCGAGTTTTATTAAATATAAAGAGAAGCAGGCGTAATGCAACATTTAAAAAGGTAAAACCTGCTTTCCATGGCAGTACAGCGGTGTTTCCTGAGCATCTTAAAAGGAAGCCCGTTATGACAGATGAAGACGAGGGACAGTCACCTATGTAAGCTAGTTAACTTGTTAGCTGCTAATATTATCATTAATAGCAGGGCGATTTCCTCTTTTCCCTGGACAGGTCAGCATTTTACATTTTATTTTTGTTTTCTCCAAGGCAGGGACATTCATAGGTTGATGAAAATGCCCAGATTCTGTTGGATGGAGAGAAAATGTTGCGTCCCTCTAAAGGCGTCTCTCCACTATTACCATTTACCGAGTCGTACTGAAACGTTACTATCGGTAACGCGACTCGACACTTCAAGTGTTGCTTCACAGTTGCAACAAACCAGAGCGTCTGCGTCATAAGGTGGGCTGCCCCAGAGTACGTAGCGGGAAGTAAACAAAGACTCAGAGAAAAAGAACAATGGCAAGCTCACTAGCGACAGTGAGCTTTTTGCTCAGTTTGTGGATTTCTGTAGTACCACATTGAAGAGAAAGCCTCTATCATTGAGGAATAAAGACCCCGGAAAAGCTGCACACTGCAAGGTAAAACACGGAGTAGTAAAAACGAGTGTGAGAAGTTCTGCAGGAGAATGACGCGACAGGAGTTTTTTTTTAAATCAGCACCACTACAATGTGTTTTACAGATATCTGGTTCGAGTAGGCTTAAGCTTTTCAGCAGCTTTCAAATGTATGCAGTTTACTTATTTAGCAGTGCAACACTTTTTTATACTTTTAACAGCCAAAGCAAATGTTGCAATCAGATTTTTAAAATGTTTCTGAACCCTGATGCCAGACATAATTAGGTATAATGATTCCACCAACCAGCATGTAATGAAACTGCAAATGAAAATACAAGCGTATAACATGGACATTTTTATTGGACGGGTATAGAAAAAGTTCAGAACCAAATGTCCAGTTGCATATGTCTGTGGGTCATGGTTCAGTCTGCAGCATCCCAGGAAGGTTTGATTGAAGGCATCGTGTTATCTCCCCCCTCCGTAAGCCGGTTTCCTGCTTCTGATCCATCAGAAGAAGGTGTTGATCCCGCTGCAACGGATCGCAAATATTTTTTTAAAGTACTATGCTTAGAGTGCATTCAAAACATACACTAAGAATTAAAATAAAAAAATAAAAATGTCTCACTGTGCTGCAGAAAACCTAAGTAGGTCATTCATATTTACAAAAACAAAAAACGGCATCAGAACTAATTTGGGTAACTGATACTAAAAATAACTGTCAGACTGATGATAATATGCAGCTGGATAGGTTAATATTGTGAATAAAATATACAAGCGGCATGAAATTTACTTCTTACCGAGAGTACGAGACAGCGAGTTCAGGACTTCGCCGTTCTCTGTTTCTCTGCTTCGGCCTGCAGGTGAGAGCCATCGGCTCTGAACCACGATCAGCCCAGACTCCTCCTTGATAACCCTCTTACAGCGAGCAGCTCCATCCAGCTCACACTGAATCTTCTCTTCAGCCAACAAGCTCAGAAATGCTGCATCTCCGATTGGATCATGGCACTGGTTTTTAACATTGTCACTGTTCTTCAGCAAACACTAAACACTCCACTCGCTGTAGCGAGGTTTCAAAATGGCGGCCACTTTGTTGTTAAAAGACACTGTCAAGTTACTCTCCTGCGACTCCGCCCTCCAGCCAATCAGTGACCGACAGCCATCTGACGTCGCTTTTCAGTACCAGTTCAGCACGGATGGAACCACAGCTGAGGTGGTACGAAAAATAGTATCGGATTGGGGCGGCTCAGCCAGACTTCAGCCAGTGGAGAGTAAAAGTTACTGAGGTTGAGTCGATCCGAGTCGAATCGTACCGGTGGACAGACGCCATAAGGTACTGCCTAGGAGCTGGTTCTGATCCGTTCATAGATTAAAAAAACAAAAAAAAAAACATGTGCTTATCATTTTTATTATTACATTAAAAATGAAATACTTTTTTGTGATAATTTAATTCTCACAAAAAACTAGACTCACAGACTTTGGAATTTAAATGGCTGGAATTTGGCTGGAATTTAAAAGGCTGGAAGGATCCTTCTGGCAGGACCATTCTACTGTACAGTATTTTTGACAGAGCTTCTGACTGATAGCTGCAACATTAACAGCAGTGGTATAGAGTCATATTTGTGCCACCAAGTTGAGCGCGCAGTAAAACTGATCTGACAGCACATACCTATGTGAATGAACAATAACACAGCTCTGTGCTCGCACAGGGCTCTGTCTCTGCACGCTCATCACATTGTCTGCCTTCACACGGTTTTGTCTCTGCCAAGGTTATTATCATTACGAAAATTAAAGAAATAATGAAAACTAGAAGTAAAAAAACCATGTTTGTTAACGGATATAAAAAAAAAACGAGAATTTGCAACAAAATGAAAACTAACTGAAACTAATGAGCATTGACAAAACAAATTAAATTTATAGACAAAATGTGCCTGTTTTTTTTTGTTTCATTAAGTGTCTAAGTAAGTCTAGAGTTATTTCTATGTCACTTCCTGCCTACTGAGCGTTGTCACTAGAAACAGATGCGATCATGTGTTGTGCCTTTTTGGTTGCACAAATGGGTTTGACAAAAACAACAGAATGGGAAGTCAAAATTCCACAAACTCATCCCCTTTCAAGGTAAATAAAAGACATCTTTGAATGTCAAGCTATCAGACGAAGCGATTGAAACAATGATTAAACATGCAACAATCTGCAGAAAGAACTTCATAACAGGTGAGCTATGGCTGACAAAATAGCTAACATTGCTAACCACCATTGCAACTGCAAAGAATAGCAATGGGAGCCGGAGCTGTGTAGCTGATGTAGGTTGTGCTCGTATCTACTGTATTGATGAAAAAATAATCCTTCTCTAGTTTCTGGTTGTTTTACTGGCTCTACTGCATTATCCCAACATGTCACTCAAGTTGTCTGTGTTGTTGCGGTCTGGCTAGCGTCATGTCAGCAAACGTTGAGAGAAAGCACCAGAGTCCAGTTTGAGATTACTTCCTACTAAAATATGAGCAAAATTATCAAAAGCATCACAGTGCCCCTGTTAGCTTGGCTTTTGTTTTGTGGTGCCAGTCATTGTCAGTATTATTACAGAACTTTAGCCCCTGCATTAATTGTTGGGTTTTCTAATTCACAGGTGCTGTTATTGTGTTCACAGAACTTTGAACGTTAATCTGTCCATATATCTTTATACTTGCCTGATTTGTATGATTATTCATCTGGCCCAGGTCAATACATAAAAAAAAATAATAATTCTGAGATTTTGTTGTACAGTGGGAAAAATAATTATTTGACCACTCGCTGATTTTGCAAGTTAGTCCAATGAAAAAGGAATGAAACGTCCCATAACAGTGTCATTTTAATTGTAGGTTTATTTTTACAGTGACAAACAGGTTGACAACTTCCGGAACGTTTAATGTGGGGAAGAGACACAGACTGTGGATATGGACTAACCCCTGGGGTGATGTCACCCTGGGCAGAAAATGAAGCCAACTGGGCGGTTCCCACCATCGCCATCTTGTCCGCATCACTCACCTTGTCACTCTCAGAAAATCCAAAAATGGGCAAAGAGGTGGAGTTGAGAGTGGCGCTGTGCGACTGGGGGCGGAGGGTTGACATTTTGAGCCGACATAGCTACAAGCTAAGTCAGAAGCTAGTCCGGTGCTAACTAAAGCTAATGTAGCCTAGGGCTGAACGATTTTGGAAAATAATCTAATTGCGATTTTTTTTCTTCAATATTGCAATTGCGATTTAATTTGCAAATATTTTCATGGGGCTTTTCTCAAGCATTTTAAAATTGATACAAGCAAAAATATTATGTATTATAAACAGATTTTTTATACATAACTTATTCTATTCAATAAGCTAAACTTATTTTAAGACAAAGGCAAATGAAGCATGGCTGAATATAAACAAATTTATCTACTTAACTCATCACACTCGATGGTGATCGCAGTCGTTATGCAATCAAGGTTTTCTTCCTATTGATCCCAGCTGGTAAGCCCCTCTCAGTTCGGCTGCAATGTTTTCCTCCGTGGGGTCATCTGGGAAGTAGGATACTTGAAGCAACAAGCTCTGATTTTTAATTCTCCATCGATCTAATGCATTTTCAGACACTGGTATGACTCCGTAGTGCGGTTTTGATCACAGGTCAGTTGCTACAAAATACTCTGCTGTTTTCGGCGCAGCTTTAACCTTCTGTCAGCATTTTTTATACAGCGCAGGTTAAATGTGGCTAAAATGTGTTTGTGAGATTAAATCCTAGGTTATTCATCATGCTTATCAAAGCATACCCTTAGCTATGAACCCCGTTATAGCACGAATTATTTCGGTGTGCCGTTTTTTTTATGTTCGTAAGGAGAGATTCTGTCAAACAGTTCGGTCAGCGATCCCTGTCAGCTGGAAATTTGTTTACTGGAAATTGAAACACTGGTGGCGGTCATTTTAGCCGTGCAACTCTCATATATGGTGGTGTGATGTTCTTAGTTGTTGATAAAGGTTCGCAGTGTACCTCGTGAGGCAGCAGGGCGTGTTCTGCGTTACCTGCCGTTGCGCAGCATCAACGTTTTCATAGCCGATATAATTTCCCACAACTGATGTACTGTTCCTCTTTGGTACCAAATATTGTGCAGCATTGGATTCTGTTAAGCTTTAGGCCATTTTATAACATGTTAAAGTGCAACATTTCCTTCTCTCCATGCATTGTTTGATCTGTTTGCAAGTCACGTAACTTTACCAGATATGTTTACGTTGAGTCAAATCACAGCCTTTGCGATTAGAAAATCTCATTTTGTCACATTGCGATTTAATTGCGTATGCAATTAATCGTTCAGCCCTAATGTAGGCCACAGCCGGTTTCAGCCAGAAGACCGCGGTTGAGAGACTTTTGCCCCGTATTTTCCACTAGAGTCGCTTCAGACCCAGAAACATCTTGAGTGGAGTAAACATATCGATATAACAAGACCTGAATGGGTCGGGTCACTACTGCCTAAAATGGTTGTACTTACCATCGGTGGAGGGTGAGGACATGGGTAGGCTAAGCTTAAACGGCAGCAAAAAGCAGTCACAAATTCATTATGACAACTAAGATCCTCTCAAAAGTTAAGACTCTTGACTCACCTAACCTCTCAACATGCATTATTTCATGCCTCCAGCTGCTGAACTGTGTTCCTCAAGCCAGTACTGATCTAACCAGCGATCATCCACAGGGTTTTTCCTGCGTTCAAATTTGCGTGGTTGCTGCCTCAACCTAATTTGCCTGATATCGCTCTGCCTCCAGCTATATGGATGTTTTTTCAACTGCAGTTGCAGTGTTGTGCCTCTATGTCATGTTTATGTTTTAAAAACATCCTCCGTCTCAGAGTAAAGTTAATGGATTTTAGCGCTACAGATATGAACTGGGAAAATCAGCTACTACTTTAAAAAACAACCTCGTGAGGAGAGTCAGGAATCCAGGCCAAGCGCAGACAAATTACTGTAACAAGCAGTTAAAAAGGTAATTATAGTTGTGACTAGGGGTCCAACGGTACAGGTAGCCCACGGTACGGTCCGTACCTGGATACTTGGGCCACGGTCCATGGTACAGTTCGGTACATGTTTTGTGCAGAAAGAGACTGCTTTTTTAAATCTCAAAACATGCATTTTATTTTTTTGGGAACAAAAGCAGAATGTCACACTTAACTTAACCCGGAGGTTTCTAGTTACAGTTACAGGTGTGGGCAGGTGAAAACCATGAGAACACAACATAAACGTGCTGTATGTCTCTCTGGGTTTATGGTTGACACACACGGCCGCATGTTTTCTGTATTTTACCAGTTCTTTAAACGAGAGCGCATCTGACGACACTGACACAGGTGGCGGAAAAATATTGTTCGTGTACCCGCTGCTCAAAGGGCATTTGTGTGTGCATCAATGAATGGAGCGCAGCACATCTCCTCTTTGCTTAGCGCTCCGGCATACCGCAAAGAGGATATTAACACAGCACAACCCTGCGCCCCTGAATGCTGGAGCCCGCCCGGGCAGAAAGCGCTCAAGTCGGGAAAATTTTCTACCATCGCCTCACACCAGGGCTGATTTCCGAATAGTGCGCAACCGCCCCAAGTATATTTTTTTCGCCCCTCACGGTGCTCCGTGATGCACGCATTGAGGAGAGGAGGTCGTGTCTCTATGCCAACCAGCTGCTGGAGCGGGGAACAGCGAGCTGGTTCTTGCGCCTCTGCCTGGGAGCGCGGCGCAGTTTGGTAACGTCAGGCCGACGGTAACTAATTACCAGCACAAAATCAATGGCAGGACCGAAGTCCCGCGGTACAGGAGGACGGATTGTCCCATGCAGGGCGTACCAAACGGTCCGGTACTTTACCCTGTCCCGTTGCATCCCTAGTTGTGACAAGATCTGAAAATTGCAGGCAGAGACTGGCGAGGGTCAGAATGGTTCATAACAGCCGTGGAGCGCCGTTAAATGATCGTTTCTGTGTCTGACCTACTATTTCCGTGAACGATCCAGTCATTTGCGAAACTAAAGGCAATTTTTTTTAAATAAAGTACTGCAGATTACAAATGCGATCATATTTATGGAACTAAACAGATTATAGAGATGATATAGAGAGCTTCCCTCCTGTCTAATTCACTGGAAAACAGAAAGAGAAAATATATTTATTAAATGTGAAGAGTAGATTAACAAATGTGTATTTCAACAGTAAATAGTCCTCTCTACTACCGTACTCATGTTTTCTTTCTGCGCAGATGCTACTTTTGTTGTTTTTGATACAGCGCTTGAAGCCATCGCGTATTCCCATCTGTGCTCAGTTGTGAATTTTTTCTAAAATATTTTTTAAAGATAAACGACTGCAATCACAGATTTCACTAACCCCCTGTAAATTCCTCACCTCATCTGGTCTGTGTGATCACATCCGAGTTTAAACTTGACTAAGAAATACAGAAAGGAGTGGGAATCAAGTTTGCCCCTTGAGCGGAAACCGATTTCACTGCTACACGCTCTTCACCATAGTGTGAATAGTAACGTTTTTAACAAAGTACAGCTGCTGGCAGGAGCTATCAGAGCGAAGCACACAATGCTGAGGAGGTAATTCCAAAAAGGAGATACGTCTGTAGGTCAGACAAGAACTGAACAGCACATCTTCTACAAGCGCTATTAGAAGTAACCAGTAGGGGGGAGTGTTGCGCGCTATTTGACCATGTAGGTACACTGTGGCAAAATCAGTAGGAAAGGCATCAAAAATAGTGGTAAATACGTTTTAAATACCATCTTTCTGTTATCTGAATATCAACCAGCTGATAATCTTCTCGCTGCCTTTGATACAGTAGAGCACACTATTCTTTTAACCCGTTTAAAACAGATCGGCCTCTCTGGTGCTGTTCATAAATGGTTCACGTCCTCACTCATAGACAGGACTTTTATGGTAAGTTTGGATACCTGTTCCTCTAGGGTCCACAGTATCACATGTGGTGTGCCCCAGGGTTCAATTTTAGGCCCAGTGCTTTTTAACCTCTATATGCTCCCTCTTGTCAGTGTCATCAGGAGAGATGGGGTGAATTTCCAGCTATGCTGATACACAGTTGTACATCTCCATGTTTCCTGATTACACACGGCCAATGGATGCACTTTTTAACTGCATTTTAGAAATTAAATCCTGGATGGCAGAAAACTTTCTCCAGCTCAACCAGGACAAAACAGAGGTTTAAGTCATCGGTCCTGAGGCCCAGAGATAAACTTTTACCAAAACTACAATCATTATCTTTTAATCCATCTTTACAAGTGAAGAACCTGGGTGTGATCTTTGACTCTGAGCTGACTTTTATCCGTCACATTAACATAACCAAAATAGGTTTGTATCATCTAAAGAACAAAGCCAGAGTGTGCCCCATTCTCGTTAGGGCCAATACGAAGTAAGGCTGGGAAAACGAAATTCGATATTCGAATATAATTCGAATATTAACGAAAATGATGAAATTCAAACGAATATTAGACATACCTTAATATTCGAACATTATACATGCATGATTTTTGTGATTATTGCAAACATTGATTTTTCGCTTCAGATTATGAGGCATTGGTTTGCCTGGTTCGCATTCCTATAGCAACGTGACATCAGCGCGCCCAGTAGTTAGCACCTTGTTGAAACAATGGCTGAGCTAGAGACGACACCCAAAGAAGAATTGGAAATAAACACCCCCAGCAATTTGAGAAGTGACGTGTGGCGATATTTTGGATTCCCTAAGAAACAAGGTAAAGTTATCAGCAAAGACAAGGCAATATGTAAAATATGTAAGACCGAATTTAAATATCGCGCCACAACGACCAACCTGAGGGTCCACCTGCTAACAATGCATGAGGGCAAGCTGGATGAGGAGGGATCAGCGGCTAAACAGGCCAGAATCGACCACATGCTACCTCCCGCTGTTACACGGGGCCTTCCCTATGCCCGTCAAAAAAGAGCATCGGATCTGCTGACACGGGCCATTTGCCTAGATCTGGAGCCTTTTAACCTGGTAGAAGGCAGAGGGTTTGCTGCTTTTGTCCACGAGCTCGAGCCAAGATTCAAGATACCGTGCCGCACGAAGCTGTATGACACAACCAAAAGTGGTATTAGGGCAATGCTGCAAGGAGAAAAGATCGCGCTGACTACAGATGGGTGGACTTCTTTAGCAACCGGGTCATATGTTACAGTCACAGCTCATTTTATTAACAAGGAGTGGGAGATGGAGAATTGTCCTAGACACATCTGAGCTTCAAACTGCTCATTCAGCGCAGAATGTCTCCACATGCATCGAGTCTATCCTCCGAAAGTTCAACCTAGAGCGGGAGTCTGTGGTTGCCATCACCACAGACAACGCGACCAACTATGTCAACGCTGTGGAAAGGTACTTGGAGATCACGGATATACCATGCATGTCTCACACAATTAATTTAGCAGCTAGGAAAAGACTTGCAACACCAGTCAGTCGTCTGAAGGCTGCCGCTCAACATTTCAAGCACTCGCCTACAGATAGATACCTCTTGGAAGCCAAGCAGAAGCTACTTTGTCTCAAACCGACTAGGTTTATCAACGACTGCCCTACCCGCTGGAACAGCACTTACGACATGATATGTCGGGCTGCAGCCCAGCAAGCACCTGTTGCCGCAGTGGTAATGGAAAAGAAACTCAGCCGCCTGGAGCTCAGCAGCGTGGAGTGGAACCTAATGGAAAAGGTCAGTAGCGTTGGCAAATTATTTTATGTCTGATAATATTAGCTAAGTTGTGTCCTTAATGATAATGTGTCGAGGCTAACTACCAAGATAAGCTAACTTTAGCTAATTGTTTGTCTCGCAGGTAAAAAGCGTGCTGAAGCCGTTCAAAGTAGCCACCGAGGCGCTATCAACAGACCGCTACCCAACGGCATCAGCTGTCCTTCCACTGCAGTACGTGCTTCTGTCACAACTCACGTCCACCACCGATGACCCGGCAGGACTGAAAGAGATGAAAAAAATCATGTCCACTGATCTTAAGGCAAGATATGGCCCTGACAGAGATGCAATCATGCTACTGAACGCAGCCAGCTACATCGACCCACGCTTTGACCGGCTGGTTCATCTGAACCAAGAGCAGCAACAGGCAGTGAGAGATAAGGTCCTGAGGGAGATGGTTGAACTCGCGGACGAGACAGCGTTAGGCCAAGATGAAAACGACAACTACAGAACCACACGCCATGAAAACAATGCTCTGAGCGCAATGGGGGACGTCTTTGGCGATGTGTATTCCCCAAAACTCACCAGGAGGTAGGCTAATAATCATCATTGTAAATCATGGTCTTAACGTTTTAATATAAATGTGTTGAGTATATTTCATAACTCAGTCTTTAACATAGCCTATGCTAGAAATTTAAGTGTTTTATAAAAGCGCTGCCCCAACACATTAATAGTATGCATACAATTTAATTGTTAACAGTCGTGCCAAATGAAGATTTTCTCCAAAGACAGATGGAGTACGACAGAGAGCCCCCACCCCCGTCTGAAAGCAACCCGCTGTCCTGGTGGAAAGAGAGAAGTGAGAAGTAC
The DNA here is from genome assembly GCA_028564705.1 of Apricaphanius iberus. Taxonomy (NCBI): domain Eukaryota; kingdom Metazoa; phylum Chordata; class Actinopteri; order Cyprinodontiformes; family Aphaniidae; genus Apricaphanius; species Apricaphanius iberus. Next base: position 211,136 of record JAPXFQ010000425.1, on the reverse strand, counting down.
CCCTACCTTGCTCGGCTGGCTCGCTGCTACCCAGCAATATGCGGGACGTCCGTGAGGGCCGAACGGGTTTTTTCCACAGCAGGGAACATCATTACAAACCAGCGCTCTTCACTTGACCCAGAAAATGTGAATGCCCTTATATTTCTGGCAAACAACCTCAGCTAATCTACCACAGCCGGATAGTGATTTTCTTTATTCAGCGCAGGCTATGTTTGTTTGTGTTCTACATGTTGGAAGTCTGCATCAGAAATCAATTTACAACCCAAAGTGCATGGTTCGTGTTCATGGTTGTTAGATCGCAAACAATGTGTCAGTATTAATAACTGTTAGTTTTGTGGTTTACTACTGGCTGTTCTAATGTGAGATGGCATCTGATCTAAATAAAAGGACAGTTATTGACAGTTGACAGTGTTTCTTCTAAAACACTGATTACATGCATTCACTACCCTCTGGTGGATAAAACAATAGCCGCTATAACTTTTTTTTTTATATACCCAGGGAGATATTACAGGCAATTATTGGTCAAAATATTAATACATTTTCAAATATATTCGAATTTTGATATCAATAAAACAATGAAATTCGAATATGTTTTTTTGGCTCAAGTCCCAGCCCTAATACGGAGACGCTGACGCATGCTTTTATCACCAGTAGACTTGACTACTGCAATGCCCTGCTTTCTGGTCTTCCCAAAAAGAGGATTTCAGGCTTACAACTCTTACATAATTCACTAGCACATGTCCTGATGAAGACCAGGAAGCGAGAGCACATCACTCTGGTTTAGAGTCATTGCATTGGCTCCCCGTATGTTTCAGGATCGATTTTAAAATACTTCTAATGGTTTTTAAGTGTCTTAATGGTCGAGAGCCTTCATATCTTTTGGAACTGCTTTTACCGTACGAGCCCTCACGGTCTCTGCACTCCTCTGGCAGCCGTCTTCTCGTGATTACAAAAGTCAGGACACATACCGTGGGCAAGGCGTCTTTCCAATATTACGACCCTCACCTCTGGAACAGGCAACCGCAGGATCTCAGGGCCGCAGAGAACGTTCATGTTTTTAAGAACAGGCTCAATACTCACCTTTTTAGTCTAGCTTTTAACTGATTACTATTTATTCATCTCATTTAGCTGCACTGTTTGTTTTATTTATTTAAATTATAGTTAAGTTTCGATACACAATTGATGTTTTACAGTTTTACTTTCTCCATTATCACATTTTATTAGTTATTTTATCATTCATACTAGCTTTTGTCATTTTACGTATTTTAATCCTTCCAGTGTTTCCTCTGTGGAGCCCTCTGCCTCAGGTGGGCAGCGGCAGCCTGGGCGCTCCTTTGGTAGTGCCTGGGGATAGTGGGCGCCTCCCTGGGCGCCCTGGTCGGTGCCTCAGCTACTGCCATGATCTACTTCAGTCGAGGCAGATGGCTTCTCTGATGGCGTGTCGTTAGTCACCTGACCCATCTGAGCTCAGCCTAGTGTTTACTCCTTTTGTTTTACGTGTCATGTGTACGAGTGTGTATGTTTGTGTGTATCCGTGTGTGCATACCTTACGTACCTGACTCATCTGAGCTCTGCCTACGGTCTTGGCCATTTCAGAAAGGTGTCTGTGTGTACGTGTGTTTGTTTGTGGATGTCTGGCAGTGTGTGTCTGTGATGAAAATGGTGTTTGGGAAGGGGGAATAATTGTCATATTGTTTTAAGAATTGTGGGGAAGGGATGGGAATGTAGGTTATGTGGGGTCATTTTAATCTGTAAAGCACTTTGAGCTGCATTTTTTGTATGAAAAGCGCTTTATAAAATAAGTTTGATTTGATTCTACGGTCACCATGTTGATTTTACTTATTCTTTAGCACTATCCGGTCTGAGTCTGTACTCTGCCCCCTAGCGAGATTATTCAGCAAAAAAAGAAACGTCCCTTTTTCATGAATGTCTATTTCAACAATAATGTTGTAAAAATCCAAATGACTTTAAAGAAGTTTAAAGAAAGACCTTCGCTGGAGAAGACAGGCGTGGCAAAAAGTGCTCTTCACTGATGAATCACAGTTTTGTCTCAACAGGGGTGATGGACAGATTCGTGTTTATCGTCGAAGGAATGAGCGATACACCGAGGCCTGTACCCTGGAGCGGGATCGAATTTGGAGGTAGGGGGTCCGTCATGGTCTGGGGCGGTAAATCACATCACCATCGGACTGAGCTTGTTGTCATTGCAGGCAATCTCAATGCCTTGCGGTACAGGGAAGACATCCTCCTCCTCATGTGGTACCCTTTATGGATGCTGTTCCAGACATGATCCTCTAGCAGTACAATGCCACCAGCCCTACTGCTCATTCTGTGCGTCAGTTTCTGCATGACAGCAATGTCAGTGTTGTGCCATGGCCAGCAAAGAGCCCGGATCTCAATCCCATTGAGCACATCTGGGACCTGTTGGATCGCAGAGCGAGGGCTAGGGCCAGGGCCATTCCCCACCGAAATGTCCAGGAACTTGCAAGTGCCTTGGTGGAAGAGTGGGGTAACATCTCACAACAAGAACTGACAAATCTGCTCATGTCCTTGAGGAGGAGATGCACTGCAGTACTTCAAGAAGCTGGTGGCCACACCAGATACTGACTGGTACTCGCCTTCCTTCACTCAAGGACAATATAAGGACTATTTCTGTTAGTCACATGTCTTTGAAGCATTTGTAGTTTATGTCTAAAGCTTGGTTTATGCTTGCCGCATGAACATTCCGCGCGGAAATGAGACATGAGGAACCGGCCGAGACGCCTTCGAGCAGCGTTTATACTTTCTGCAGCTTGTCCCTGCTGAGAGTCAATATTCTTGACGACTGTAGGAGGCGGCATAGGGCTCTACGGCATGCATACAACACTACACCATAGTAGAAGTAGTAATCACTGTTGTTTACAAGATGGTGACACCCGTGACCTTAAACAAAGCTGAACTTTTATGCCTTTTACTTAGGAAAAAATACGAAAAAGGAGATGTTTAGTGTTCATACAAAAATTTACACACATTAGGTTTACTAAAAGTAAAAACAATTCAAAGTCATAGGACGTTTCTTTTTTTACTGAGTTTAGGAGAGAAGGTAAAAAGTCGGCATGTCGGGGGGAAAAGAGAAAAATCGCTCTACTGCTGATGCTGACGTTAGCAGCTAACAATCTAACTAGCTTACACAGGCTACTGTCTGTGTTTGTTATCAGCAACAGCGGGCTTCCCTTTTAGAAGCTCAAACAACAATGCTGTACTGCCGTAAGCAGCTTCTACTTTGTGAATTTTTATTTTACACGTTTCTTTTTTTTATTTAATAAAACTCTAATTACGTTGTCAGCTCACTGCTCATGCTGCTGTTAAAGGGCCTATATCATGCAAAATCTTGTTTTTGAGCTTTCAACCATCTGGTAATGCAATTTTCTCATAAAAAAACCCCACCAGAGTGGTTTTTAGCTTAATTCATGCATGTCTGAATAATCCTCCTGAATTCTGCCCTCTCAGCAGCAGCCCCTACCTCTCCTGGAAATCGACTGAGTGTTCAACTAGTGACATCACTGGTTGAAAATTGAGTGCTAGAGGTGTCCGCACCGCCCCTGCAGGGAGAGCGGCTTACCCCTGGTAGATTTTCAAACACACCCTCGTCCTTCTCACAGCTAAAGGCTGCTTCCGTTTTTGGCAGCTCAAAACACTTTTTTGTTGGATTTTTTACTTTATCTGTGAAACTACAGGTAGACTACAGGCATGTCTGGAAGACATAAAAATTTGGATGACTCTAAACTTCTTGCTTCTGAATTCTGATAAAACAGAAGTTGTCGTCTTTGGACCAGAATCTCTGAAAAAGAAACTACTTAGTCAACCCCTTCACCTGGACGGCATTAAATTAGCCTCCAGTAATAAAGCAAAGAACCTCTGTGTTATTTTTAACCAAGATTTGTCATTTAGATCTCACATTAAAGAATTCTCTAGGATTTCCTTTTTTCACCTTAGGAATATTGCAAAAAATTAGAACCATCCTGTCCAGGAGTGATGCTTAAAAACTAGTCCATGCCTTTGTTACTTCAAGGCTGGATTACTGTAACTCTTTATTATCAGCTAGTCCACAGAATAGAAATAAAAGTCTTCAGTTAGTCCAAAATGCTGCTGCTAGGATTCTGATGAATATTAAAATAAGAGATCACATTTCCCCCGTTTTAGCTTCTCTTCACTGGCTCCCAGTGAGATCTAGAATAGAGTTCAAGGTCCTCCTTCTGACATATAAAGCTCTTAATAATCTAGCTCCATCATACATAAGAGACCTGATTGTTCCATATGTTCCTAACAGAGCACTTCGCTCTCAGACTGCAGGTTTACTGGTAGTTCCTAGGATTTCTAAAAGTAGTAAGAATGGGTGGCAGATCTTTCAGCTATCAGGCTCCCCTCCTATGGAACCGGCTCCCAGGGTTGGTTCGTGAAGCAGACAATTTATCTATCTTTAAAACTAGGCTTAAAACTTCCCTCTTTGACAAAGCTTACAGTTAGAGATATGTTAATAGGCAGTTAGAGACAGGTTAGACAGGTAGCTAGGAAGAGATAGGTTAATGTTAGTAGCCAGGTAGAGTGTCAAAGGCTAGGAAGAGATAGGAAGAGGTAGAGTAGCTAGGTAGAGATAGATTAATGTAAGCCAGGTAGAGTGTTAGTAGCTAGGTCTCCTAGTAGCTAGGAGACAGGTTAATGTTAGTAGCTATGCTGCTTTAGGCTAGGCTGTTGGAGGACATTATTAGAGTCTGTTCCTACTTTCTCTCCTACTTCTCCCCAACTGCATGATGAGCTGTCAGTTCAAGCGCTAACCTGTTTTCTCTTCTTATAGTAGGTGCTCCTGACCCGCCCTGCTTGACGACCCTGACTAAGATGGCATTGCAGTGACGGAAAGTTCTCCGCGTCCTGCAACAAACTTCTGCATCAGTTCTGTTACTCTTTCTGTGTCTCTGTTCTGTATCTCTGTTCTGTATTCTCCAAAACACAGACGGTCTCGGCAGATGACGGCTTGTGCTGAGCCTGGTTCTGCCGGAGGTTTCTTCCTGTTAAAATTGAGTATTTCCTTTCCACTGTCGCTTCGTGCTTGCTCAGTGTGAGGGATTGCTGAGAATTACACGACGCAATCTTCTGTGGTTCTCTAATTTCTACATTAAACATTGTATTGCAATAACGCTTCTTGTAAAGTGCCTTGAGATAACATCTGTTGTGAAATGGCGCTATATAAATAAACTGAATTAAAAATTGAATTAAATAATATGCAATCTAAACAAGATGAACAGAGAGCTACTTAATAAAGTGAGATTAAACAGTTGCAGTTAGTTGCAGTTGCTGCGGTTCCCACTCCACATGGAACCGTAATGCATGTCCGTGTATAATCAAACAGTGTCTGATTACACACGGACAGGATTGCTGCAGAGGTTTTTGTCATCAGGTTTAGGATTTTTGCCTGGGACAGATGACTTCTCATGGGGGTTTAGGTGTATTTCTGGATGCTGTATCTACGCGCTGCCGCACTGGAGACTAATTACGCGTTGCTTCAGCCCAAGTTTTAAAGTGAGGAAACAGTTCTCCAATTAAACCGATCTGACTCTGAACAAAAAGTTTCCGGAACCGTAAAATACGCTTCAAATTCAGAAAAACCAGCGGTAGTAAAGAAGCAGCAGCAGGTGTTTGGCACATCGTAGCGCGTCTGACCAACCCGGAAAGGCTGCAGTCGCGCACCGAAGTGTCTCACAGAAACTTGCAGTAGACCATATGCCTTGTTTAAAGTGTCCAGGAATCCTTTGTTTAGTTGATTTATTTACCAGGGGCCGTATTCACAAAGATTCTTAACTTACCGCTAGGTGTTACTCCTAACTCGCGCTAAAAGGTCTTACGTAGGAGTTGTCGTCTAAAACCTATTCACAAACAAATTAAGAGCTATTTTTACGTAGGACAAATCCCTAAACGTAAGATAAGAGTGACGTCCCGTTGCTATGGGAAACGTTATTTCCTATGTATGAGTAAATAGACGGACTGCAGTGTGATTGGTTGTTGAATGACACGTGTGAAACCAGGAAATAGAAAACTTCAAAGCGTAATTATGAATAGCGCAAATAGCAGAAATAATGCATGATGACATATTTGTGTCAGCCACGAGACTCACACTTCATACAACTTACACACAATAGCCTACTTACAGAGAGGGTAAAGTTTAAAAACGAAAAAACGTGAAATGCATCATATTATGTGACAGGCTGGCGTCCTAACTGAGATAAGCTCATCATATGCTTATCATATAAATTTCTATTCCTTTAAAACAGGATGATATAGTCCCTTGAAAGCTTTTCTAAGCCGCAGCTGCTTCTGTGCTGACTCCGATTAGCACTACTGCACGTGTGTCAGGGGCAGAAAGGGAGCAGATAAAGGGACAGTGACCGTTTTAGGAGAAAAACAACGCTTTAGAAAATAAACGATAACGATTACTGATTTTTTTTGTCTACAATTTTACTTGTCGACGTTGTGACGAATCAACAAATCGTGGCAGCCCTAAAGCAATATATACTGACTGTTAATGTTGGTTATATTGCTATTTCAACACTGTCACCAAGTAAGTCATTTTAAGTGACTTAGAAAATACTATTTTGCATTTTTCAAGAGTTGGACTCACGGCCCTCTTAAATTTGTCTTTTTTGGGTCAAAGCCGAACGTTTGGGAACCACTGCTCTAGGCTCCAGGCCATAGAGGACATCACATGAGAGAATCTGGACATTTTCATCAACCATCAATAAACCGGATGCGTTGATAGAACATAAAAATGTTGGTGGGAAAAGATGACACCGCCCAGCTGTTAATGCTAACTAGGGCTGTTAAGATTAGAATATTTTCCGGACAGTAAAGCGCATCTGATTATGAGCTGCAGGTGTTTTAACGTTTAATTACCATATGTAAAGGTTCATGGAGAAGAGACTGTTGGGAAAGTGATCAGTGTTTGGGAACGCTTCGATTTTATTTACATTTCAACACGGTGGAAACACCTTGGCTGCCCCCTCTCCCTGTTTTAAACTAATCTTAAAGAAAGACTTCAAGTCAGGCTACCTGCTTTATGCTTTTATTACCTCTGAAAGCTTTTTTCCCCTCTTATTGCATTGAGATGGTTCTTCACACTGGCATCGCCAACGTCTCAACATTGATTAATTGCTGCCAAGGGTACGTGAAGCTGCTCTATTTCCTCCTTTAAAAGCCAGCTCAACTGCTTTCAACTTAAAAGGGCCATCATGTCTTTGGTTGTTTTCCAAAATGACGGTTTGTGCATGAAAACTTGTCGAAAACTGTCTCACTCTCATAATGTCTGTCTGTTCAAACGTTTGCTTTTATTGTTTGCACAAACTTCCCTCACTCTCTCTCTTAAAGGCAGTATCCCTTAAGGCACAGGTGTCAAAGTCAAGGCCCGGGGGCCGAATCCGGCCCCCCATGGCCAATGATGTGGCACTCTAAACTGTAGAGGACCATATAGAAAAAACGTTAGTTTTATTCATATACACTTTAATACACTTTTATCACTCAAATCAGTGATTATTTGAATAGTCCTACATCACAATTATTATGAAAAGATGTTCAGTATCATTTAATCTTAAGAAGTACTGCCTGAGATAGATATTTATTGATGTTTTAGCGGTTTGTAAAATATAGTTTTATTAATACTACCTGGTGCAACCGGCCCTTTAAGGACATTCATTATCTTTATGTGGCCCAAAATGGAAATGAGTTTGACATCTCTGCCTTAAGGTGAAGGACAACTTGTACAATCCATAGATCGAGGAGGCCCTCTATTGGTCGTTACCTGTAAAAATTCATTAATAAACCGCACCATATTATAGGCTGCATGGTTCAAAGCATGAGAAAGTAGCGGTTTGTCACAACATTGTCGACAAGAAAAAATTCTGACAAATTTTTTTTTGTTATTGACGTTATCATTTATTTATTACGTTTTTTTTCTCTTAAAACGTTTGCTGTACTTTTCTCTGCTCTGTCTTCCTTTCTAACCCTGGAGCATATTCGCAGTTGTGGCATTCAGGGTCAGCCTGGATATGTCAGCTTTGTACCATCTCTCCAGGGCATGCAGAGGCATTTATAGGTTGATGAAAATGTTCAGATTTTGTCATGCGACGTCCTCTACGGCCCAAGCTGCTGTCTAGAAGCTGGTTCTGTTCGTAGATGAAACAGACAGCGCACCTGCTGCTGTTTATAATATCAAAGAGCAGCTGTCGCAACAAAAACTGCTATTTATTATTTTTATCATTACATTCAAAATAAAATACTTATTTTTTCTGAATGTAATTTTCCGGCTGAATTTAGATTTTAAATACCTGCGGGCAATGGTTTACAGTGGTTTTGATGAAGCTTCTGACTGAAGATGGCGTTGTATTGAGCTGCAACATTAACAGTAGTGATGGTAATGGCATTACCCTTAGCACATGATATTTCTGCTGTAACACTACCGTTTTCTTTTATGATTATCTCATAAATGTTTTATGATACTTGGAGGTAGCATGCTTATACTAGAGCAGCTGCGTGCTGCTGCAAAAACATACAATTTATATATAAAATACTGGAAAATATTTATTATACCTATTCATCCATCCATTATCTATGCAGATAGACCCTGTGCAGAATTAGAACCCAGAAGCTGCAAGGTAACAGTGCTACCCACTGCACCAGCCATCAGATAAAAATTGCAGATCACGATATCAGCCCAAATTTTCATGTCTTTTATTTATCTAAATAGTTTAACACAAACAGTCCTAGTAATTACTCTATGCTAGCTGCACCGGTATTAAGCACTATTGTGCTTTAAAGTGAGGAGGAAACGGCATTTCTCCACAGAAATGTTAGCAATGTTTGAGCAGCAGGCATCCGCCATTAAACGCCTGATTGGTGCTGATCTAGATCTGTGTTTCCCAACCCTGGTCCTCAAGGCACACTGACCTACAGGTTTTAGGTTTTTCCCTGCTTCAGCTCAGCTGATTTCAGTTGGTGGCTGATTAACAGCCTTTTGCTGAGCTGCAGTCATCTGAATCAAGTGTGTTTAAAGAGTAACAGAACCCCATGTAGCTTCATAGAGTGTAGCACACAAGATAAGCAGTTTCGAGTGTGTCTGTGAGGCCATGCCTGCGATGCAGACAATGGAAAAGATTTAACACAATCAGCCAATCACAAAATGCAGTACCACACATGTACCATGAGCGGCAACACAAATATGTTTTTAGACCAAAAAATTTAGAATTTAACAAGTTAACACGCAAATGTCAAAAGAAAATGCGCTGAAACTGAAAGATTGTATTGGTAAAGAGCCATTTATACAGTTTGTAAGCAAAAAAGTTGTTTTGAAGCTTAGTTACACTTTAAGCATGGAAACTTCTAAAACACTCAGGACAGTGTGGCTTGAGGACCAGGGTTGGGAAACACTGCTCTAGATCATACGAGCCCAGCCGGTGACGTCTCCTGAGGACTCACCTTCAACCTCAAACTCACCTTTAATGGTTTCATCCTATGACGGACCACTCGTTCATGGCCTGATAGACCCTCTCTTAAAGAGCATGCGCCACGTTCAAACCATCATTTCAGCATACCTCTGACGAGTTTATTTATAATTTATTTATTTATTAATATTATTTTAGTTTCAATGAGACACACTGAAAGTAGTTTAGGGCAGAGTATGCTAGTTCAATGAGAAACACTGGTACGCTGCCAAGTAGAAATCCGGTGTGATGTTCTGACAGGGTATGCCAAATCGACAGAACCAGCAAGATTAGCTGACCACGCAAATATGAATGACTTTGAACATCTCAGTGTTTTGAACTGCGGATTCTATGACCATTAGCATTTTCTTTTTTTACACAACCATTGTGAGATCTACCAAAGATATTATCTATCATTCAGTTAGAAAGACGCCACATGCATTGTATAGTTAGCTAGTTGTACTTTCAGAAGCAGCTTGACTAAGCTGCTAAATAAAACGGCCGTTAACATATTCGGCCAAATTGTTCACATAATTAACGGTCCTGCAGTTCTCACACAAAGCTTTAGCCGTGATTATTAGAAAATGATCTGCTCTAAAATATAAATGTACCGTTTTTTGTGTTGTTTTTTCTTTGTTAGTCCTGGTGAACCCGTCCAATCCTCTGACAACCTGAAGTGACGGTATCTCACCAAACCAGCCGCCTAGGCGTCTTCACCTCCGCTCTGCAGATCCACGACCAGCCTCGATTATGCTAACAGTGTTTCCCGCTACCGCCGAAACTTTCCGAACTCTCCGCAGCTTCAAAAGTCGACCCAAGTACGCTGCTTTCTCTTGTCGTGTTCTGTGTTGTCATATAAGGCGTTAAGCTGCTCCCAGATGAATTTAGTTTAATGAGCCCAACCTTATTCAGCCGTTAGCTAACGGTCACTAGCCAAGAACCACAGCAGGCGCGTGTACAACGGTTTTTTCCCCCGTCACCTCTTGTGACCCGGAAATACGATTAAAAGTTAATTAAACCTTCCCTTTTTCGTGTCATTTTAGTTAGTTTAATGTAAAATAGTTTTCAAAAATATAAAACAGAGGGGTTTTTTTTATTTTCACACAAATATTAATACAAAATCAAGGGGAAAAACTGTAAAACAATTGGAATGATTGTACAGTAATAAAAGGCTTTATTGTTTGTCTTGTATTAAAAATTTAGATGGGTTGTTATGATAACCGGGCCCCATCTACAAAGCAAAAAATACGATTTTTTTTTTTTTAAGTTAAGAGACTTTCAAGTCTGGAAAATACAGGGAAATGCACAGCTGGGTACGCTTAAATACAGTTGAGAGTATTTGAAACTTTATAAACAGTTAACAGAATAGATGCTTCTGAAAACGACCAATCATGTTTCCGCAATTTTGTTTATGTTGTTGAAACTGTATCTAATGGACCTCCAATTTGTTTCATTCAATTGATAATTCCGAGTACTAGAGTGCTAAACAGCAGTAATCTGACCTCAGGTAACTTGTGAAGCTGAAGAGATTTAGGGACACCTAGTGGAGCTTTTTGGTCATAGCAGAGCCATGCTGCCATTTAGCGGTGTCGTTTTTCCATAGTTTTTAACCCGTTTGAAACGAACGAACCAGAAAAGATACAATGATACCAGCTTTCAAAACACTGCAGTTAAATGTGGTTAAATATGCTGTGCAGGTTAACCACAAACTGCAAGCTGCAACACTGGCATTATGAAATATCACTGTAATAAATCTTTATATATAGGGCCTAACACATTTTACGTAGAATGGACATTTATTTAAAAGGCTGTTTTTGATATCTGAAATTCAATTGTGGGGGAAAAAACATAACCTAAAAAAATTAAGGAATTTTATTGTAGTTTCAGACTGAAAATAAAATCAAGCACAGTTTTTTTTTTTTTTTTCAATATCTTTATTGAATCGTTTGATATATACAAACATATATGACATTTCGGATTATTTATCATATTAGTTACAATCAACTGTTGAATCAGCTTCAGCAAGTACATAAACACAAAATGAAAAAGAAAAACATTAAGAGGGTCGTCTTATAAAAGATCTTGAGTTTCCAATAAAGAAAACAGTTTCTGGGCGTTTTTTTGTGTCCATATAAGATAAGGATTGTTTGAAAAGTTTCAAGTCATTTTTCCATCCAATGATGTGAGGTATAACTTTGAGAACCTTGCATCTGTGGATAAAATGTTTTCCAAGCATAACCAAAATGTTTACCGAAAAGTCCATAATTTGGTCCTTCAAAAAAACTCCGAATTTTACAACATTCCAATCAATTAGATTCATTTTTACACCTTTGGTAGACAACTATGTGTGAAAAGAGAGCCAGAAATCTTTTGCATGTTGACAATCAAAGAAAAGATGTTCAACTGTCTCTATATCCCTATCACAAAAACTACAAGAGTTATTTTCCCAATTAAATTTTAAACGTAAGAAGTTATTAGATGGATAAATATTATTTACAATCTTGAATGAAAGCTCTTTCGCGTTATGTGGGATCGGATAAGACAAATACTTCTTTCTTATTTTTTTTTTATCTGTGTCATTAAAGTCACACAAAATCTAATTTCTTTTCAGTTGACAAGGGTAATATTGAGCTGTTAAGATCTTCCGAGTGAATTTATTGTTGAATTCTTTACCATTTATAGTAATTCCTTCAACACATAGTGTTCTCATTTTAAACTTATGTGAACGTGACACTAATTGTTGAGTCATTATTTTTACCGGAATTGGAATAGATTTAATGACTTGTTTGTATTCTTTCTTAGAGCATTCCAAATTAAATAAGCTACACAAAATCTTATGCTCCAAAAAGTTGCCATCATCATCCATTAATTGAGAAACTGTCCAAATTCCTTTGTTTAGCCAATTTTTAAAAAATAATGACTTTCGATTAATTAAAATATATCTATTATTCCACAGCGGTGAGTTATGTGGGGTGAAATTATGTTTGAATAATAAATTCCAGTAGAGAAGCACTTGTTCATGATAGTCTGCTAACTTAACAGGTAATTTGTTTACATCATAGTCACATCTCATCAAAAATTCAACACCTCCTACTTTTTGAAAAATTGCCTTAGGAATGCAGAACCAAAGGGAGTCTTTATTTTTAATGAAAGAAATAAGCCACCTCAATTCGAGAACTCCATTCATAACTGCAAAGTCAATAGCATTTAATCCCCCTTCTTCTATCTCCTTGACCACATCAGCTCTTCTAATGTAATGACATTTGTTTCTCCAAATAAAATTATAATTCATACTATTAATACTTTTAATCGTTTTTTCTGAGATTTCCAGAGAGTAAGCTGGGTATATATTTCTCGAAAGACTTTCCATCTTAGATATCAGAACCCTCCCAAATATAGTAATATCTCTTTGTAGCCACGAATTCAGAATTGATTTACATTTATCTACAATTTTGCCCACATTTTCTCTCTCCCTAATCTCGCACAGTTTTTGGCAGTCCTTCTAATCGTAGATATTCATTTTAGCACCACAGGAGGGCAGCACTGTGTTAGTTGCCCCTCAAAATTTGGAACCGGAAGTTTGTCACAAGGTGGCGACTGTTTGCAGGCTGTTGCCATTTTGAAAAACTACGGGGAGACCTAAACTGCGTGCTTGTTTTTTTTTTTTTAGTCAATATTTTTACTTCAAATAAATCGTCACCATGGCTATGCAAGCAGCGAAACGCGCTAACGTGAGTTAAAACTAATGGACTAAAGAAAATATTAGCTCGAGGTTTTCTTTCATTTTTAACATCCGCTTCAGGTTAGCACACAGTTAGCTGTTAGCACGCTAACTAGTGGTTCGAAAAGAGCCACGGTTTCTGTATTTAAAGCTTCCTTGGTATTGCTTATTACTTAAGTTACTGTGAGGTTAAAGTTTTTAATATTATATTAGTGTCTGGCATTTTTAAAGGAATTTTTCCATTACATACTTTGCGAAATTTCCTCTCAGAAATGGTCGCTAATGGTTAGCATATGAGGTCTGTGTGTTTACGTATTAAGGGGGGTTGTAGTTGTGTTTTTACCAACAAATTAAAAGCTTCACGATGCCGAGATTGCTTGGAATAATTCAGCAAAGGTCCATAAATTCGATTTATTTTATAATTTGATAAAGAGTTGCTTAAAGTTTATTCCTAGACCTTAAAACTGTGAAATCTAAAATCCACTAACTATGTTACGTCCTCGGATAGCTTGATATTAAAAACTTTAGATGACTAATTTTACTTGATTTGGTTGTTCCAGTGCCAGTTTTCTACATGTGCAAGTATATATATACATATATACACTACCGTTCAAAAGTTTGGGGTCACATTGAAATGTCCTTATTTTTGAAGGAAAAGCACTGTACTTTTCAATGAAGATAACTTTAAACTAGTCTTAACTTTAAAGAAACACATGCTATAAATTGCTAATGTGGTAAATGACTATTCTAGCTGCAAATGTCTGGTTTTTGGTGCAATATCTATATAGGTGTATAGAGGCCCATTTCCAGCAACTATCACTCCAGTGTTCTAATGGTACAATGTGTTTGCTCATTGGCTCAGAAGGCTAATTGATGATTAGAAAACCCTTGTGCAATCATGTTCACACATCTGAAAACAGTTTAGCTCGGTACAGAAGCTACAAAACTGACCTTCCTTTGAGAAGATTGAGTTTCTGGAGCATCACATTTGTGGGGTCAATTAAACGCTCAAAATGGCCAGAAAAAGAGAACTTTCATCTGAAACTCGACAGTCTATTCTTGTTCTTAGAAATGAAGGCTATTCCATGCGAGAAATTGCTAAGAAATTGAAGATTTCCTACAACGGTGTGTACTACTCCCTTCAGAGGACAGCACAAACAGGCTCTAACCAGAGTAGAAAAAGAAGTGGGAGGCCGCGTTGCACAACTGAGCAAGAAGATAAGTACATTAGAGTCTCTAGTTTGAGAAACAGACGCCTCACAGGTCCCCAACTGGCATCTTCATTAAATAGTACCCGCAAAACACCAGTGTCAACATCTACAGTGAAGAGGCGGCTGCGGGATTCTGGGCTTCAGGGCAGAGTGGCAAAGAAAAAGCCATATCTGAGACTGGCCAATAAAAGAAAAAGATTAAGATGGGCAAAAGAACACAGACATTGGACAGAGGAAGACTGGAAAAAAGTGCTGTGGACGGATGAATCCAAGTTTGAGGTGTTTGGATCACAAAGAAGAACGTTTGTGAGACGCAGAACAACTGAAAAGATGCTGGAAGAATGCCTGACGCCATCTGTTAAGCATGGTGGAGGTAATGTGATGGTCTGGGGTTGCTTTGGTGCTGGTAAGGTGGGAGATTTGTACAGGGTAAAAGGGATTCTGAATAAGGAAGGCTATCACTCCATTTTGCAACGCCATGCCATACCCAGTGGACAGCGCTTGATTGGAGCCAATTTCATCCTACAACAGGACAATGACCCAAAACACACCTCGAAATTGTGCAAGAACTATTTAGAGAAGAAGCAGGCAGCTGGTATTCTATCGGTAATGGAGTGGCCAGCGCAGTCACCAGATTTGAACCCCGTTGAGCTGTTGTGGGAGCAGCTTGACCGTATGGTACGCAAGATGTGCCCATCCAACCAATCCAAATTGTGGGAGCTGCTTCTAGAAGCGTGGGGTGCAATTTCTCCAGATTACCTCCACAAATTAACAGCTAGAATGCCAAAGGTCTGCAATGCTGTAATTGCTGCAAATGGAGGATTCTTTGAAAGCAAACTTTGATGTAAAAACAATCTTATTTCAAATAAAAATCATTATTTCTAACCTTGTCAATGTCTTGACTCTATTTTTTATTCATTTCACAACGTATGGTGGTGAATAAGTGTGACTTTTCATGGAAAACACAAAATTGTTTGGGTGACCCCAAACTTTTGAACGGTAGTGTATGTTGGTATGGTAAAATTGTTTGACGAATGACTTACTGACACAAAATATATATTCTATAGATTAAAAAATGTCTGATTTCCCATTATTTTGTCAAGTAAATATTAGAAAATAATGAACTCAAAATTTCTAAACCTATCATCATTATTTAATCAAGAATAAAATAAAAAAAAACTTGGCTTTCCAGATACCTGTCGGTTTCTCTCTAAGACAACCCTCCAGGTTTGCATCACACCAGAGAAGGAGTAAATGATCTCAGAGATGTCCCAGGTGTCTAACTTGTACTGTGTCCTCTGTGATCGGTTAATTTCGTTTGCGTTCTTCTCCCTGCAGATCCGATTACCTCCCGAGGTGAACAGAATCTTGTACATCAGAAACCTTCCGTATAAGATCACAGCTGAGGAGATGTATGATATCTTTGGGAAATATGGACCAATAAGGCAAATCCGAACGTAAGTTCAGTTTGAGATGCTTCCCTTGTGTAGTGTGGTCTGGGGAGGGGAGCAGCTGGTTCTGGTTCTGAATCGGAGTGTTTGCATAGAAATGTTGGTTTTTGAGAATATTTGGATCTTAATTGACGCTTGTGCAAAGATTAAACGTTTTTCCAAGTACGTTAAAGCTAACGGTGCCCAAATGCTTTACGTATAAGTCATTAACTTATGCAGACATCTGTCTTTTTCTGTAATGGAAGTGGCAAATTATCTTTTTAAACCAAAATCACTTCAGTATATGCTGTCTTTTGGTTTTAACAAAGTATGAAGCTGCACAGATTGATCTGACGGTCATCGTTTGTGTTTTTGTGTCTTTTTTTTTTTCCCTTCTCAGAGGGAATACACCTGAAACAAGAGGAACAGCTTATGTTGTGTATGAAGACATCTTCGATGCAAAGAATGCCTGTGATCACCTGTCAGGCTTCAACGTCTGCAACCGTTACCTTGTGGTTCTCTACTACAACGCCAACAGGGTACGCCTTCTCAAAGCAGCACACACAAGCTATCACAGTCGTGTTCCCAAGCAAAGCCAAGTGTTCTATTTGTACAAAAAAAATAATAATAATAATCCACTGCATCGATTTCTGTTACATTTAGCTCTCTGTGTTATTTTGCAGGCGTTCCAGAAAATGGACACAAAAAAGAAAGAGGAGCAACTGAAGCTTTTAAAGGAGAAATATGGGATCAATACAGACCCTCCAAAGTAGTGGCCCTGAGAATCCAAGCTTTCAGTTTTTTTTATTTTTTATTCTTTATTAAAAAAACTCTTCTGTTGATTGGTTCATGTTTGATAAATTATTAATTCTACTGTTAACAATACCATTTACACATTTTTCTTATTTCCCACCTTGGTTATCTTGTTAATCGGTCAGGACTGGCAGTTTTTGTTCTAAGTGTGGTCAGTCAACCAGTGAACCACTCATGTGAAGTAAAACCTTTCTGTAAAATAAATTCTCCTTTTTCTTACAGCTTGCTTCCCTTTTTTCCCCCAAGAATGTCTTCATTTAATGATGTAAAAATGTTGCCCTCAGTGTTTCAGCCCGTTGCGTCGGTAGAATCTGAATTTAACACATTAGGAGACCCGGCGCATAGTTTACCTGAGCTGTTTGGTTGCAATGCAGTCATTGAAATGAGCTGATTTTGGAATTCAAAATACACATCGTTTAGATATTGTTTTAAAAAAACGGGTTCTCTCAAAGTAGGCGTCACTTTTTAATGTCTCTACAACAAAACCAGAGCTGAAATCATACAGCGGGGAGATTAAATATTTGACATATCAGTAATTCTATCAGCAAAGATTTTGACACAAAATTTTCTCCAAGTTAATATATGCCCAAGTATTTATGCAAAGGCATCTAAACATTTAAGTACATAAATGTGTTATGCGGTGTCATGAATTATGTGTAAAAAATGTAAGACTGGGAAAAAATATTAAGCACTGGAAGATAAGATACAAAATGGCTTAAAAAGCCAGGATTTTACGAGAGAAACTCTGCGCCCTATCAGTCCTAAATATCAGCTGCTTTAGTCATAATTGATGGCCTATAAAGGCTTCTCATTACCCATGAGGCACACAGGGAAGACTTCATGATGGGTAAAAGCAACAACTCTACCCAGATCTTTGTAATGTTATTGAAAAGCGTTCTGCTGGCAATGGTTATAGATATTTTCAAAATGCTGAATTTTACTGTGAGAGCCAGAACATCCGAAAATGGAAAGGGCATCAGTTCATCATAAACCGGCAACGATCAGGTGCTCCATGTAAGATTTCTGACCGCGGAGTCTGAAGAATAACCAGGAAATTTCACCCAGAACCTCAGCAAGACCTTGCATCAGCAGGTACTGTTGTTTCAAAGAAAACTATAAGCAATTAACTGAATGGCATACACACACACACAAAACTCTTTCTGAATAAAAAGCATGTTGAGGCTTGGTTAAAGTTTATGAAACAGCGTTTGGAGACGCCTTTGGATTTGTCGAAGACTATAGTATGGTCAGATGAAACCAAAATGTATTTTTTTTGGCTGTCATTCTACATATCATTTTTGGAGAATAAATGGCACTGCCCACCATCCCAAGAACAGCAAACCAACAGTTAAGTTTGGGGGGTGGAAGCATCCTGGTGTTGGGCTGCTTTTCAGCAAAGGGTACTGGCCGGCTTCATGTAACTGATGGCAGGATGAATGGAGAAATGTAGTGGGGGATTCTGAATAAAAAATCTGCTGCCATTTACCAGAATGCTGAGAAGGAGAAGAGGGCGGACATTTCAGCAAGACAATGATCCCACACGCAAGGCAGAGAAAGCAATGAATTGGTTTCAAGGAATGGCCCAGTCAAAATTACCTGGCCTATTACCATTGAACAACAATGGAGTAAACAGAGGAGAAAAGTTCATAAAAGGTCCAAGGAGCCACGACGATTTAGTTATTGTGGAAGAATGGGCCAGAATTGTTCCTTAGCAATGCAGTCGACCGCTCTCTCCATACAAGAGATGTCCAGAAGCTGTAATGACCAACAGAGGCTTTTCTACAAAGTATTAAATAAGTGTGTTTAATACTTTTTCCCTGTGTCTCTTTTTACTCTTTATTACACACAACTCAATTTATGGACTTAGATGTCTGCATTAATTAAATAGATGAGTAAATATTGACATGTGGTGGACATTTTATCAATTGCTCACAGAAAAAAGCCTCGCTGATAACAATGCTGATGTGTTAAATACTTATTCTCCCTACTGTACATGGATTATTGAATGTTTTTAATCCTGTGTTGCTCCTTAACTGTGAAGCTTGACCATCCTGTTAATGACAGGAATGATGTACAGCTTCCAAAGGAACTGGTCTGCTGAAAAAACGAGGGATTTAAAAATACCCATTCACATTTTCCACGGATTAATATGACTGTAGATGCCGTTACAAAATATTTGCGCTTTTAAATATTTCACCTGTTTTCATTATTTTCTGCTCTTGTGCCAGAAGTAACTTAATTTAAAACGTGATGAAGTGTTTTTCATTACTGTGGACCCACTCTTTGTTTTAATTCAGTCACATAGATACATTTTCACTGTGATGGATTGGTGACCTGTCCAGGGTGAACCCCGTCTCTCATTGCTGGAGATAATCAGGAAAAACTGTAAAGATAATAGATTGTACGATTTCAGGAATGAGTGACTTTTTTAGTCTTATCACAGAATCTCTGATTAAGTCTATAGGCCATCCCAAAGCAATTTTTATTTTCTAGGTCTTTAAAGGATTTAATTACTGATGTTCTTTGGATCACGAGTTTCAGGTCAAGAACTCTATTCCAAATTTCTATTCCAGTAAATCTAATTAATGCCACCATGTTTGGCTGTTGGTATGAAGTTCATTTCCTGACATGTTTTAATTTAATGCCAATATAACAGGATCCATATCTTCTAAACATCTCCACCTCCATCAACACTTTCCCCAGAATGTAATGTAATGTAACACTTTCCAGAAAAATATAAATCATTTTGTTTCTCATCAATTTTTATTTTTGTATTCTTTTTTTTAGAAAGAGGTGTTGCTTTCTGGGTTCTTTTGGGCCTATTTAATGTGGTCAAACAGGTTATTTTTTAAGTGATTACTTGATTCTGTTGTTCTGACAGTAATCAGACTGGGGTTGATAAGGAAATTAAACACACCTTTCCAAAAAATGTGGTCAATCAAGGTTGAGTGGAGATTTCTTACGATGGTTAATTACTTTGCTTATATAAAGCCAGGTTACCTGTTTTGATTTCTGAATGAGTGCTAAATTGGACAAGGTGACATTTCACTTTACAAGACGGGTGCAGAATACCTCCCAGGTCCGTCTAACTGCACTGTATGAATATAACAGGCGTTGGACATTATACAAGAAATTAAGTTCTGCCCACTCCATTACTAAAAATAAAGTTGTTCTTGCATCTCTGAGAGACAGAACACATTTCTCTGTTCTTTGGGCTTTTGTCCAGGCCTTCAATCAAAAAAAACAATGCATAACAAATCAATAAATCAAAGAGGAAACTATTGCATTTATCAGGGATATGTATAATTTTCTCTTAAAAAAAATGAAAAAACTCTAGAAGATCATACATTCTTCCATGCTTTTCCAGACCTGGAAATAAATATATGAAGATGGCATAGGATCCTTGGACGTTTGTTAAAAGGTTGGTAGGTTGAGTTGGTGTGGGAAGTTTTTCCCCATTCCCTTCAGCCATTATACACCTAATTCACAGATATTGACAACTGTTTCTTCTCATTCGTTTTTTGCCATCATCCATACAGGTTTACCTTCCTGTTGTTAAATCAGCAGTCACAGACAGCTCTCTTACAAGGAATCTTATTTAAATTTGCATAAATAGACATGACTTTTAAATTTCATCTTCACATTGGGCCATTCCATACATTTTTACATATATCATATAAAAGTACTGATGTTTAGCTAGCCTGATGACCTAAATGTTTTTATTGCAAAGGATGATTTTTCTATGTTTGTAATGTAAGTGTTCAGTTGCAACTGTATGGAAGCGTTTAGCTGCCAGCACTAAGAAATTGTTTCAGGAGCAGTATAATATTATGACATCATTATAAGAAAGCTTCTCGTTATAATGTAACGATACAAAACTCATAATGAGACTTTCTTATTGTAATAAGATATACAAATCTGGTTCCTCCAATAGATTACGATTTCTTAAAAAGGCATTAAGCGACCTTTTACTCTCCATCTTATCATTCTTTGTTCTAGAAGAATTTCTCCTGAAGTGTTGCTGTTTTATTAATACAATTCAATTCACTTTTATTTATATAGCGCCAGTTCACAACAAATGTCCTCTCCAGGCACTTTACAACAAAAGTAATCTCAACACAATTATACAAACATTCCAATCAGTTAAATTTTCTATGTAAGGAATCCCAGTAGATTGCGTTGAGTCATCGGCGTGAGGTTGTCCCCGGATCATGCAGACTCCAACCACAGCAATTGCTCAGCAAACCCTCATACTGAGCAAGCATGTAGCGACAGTGGAGAGGAAAAACTCCCCTTTAACAGGAAGAAACCTCTGGCAGAACCCTGGCTCAGTACAAGCGCTCATCTGCCGCGACCGTCTGGGGTTCTGAGAAGACAGAGAAGAGACAGCATGGAGGAAGCTCAGTCACTTTGAGCACCATCTGGACCAATGCTCCCCATCCAGCAGGGGGCATCATATCCGAGCAGGGTACCAGACCGGGTAGAGCCTCTATGGGGAGAAAAACACTTAGAGAAAACTGGGTTACCAATTTCATTAACATTAGGAAAAATATATCCGGAGAGTAGTAGAAAAGAAAGTAGAAGGTGTGTTAGGGTCAGTTGAGTCTGAAAAAGGATATATATGTATATATATATATTTTCCTAATTCTTAAGTCTATTAGCAATGTACGGTGTGAGGGAGATGGAGTTGTGGAGGGCTGCCGGACCGGGCTGCATCCTCCCCTCGCCTCATCGGGCTGAACACTCCATCTCCCTCTACTCCCTGCCTGGAAATCCAGGTGGAAAGAAGGAGGTAAGTGGGTAAGTATTGTAGTGCTTATGCATCTCTCCTTGGCTTATGCATCTTACCTGGTGTAAATCTTTTTCTGTCCTGATTCATGACTCAACCTTTGTTCAATTCTCTAATCATTTTATTCTGGTAAATTAATACATTACTGTTAGAAATCGGAGAGGGATTATAAGGTCTAGTGTCTATATAAGTAACTATAAGGTTTTAAGCCTAGTCTTAAAAACAGACAGAGTATCTGCCTCACGGACTAAAACTGGGAGCTGGTTCCACAGGAGAGGAGCCTGATAACTAAAAGATCTGCCTCCCATTCTACTTTTAGAAATCCTAGGAACCACCAGTAGACCTGCAGTCTGAGAACGAAGTGCTGTGTTAGGAACATATGGAACAATCAGATCTCTGATGTACGATGGAGCTTGATTATTAAGGACTTTATACGTAAGGAGGAGGATCTTAAACTCTATTCTGGATTTAACAGGGAGCCAATGGAGAGAAGCCAAAACAGGAGAAATGTGATCTCTCTTTTTAATATTCATCAGAACTCTTGCTGCAGCATTTTGGATCAACTGAAGGCTTTTGATTGCATTTTGTGAACTTCATGATAATAGGGAATTACAGTAGTCCAGCCTCAAAGTCAGAAAAATGCAATGGACTAGTTTCTCTGCATCACTCCTGGACAGGATGTTTCTAATTTTAGCAATATTCTGAAGGTGAAAGAAAGAAATCCTAGAAACCTGTTTAATGAGATTTAAATGTCATGTCTTGGTCAAAAATTACACAGAGGTTCTTTACATTATTACCAGAGGCCAAATAAATGCCATCCAGATGAAGTGATTGACCTAGCAGTTTCATTTTTAAAGGTTCTGGTCCAGAGACAACAACCTCTGTCTTGTCTGAATTTAGGAGCAGAAAATTCAGAGTCATCCAAGTTTTTATATCTTCCAGACATGCTTGTAATCTACCTAACTGATTGGTATCATCAGGTTTTATGCATAAATATAATTGTGTATCATCAGCATAACTGTGGAAATTCATACCATGTTGTCTAATTATTTTACCAATTGGAAGCATGTAAAGAGAATCGGTTCAAGCACAGAACCCTATGGTACTCCACAGGTAACCCTTGAGTGTGAAGAAGATTCATCATTGACATGAACAAACTGGAATCTATTGGACAGATATGATTTAAACCAACCTAGTGCAGTTCCGTTTATCCCTACATGTTCGAGCCCTTCTAAGATAATATTATGATCGACTGTGTCAAAAGCAGCACTGAGATCTAGCAAGACCAGAACAGTCAAAAAATCCATTATCTGAGGCCATTAGAATATCATTAGTAACTTTTACCAGTGCTGTTTCAGTGATACGATGAACAATGTCAAGCAATGAATTCCTCAAACAGGTTGTTGCTGTTTAGATGCTCACATACTTGATTAGCAACTATTTTCTCAAGAATTTTGGATAAGAAAGGAAGGTTAGATATAGGTCTGTAGTTAGCTAAATCATCTTGATCCAGGGAGGGTTTCTTAAGTAAAGGCCTAATGACAGCAACCTTAAATTCCTGTGGCACATATCCGTTTATTAAAGATAGATTCATCATATCTAGGATAGGGCCAGTAACCAGAGAGAACACTTCCTTAAATAATTTGGTTGGTATTGGGTCTAACAAACAAGTTGAGTGTTTAGATGAAACCAATATTTGTGATAATTCCGAAAGCTATTAATTTTGTATTTGTTATATATATATATTCAATATCCATCCATCCATCCATCTTCTTAACCGCTTATCCAATTCAGGGTCACGGGGCAGCTGGAGCCTATCCCAGCAATTATCAGGCGTTAGGCAGGGTACACCCTGAACAGGACGCCAGTCTGTTGCAGGGCCAACACAGAGAGACAGACAACCATTCACACTCACATTCATTCCTACGGACAATTTAGAATGATCAATTCACCTATCATGCATGTTTTTGGACTGTGGGAGGAAGCCGGAGTACCCGGAGAGAACCCACGCATGCACGGGGAGAACATGCAAACTCCATGCAGAAAGACCCTGGACTGGGATACGAACCCACGACCTTCTTGCTGCAAGGCAACAGCGCTAACCACTGCGCCACCGTGCAGCCCTATATTCAATATATATTCATTATTATAAATATATTTACTATATATTTCAATACAACAGACAAGATTTTAATTTTAACGAAATATTGCTACTGAGTTAATTTCCTAACTCTGGCAGTTAAACACCTCCATAAAAATGAATTATAAATGTCAGTGTAACATTTCTTGAGCTAACAAGGTTGGCTACCTATTACCGCTAATCAGCTGTACTAATTTATTGTAAACTAAATCTCTTTTAGCCAGACTTAATGAAAAAATAAATCCATAAATGTATTAGATAATTGTAGTTTGCAACCTAAAAGTTTGGTCAGTTTAGAAAAATAAAAATAATGTATGGAGAAAAGTGGGGTGAAAAAAAGGTACAGATGAAGACTTTAACGTAAATATCAGTTTTGAAAGTGAAGTTAAAGTATAAACTGCCTCTACAAAGAATTTGGCAGAATAAAAGCATTTAAATATGTTATTAACCTCTTATTTTATGCTAAGCTTACAGTAGCTTTGAGCTAACGCTAACCTGGACCTCAGTTAGCATCTTTTGTTTTATCCCTGGCAATTTTAGTTTCAAATATTGTTGTATTCTACATCTCATATCTACAAGTCCACCAGTATTAAACATCATGCTATTGTAGCAAATGACTAAGCTTTATTTCAAATATTGGAACCATTGAGCCTCTACAAATAGCCGATTTACTGTTCATTCGCTGACTTTGACCCATTTTCCGGACAAGTATTACAGTTGTAGCAAAATTTAAGGCTGTCCAGAGACAAAACCAGGGTATACAGTTTTCAAAATTCACAAGAACTGGGGTGAAGAATTTCTCATAGGTCCATCTAACTGCACTGTATGAATGTAATAGTTGTTGGACATTACACAAGAAAAAAAATCTGCCCACACGAAGTCTAAAAATAATGTTCTTGCATCTCTGGGAGAGAGAACACATTTCTCTGTTCTTTGGGCTTTTATCCAGGCCTTCAATCAAAACTGAATACTGATGGTTAAACTGTTCAAATCAAAGACAGTGCAAAACAAATTAATAAATCAAAGAGGAAACCATTGTATTTATTACGTATTTGTAGACTTTTCTTTTTATAAAAAAAGGGAACATTCTGAAAAATCTAACATGCTTCCATGCTTCTCCAGAGCTGGAAATAAATATTTCAAGATGGCATTGGAAAAAGAAACATTTGTTGAAAGGGTGGTAGGTTGAGTTATCAGACCAGACAACTGCCCATTGAGTTTATTTTATTAGATTAAATCACAACACAGGGAGTAATGCAGCCATGTCTTTAGGGACACAATACATGCTACAAAAGAAATATTTTTTTTTTTTTACACGCTTGCCGTTCCATCGATTTGGTATCCTCTCAGCAGTAATGGGATTGTGGTTAAAAACATCATTAGGCCTAAATACTCATGTAAAGAAGTTCTGATTGGACCCTTTTCTGGGGGGTGGGGGAATCCACACTGCTGAAAGGAAAAGATGGACTAATATAATAACTCTGTATTGCAGCACTGTATGCCAAATCTACTTCATTATTCTGTTATCCCATTAAAACAAATATATAAAGTCTGTAAATATAAAGGGGGTAAGCAAAGTTATTCATGTCACCATTAGGGAGTACTACTGCACTGAAAATCCATGTGTTTTGTGAAACAAAGGGAGTAAAAACATACAAAAATCTAAATTATCTAAAGAGAAATACTTTGAGGGACTGAAGAGGTCAAATGGAATAAATCTACTAAACAGAAGCCTTTACCTTTAGGGATGTCCTAATGTGGAACGGTATGTGACGGAACACCACCTACTGCTAGCCTCATTGCTGTGACACACAGACAACAGCACAGAAGCCTCATCTCTGGGTTACTTTAAAAACACTAAATTCCTTGCAACGATATGCAGCCTGTGAGCCAAAATGAATAACAAGTGATACATAAAAAAGGTGATTTACTGAGTAGTTTTCCAAATATAACTTCTGCCAATTCATTCGTATCGGAATCCTAAATCAATCGTTTTCACTGAGTTTCCCTCCGAGGTCTAATTTATCTCCTTTTAGCGCGTTTCCAAAATGACACAGCCCTGATCAATCAACGTCGGCTAACTTGTAATGAGATAGTGTTTAAATGCACATTGGGTAGGGATTTAGGTCTTAGCAACATATAGCACAGCTTATGTACAAGGAAACATGCTTCCACAGTTAAAGCAATCCAAAGAAAACGTCTCAACGGACCAAAGAGTTTACAACCCGTACAAGAATACTCATAGGAGGACCTACAGTAGCCATTTTTTTTTTTGTCTCTCCGCTGAGAAAAACAAAACAGAAAACGGTCTTTCTCAAGAGCCACTTGTTTTGCGTTGATAAGGCTTTCTGCCTTCAACCACCATATGGAAATTCGACTTTTAAGGCAGAACCTAAAGGCATGCAAATGAACAACATTGACTGTATTTACGGACAGTACAGGCTCATTTCAGTGGGGAAACTTGGACTAATCCATCTCCTCTGGAGCTAATATTTGAAAAGACAGATGGAGTTTCTTACTGGAAGAAGGTACATCGTTGTAGGAATTTGGTTCGGTTGACAGTTTCGTGAAACACACACAGCTAGCATTGGTAAACTTGGAACAATAAATAGAGTAGCGGCAAATTCAACGTAGCACATCACTGATGCGCAAGCTCTGGCAGAATGAAACTGAATGGAAAATACTTTGCACACTTCACATTTTGGCAGTTGATCTATAAATAATTTAATATATATTCATATTTATATATCTTTATATATATACGTACTATTTGTGCAAGTTGGTAATATGTAAAGATGTGTGTGTGTGTGCTTGCGAGTGTTGCGTTTGTGGTGTAAGTGTGCACCCGCACACTATTGTATGCTTGTGTGTAGATGTTTTTTTTTATAGCAAATAACATTCTCATGCACACAAGTGTTTCAAACACAAGAAGCAGATCCATTGAAAGGTAGTCCAAGCATTTTTTTTTTTCAGTGGAAATAGCTGCAAACTGAATGGAACATGAAATTCTTTCTGTGCAGTCCTTTGGCGGCTGGTGGAGCGCTCTCTGCCGCGTTCCGGCCTATTTCTGGAGGTCACACTGCAGCAGTAATACGATGGACGGGTCGCTCTTGGCCGCCTCTTTGAACTCGTCCAGCGAGATCTGGTCGTCGTTGTTCTTATCCATCTTGGAGAAGATCTTGTCCACCCTCTGCTGGGGCGTCAGGCCGTCTTCGTTCATTTTCATCATGATCACCGTGCCAACCATCTTGTAGATTGCCTGCCAGGAGAAAAAGGGTTGGTGAACTGGATAAAAGAAAACAGGTCACACTAAGGCAAAACAGAATAAAGCCAAAAAATATTTTATACAGCAAGCAGGTTTACTAACATGCATCAACATCAAGGGTGTAACCGTAAACAAAAATCAACATTCTGTACGTATTTGGGGTTTCAAAGTCACCGTTTGGTAAGTTTTCCGCACACTTTAATCAAGAGAACTAAATACAGATATGCATTTTCCTTTTTATTTTTTTACTTTATCGGCATTACACAAATACAATTTTTCCCCATAATTCCTTCCACTCAGTTCCTGAAATTAATTTCTATTTTATGTTAATAATCTAAAAAGTTCAGAACTGACTGGAGATTTGATTGGATTTTTTTATTCACGAATAAAAAAGTACAAGCAGACATAGCCAGAGTAGAACACAACATAACCGTTTGAAAACAGTAGGTTGTAATATTTGCCAATATTGCCATTTTCCAATATTTGAGAAGAAAATTTGCTTAAAGGGACAGTATCTAAGAATGACATATTGTGGCCAAATTGGATTACTGCAGTTCATGAAGAAAAACAGCCTTCCCCTGTGTGAGTTTCAAGGAAGAGTTGCCATTCAATAATTTGCCAGAATAAACAATATGACGAGCAAAAACGATTTATACAAAGTAAATTGCTATATATATATATCACTGCAATATTGAGTTTGCATAAACGGTAGTAACCAGACCGAAAAGCAACACACATTTTGGTGCTTTTGGTGCTTTATTTCAGTCATTTTTTCCCCCCCGGGATGTCCAGCACTATGGATTCTGGGCATGCCATCTGCCAAGAGTGATTCCCTACATCACCCGGAAAGGGCAACATGTCTTTTTTTTTTATTTTTTTTATTTTTAAAAATGTTAAAAGTTATAGCTGTCAAAATGAAAAAAAAAAATAACCCAGGTTGATTAATTACTAGAACTAGCAAAAAAAGTTTACGCAATTAATGCATACACAGAACAATACCCTGTTTAAAATTCAGCCTGTACCACATCAGTTCTCCTTCCTAACCTGCCAAACTCAAGATTGTTGTGGAGCAGTGTGTGTGTGCATAAATGACGTGAGTATATTATTATTGCCGTATTGGGTTGATATGACTACAATACATACATAGGCTGCACGGTGGCGCAGTGTTTAGCACTGTTGCCTTGCAGCAAGAAGGTTGTGGGTTCATATCCCGGCCCAGGGTCTTTCTGCATGGAGTTTGCATGTTCTCCCCGTGTTCTCCCACAGTCCAAAAATTTGACTGTCAGGTTAATTGATCTCTCCAAATTGTCTCCAGGTTGTTTGTCCTGCCCTGTCTTGGCGACCTGTCCAGGGTGTACCCTGCCTCTCGCCCGTTGACAGCTGGAGATAGGCACCAGCCCCCCCGCGACCCATTAAGGATTAAGAAAATGGATGGATGGACCACACATACATTTTGAATGTGACTGTGGAGTTCAAAACAAAAATTCAGTTGATTTCTTTATGTTTAATTTTAAAAAAGAGCAACGACATCTGAATTTGTCCTATGTTAAAATGTTAAAAACTCAACGTTTTTTTGGTCATATTTAGGAATTATTAACAGCTACCCTGTGATTAATTGTATCAATATTTTTAATGGTTTGACAGCCCTACTAAAAAAAAAAATAAGAGGGTTTTTGGATGAAGTTGGTAAGTTTTCCATTCTTCACACACCGTATAGAGCCCTGTTAAAGCACCGGCACCGTTACAAAATACCAGTATGGTACCTGTATTGGATAAAACCTAACCGATACCTACGTTTTTCATCTTTTCGTCCAATCCATTTTTGTGCGTCTGTTTGCTAGCTAAACGATGCATGCCTGGACAGATGTATATCTGCTCAGCTCTCTACAGATTTGCTTCTGGGCAGTTAATGACTGACAACTGTAAATGATCACAGCATCCTCAGGAAAGGATACAATTACTGCAAACTAGGACGGGGCGATATGGCCCCAAATCAAATCTATATCACTATATATAATAGGGAGTTCACCTTGATAATGATAAATGGATGATAACAACTCCACCAACTTTTTTTCTAGATGGAGGAGTGGCTTCTTTTCCTCAACCAGGTCTACAATCGAAACCAGTAAAAACCTTGGATACTTGTGTGTCAGCTGGTTAATAAACTAGTTAGTCTTTTCTTTTTTTTAAGCAAACAACACCAGATCCTGTAGTGCACAAATATTCTGTCAACCATTCCTAGCTGACTCTCAGCAGAACAGTAAGAGGGTGAACTCAGTTGGACATGGAGCTGAAGTTCATGTAGGGATACCTCAATGATCTCCAGCATCTCCACCCGTGTAATTTTGCCGTCTCCGTCCAGGTCGTACATGTTGAAGGCCCAGTTGAGTTTCTGCTCGAAGCTGCCTCGCGATGTGATGGACAGCGCGCAGATGAACTCTCTGAAGTCGATGGTGCCGTCGCCGTTCTTGTCGAAGGTCCGGAAGGCGTGCTGGGCGAACTTGGACGCATCGCCGTAGGGGAAGAACTGAAAAGAAAACAAAAACAGGTATTTTACAACAGTGTCCATGGATCTTAGATGTTCCAAACATAGATTTTTCAAACAGCTTTGCTTTATATACATTACAACCGCCTATGCAGCAGAGATCTACTGCCACCTGAGGATGTGTCTCTTTAAATTGTTTATAACACCTTCCTCCGCAGGAATTGATATTATTCAGTACAATTTTAATAATATTTAATCCAGAACAGTTCACTACGTTTCAGTGCTGGCAAAAAAAAACAACCCAGACATCCTCTCTCTGTGCTGCCGTCCGTGCAATCAATTCATGTCGGCAATGTTAACTAATGTCAGAGGTTAATACAGTGACTTTGTGAAAGAGCCCTGAGCCCCAGCTCGGCTAGTTATCTACTGTTAACTATAAACGCTTTGAAGCTGAACAATTCATTAGATATAACCTGACACTTGAATGTTCCAGTAAAAAGTCAATGGGCAATCTGACCAAACTGATGCTGCTCTTCTCTGCAAACAAATCAGGTTCTGGTGTTTCGGCCTTCATCAGGACGAATAGGAAGAGATAATACACTTATAATTATCCAGAGGGAAACAATCAGTTTTATTGTGTTTTACATCCTGATTATTCAAATTATAGGCAAAAGAATCACTGGGAAAAGCCGGTAGCTAGATTTTATTTGATCTTTCTTCAAGTGTCAAGTTTCCATTTTTTTAAGGATAAATAGCAAGCTGCTAAGAACTTTTTCAAGTCCTTAGCATTGATTTAGGAAGAAAAACCTTTTTGCCAGTTCTAAATGGATTTTTAAAGTAAACATTTCTTGCATTTTAGCTCTGATTAAGACAGCCCTTATGTTGTTTATTTCAGATCTAAAGGAATCAGAGGCATAGGGTGTATTTTGTCCTACTATAATTGTTGACATGTCATTTTGGAAATATTTCCCCCTTTTCAAATTTGTTCTTCAAATTACTATTTCAAATTGCGCACTGTGCCAGTCTTGGCTGTAACAACTGTCAACAAGTTTGCAATAAAATGAATCTTTGACATGACTTTGGAGTCATTTTTGGGCCCCTATCCTTTGTGGAATGGTTGGAATTCAACCTACTGGAGGGTTTTCAAGCATAAACGGCATGTTTAAGTACACATCAAAGCACCTCAAAAGGATTTCTGTCCAGACTTTGAATAGGACATCTCCAAAACCTTCATTTTGCCTTTATTGACCCAATCAGAGGATAATTTGTGGCTTTGCTTCGGATTACATTCTTGCTGTTTAACCCAAATGTGTGTGAGCTTAATGTCACCAATTTTGACGAGCAGTCCACATCCTGAAGCAGGCAAGCAGCGTCAGCATTCTACCACCCCTATTGCTGAATCTATTTCATGTTCTGTTTCTGAAACGCCATCTTAGTTTCAAACCATGTAACAGGACAGACAACTTCCAAATAGTTCCACTCTTTGTTTTATCAGTTGTGTGTTGATCTGAAATTGAACATTGGAGAATATTTTTTAATTTGATACTTAATGCATTTTATTTATTCTCGTGAGAGATTCTTAACAAAGAAGAAAGAACTGAGTGTCACAGAGCTATATTTAGACCAGTGATTTTCAGCCCGGCTCCTCTAGCCACACTGCCCTGCATGTTTTATAATGAAATCGGACAATAACAGCACGTACATCTATACCCCTTGATTGGGTTATTGCCAACCACCATTCAACAGAAGTCTATGGCTAATACGTTTTCGTTACAAGTCTTAAGTTACCATATATTTCGAACATTTCTTGAATGCACTACAGGTGTGCCAAGCAGCGTAGTAAGGACACATTTCTGCCTGATGTTCATGTGTATCTTATAAAAGAAAGATCAGTCTTATATACAGCAGATTTCTTTTTTTACTTTTTAATTCATTTTAAAAAGAAACAACTTTGACTGTGTGTCAGGGAAATCAATCGAGAAAGGTTTATGATGTTTCACTTGATGTAAGGTGATCATGCTGCATGCCCATTCAAAGATCATTTCGTTTCTGAGCGTCTAGAAGGACAGTCCTGATGCAGAATAAGCCGGGTCTCTAATCTGCAGTGAGTATAAGCGACAAAGTTTCACAGAAAGTAGCTCAGGGTGATCAGAAATGCCGCTAGATTTGTTGCAAGGTTTTTAGAAAAAAAAGGTTTTTGACGGGGGTCTGGAAAGTCAGTAGAAATAGCGACAACGTCACTAAGCTGGCAACACTGGCTTTAGACAGTGTCAGAAATTCTACGAACCCGGTCTGCTTGTGATGTTAACTTTTGGCCCAGAACAAGACGTGGGGTATGATCCACTGAAATTTCGGTCCGTTTCGTGAGTGTGACACACCTGTAGAGCTCGGTGGAGCTCACAGTGTTGTATGGAGCATTCCTTTGAGATGGCCAAAAATGTGCACCTTGTGAACCAGCCTTTGCAGTAAAAGAAAAAAAAATTAGCTTGCAAAACTGTCGATCAAGTGCTAAATATGAAAAATAGTTAATCGCATAGAGCTTTTGTTTCATTGCACGTGCATATATATCGCACTGTACAGTCCTGTCCTTCCCTATGCTTGTAGTAGTTCAATCACATATAGAAAAGTGAGTAGACGTATGGAGGACTGCAGATAAATAACTGAAAACAGTTGAAAGAAAGAATCAAAGAGAAGGGAGGACGACAAGGATGAAGGGGCTTAGCCAGTTGCACAACTGTTCATCTTCAAAGAGATCCCGCCCATTGCAGATGGGCGAATTATCCATGCAACTTGCTGCTACTGCAGCAAACCTATCAGACTGCTGCGAGAAGTTCAGTGATGTAAGGAAGGTAGAAAAATGTAGGGGAGTGAGTTTTTGATGAATTGATGAAGAGAGACAGAGGAGTGAGGGCACTAAAGAAATGATGGAGGAGCGAACTAAAACAAATGTGTCGGAGAAAGTATTAAAGAAGCGTTGCTGCTCTCTGATCCAAGTTTGCCCTAATAAGACTAAACTAATCTAAGCAAGAATGCCCCTTTGGGTATGAGCGGGCCTGCAGGAAGCTGCCAGAATACACAGGACACCCTCGGAATAAATTCAATGTGGCTTCCTTCCTACAGGCGCAGTCTTCTGTATGGCCCTCTGTCAGTTCATTAACTCTACCCAGGAGGGTTGAGGGGAAGCACATGGATGGGCAGCTGTGGAAAAACTTAAGAGGGGGTGGAAAGATGTAGAAGGGATCGGAGGAGGACAGTAGAAAGACAAAAAACACGAGATAGACGCAATTTCCCGTCTTTAGGTGGTTAACATTTCCAGAAAGTCTCTATTTTCTGCTCATCTGGCCTCTATTTCCTTTCATGGATGTTTAATAGGTTTGTTTGGATCGGACCATCAAAGGACAGGCTAAATGCCAGACCGCTTCTGTCCACTCTAGGAGGGAACAAGACCGCCAGACACAGGGGGGTGTATTAATCTCATTCAGTTTGTGTGTGTCATTGAGAGGGTAGGAGAGTGTTTTCTGTCAAACAAATATTTGCTTTAACATCCAACCTCCTCACACACTAACATACACACATTCCATAAAATTCAACGATTAACTGGAATCATTAAAGCCTTAATAATCAGCTGATCCAAAAGCCAGGGTGGATGGAATAAGAAGGTGACAGATGACATAGGTCACACCTACTGTATACCACAGAACAATATAGTGACAGCAAGTTCTTGGACTGGATTCCTGCAATAGTTTACACCCTCTACACAAATAACTTGGGGTTGATTAAAGCATATCAGTGTTAAGCTAATTCTTTCACGCCCGTGTCCATAGCTTCCCTCCCAAATCTGCATTTGTAAGTCGAGCTAAACACTTGAGCTGACTTAGTGCAGCTTAAAGGCTTAAAGAGATGAGTGTGTGGGTTGTGATCTAAGTGAAGGAGGGCATATTTCCCACTCAAGATTTGCTGTTTCAGTCTGGGAACTGTGTTTAACTGGATTGTCGTTATCTAAGAAGCAAAGAAGTTAATGGTGACTGAAAGCGATGAGTTATTTTCAGACTCGCTCTGGCTCTCACTCTCATTTATACACATTTATAGTCAACATTCTGCCCACTGACAAATATGAAGTACTTTTCTAATTGTATTATGTTAAGTATCAGATCGATCAGTTATGTAACTGTACACTTGGCATTTCCTGCACTTTCTAAGGATGATGTATTCCTCTTGACAACATCTAAGAATTACAAAATCTGGAAGTCAGCTCTAAATCTGAGGCCACTGTTCACAACTGGATCAGAGAGATGATCACCTGCTTCAGGTTGGGGTTCAGTCTTTCTTTTTAGCAGAGGTTTTCTGTTATCTTGGTATCTAGTTGACACGTGATTTAAGAATAGTACAGGTTTGGAGCCTCATCTGCAGAAATGTGTTGGCTGAACCAGTATATTGTGGTAAAAAAGGAGCAGAGAGTTACTTCAGCTCCACACCTTGAGATAAGTACTTTTACTTTTAGCAACGCAACTAGCACACTTGTATACGACGCTAAATATGCCCATGATATCTTAATGCCAATATTCATTTAAGTATCAGATTTTTAACCCCCCCAAATTGTATGTTGATGTTACATATTTCTTTTTCGCAATACTCCTATGTACTTATACATCTCATAAAACAGTGAAAAGCTAAGAGTCTCGTGATTCCAGCGAGGTATTTTCATCAACGATGCAGTCATAACTGTAGACACAGTTAGAAAAACAGGAGCCCTTTGTTCTAGTCCACCACTCCATACGAAAACCACTTTGACGCATTCAGATGTAATACACATTTATGCCGCAGCAGAACTCTTGAAAAAATACATTTCCTTTAACAGCCCTGCTGTGACGTAAATATGTATTACGTCCGAATGCGTAGAAGTGGTTTTCGTATGGAATGGTGATAGGAACACAGCGTGGGTTCATGTAGCAGTTCTGAGGCCTTCGTAAGACCAAGGGGAATATAAAAATTGTAAAATGACTGCATTTTGGGCAGCTTAAACCTTATTACAAGCAGAATTTATCCTTCCCTGAGCACTCCCGTTTTACGAATGTCTGCTGATGGAGGAAGTCAATATAAATACTGCTGAA
The DNA here is from genome assembly GCA_028564705.1 of Apricaphanius iberus. Classification (NCBI taxonomy): domain Eukaryota; kingdom Metazoa; phylum Chordata; class Actinopteri; order Cyprinodontiformes; family Aphaniidae; genus Apricaphanius; species Apricaphanius iberus. Next base: position 176,668 of record JAPXFQ010000425.1, on the reverse strand, counting down.
CGGCTCAGACTGGCTCCAACATTCTCAGGGTGAGTAAGAAAAAATTAAATTAGCTAAAAATTAGGTCCAGGCAAAAAAAAAAAAAACATAATTCCCCTTTAACTGTGTTCCAGTTTTAATTCCCAAAAAACTGGGATTTGTCAATTGCTCAGTGACTACGGTTAGCAAAACAAAGAGTGTGTTTAGTGTGTTGCTCAGCTTCTTGAACATTCAGTCACTACAGCAAGTGTTCTGTAACATTACTTCTAAGAACTACAGTACGTACCTGCTGTAATAAGATATAAACCATCAGAAGTAGTGGGTTTGTTGCTAAAGCAGTGGCAGCCATGTTTGATATTTTAGATCAGAACTGATGACAAGCCTCCGACTTTCCAAGTTGAATAAATAAGGGCAAAAATAAAAATAAATAATTTTAAATACTCTCATGCAAAGATGAACTGGTAGTAATATAAATGCGATGTTAATGTATAGAGACATGAAAACATAAAAAGGGAATATTAAACCATAACAAAAATTTTGCTGCCATACCTGATAAACTCAGCAGGCAAGAAGCTTAATAAGCAGCTCCTACACACTCAGCCACACAGGATGACCTTATATGTGATCATCCATGCAGTCAGTCTCCTATAATGTCTTTTCTGGACTGCTGCCATCTCAATTTCATGCTCATTTTGGGATCTCCCCATTTAGGCTCACTGATTGGGCCAATATTCCGTCCCTGTCCATGTCGTTCCACCTGCTGGCTCCAAGTGCGTGCAGACAGAACACGTCTCTGCACACAGTCAGACGAGCAACAGACATGGTATGCACTCCGTCCTCTGTCTTCCTAAACTAAACGGATTGTTCAAAATAATTTGCCCGACGGATAAATTGTTCCAGGAGTGGTGCCAAACTCAAAATGGGTTGTCTGTTTTTCACTGTTTAGTGACCACAGAAATGTAAATGTTAAATAGTAGAAGAAAGTTGTTCTGTTACTAAGCAGGCAGATTTATAACTAAATACACTCCTTTACAAAAGCAAAGTTTCGCATTTTGTAACATTGGATGTATTGCAAGTATTTAATTGTGAATGTATCTGGTAGTTCAACACCAAGCACATGAGCTAAAAGTGGATTTTTTTTTTTTTTTTTTTAACAAATAAAAGTGTTGCATTATTTGTGTTCAACCCCCTCAGTCAATAGTGTATAGAACCACCTTTCAAACAGGCCATAAAAAACTGTAGTTTTCCAGACTTGGTCTGCTTTACTTTTGATTCTGAAAGCAAACTTAAACTCTATTATCTATGCAGATAACTTTTATGGTATATTATTGCCTGAAGTCTTAGTAACAAGAGAGGACTTGTCGCATTAAGGTGTTAGCGTTCAGAATGTCAGGCAAAGTTCTGGACAAGGGGTGTGGGGTGGGGGGACCGGTACCGTAAAGCTGTGAGTGTACACACTGATGACATATGTATGGTATTTATCAAAGGCTGCTTCACACTCTTTTTGTTTTGCTTCTATTTTCCCCAACGGCTTCGTCTCTTAAACATATGTGCGCAGAATTGTACAGAAAAGATGAGCACTGTGAGGAGTTCTGCTGTTTTGTCGGTGCTCTTTGCGAGAATGACTTTTGTTTGGGGAAATGGCATATGTAGGCCCGCCGCACTGTTTACGCAGTATCTGGATAAAAACCCCCAGACATTCAGCAGTATCCTCCGGTACATTTCTTGCCGTGTGAAAGCGGTTGAAAGGCAATGGTCCAGTAAAAAAAGTGGTGTATTTGAAAAGACAACAACGGTTAAAGACCGAATTGGAATTGTCTGTGAATATTCCAGAATGTCTATCTGAAAACGCCTTAAAGGTACAGTTGTAAGTCCTTTGAGCATATTTAACTATGGCCTTTGCAGAGCCAAAAAAGATGTTTTTGCATATTCTTGAAAGATGAATCTAAGCCCCACGCTCTTCAATCTTCCAATCAACTCTAACCACGTTCTCAGCCATCAATGCGATGTATTTAAGAAGAGATGGCGTGTTCAGGATGATTGCAGAGTGAGATTGCACGTTTGCTGTCTTCTACAAAGTTTTTCAGAAATGGCAAACTGGATTTTTTTTTTGCCCTTTTTTTAAATTTGTGGAATCCATGAATAATACCTGCGATGACTTCCGAGACCAAGGTAGGTAAATTACGAAGGCAATGGGATTACCTGGAATTTATTCAGGATTATACCATGGTTGGGATGAATACTCGATTCTGATTGGCTGGAGGGTGTACATTGAAAAGTGATAATGTACACCTAGGAAAGGCGTCCTGTCAAATTGCCTGATGACAGTTCTAAATTATTGCGCAGGCTCAAATGGCAACGGAGTCTCAACGTTTTTTGCATCATCCTCTGGACACACACAAGCAGTAAGTAGTCTACTGGCCTTCTGAAATGATATTTTGTATCACGTAACGTAAGGTAAAGCCATCATCTCACTTCCCATCACTGATAAATCGCTGCGGTCGGCTCGCTCTTGCCACGTTGCTTGGCAACACCTGTATACGGGAGATATTAAATAGTGCACTCGACTTATATAAAAAACATCGCGATTTTAACTCTAAAATACATGAAAGTATTATTAATTGATTAAGTATGTCCTTCTTTCGTAAGTGACCATGGTATAAGCGGGATAATGCCCTTCGTGGTTGTCTATTATCAGAAAATAATGGACTTTCTTTCCTTTCTTCCTTTCTTTCTTTCTGATATCTGATATATATTTTATTAATCTGCATCTTAGATCTATGAACCTTAACCTTTGTTGTGATCACTGCTTAGTGAGTCCATTGATAGCTGTAAACAGGCTTTTTATTGGATGAACAGGAGAAAATACCAGTAGCAATCAGTTTTCACAGTTTTTAGCCACAGTGTAAGCGCCAATTTATAGGCTTTGACCTTGGAAAGGTAAATAACATTCTAGAACCTTCACTACAACTTGTGAAAAGGTTTAGATGAATGTATGGACTCAGTATGATTGGGCATTGTTCTATGATTTACAAAATTTAATAAGATTCAAAATACTTTTTAACCATGGCATATTGCATCTGTTGTTTTAATCAATTAAATGTCTACAAATGTATAATAAAAGTAGATGATCTAATTATTATTATTATTATTTATTATGTCATCCATTATTTTCTGATAATGTACACCTCGTCGGGTATTATCCCTTACATATTAAGAGTGTAAGGGGTTTGATGAAAATAGAAGACACATTTTTTTTAAATTTGCAAAACACGTTGAAAGCCACGTATAACTTCCCTTCCACTTCACAGAAATGCCCTACTTTATGTTTGTCTCTCACATAAAATCCATATAAAATCCATTGAGACAAAGTTTTATGTACTAATCCTACAACGCAAAGCAGCTGCATTATTCATCTTCACAGAAAACATCCACAGGTTTAACTTCATTTACATATTTCCACTGTGAAGGCAAAGAGCTGTGTAAATAATCCCTCATTTTTCATGCATTCATTTTTCTAATACTGCCAGATGAAATGGTGTCTGTTGGCAGAAATACAACGCTTCACATGACCGGCCGAACTGTCTATGCAAATGGGTGTTTACACTGCGTCGTCAATAGCACTCCATAGCTGCTGCTTTATTGAGCAGAATGCAGGCGCATGGTGTTGGGGAGGGAGGAGGTGAGAAGGGGAGAGGGAAAATGCGTATAATCCATTGCAGGGACACATTTACAGTGTCTGTCTACGTCAGCTCTTACATAAACCAGCAATGACAAGCCAAAGAGCGACAGAAACTGAGCCAGTGCAAATCTGTAGCCACGACTGTTTCTAAAGCCTAAGAGTCTATATATACACACACACACTTACACACACACACTCACAAATCCCCTTTTGCCCTGCAAAATACGTTTTTAATCATCCTCTTGTTACTTTTAGCTGGGTGTCGGATGTGATGAGATTATCACCAAAGCTGCACAATTTAGCTGTTCTTTGTCCCTGAGAATATTTTCATTGATAGAAACAGTATTTTTTTTTGTTTAAAACAGTGAACACTAAATGTACACATAACGAAAAGAGACAAACCACACACGATGTGATCCATACACAGTTCTAAGATAATCAAAAGGTAGTTGCCTTTTAAAACTCAATCCATTATTGTTTCATGCTGTGAATAATTTTTGAACACATGAATACAGTAATACTCCACACTTAGAATTGACTGAGTTGGGTAAATCATCCAGACACTCCTGCTAAACCCTAGAGAAAGGAGCCTGTGTAAGTGTTTTTGCTAATTTCAACAATATACACTTGAGACAACACTGAGGAATGTTTTAGACGCTTTAAAATAAAGAGGGTCTCAGACAGAACCATTTGAAAATGCGCTGCTGTCGCTGTGGAGCAAAGGCTTTTTTGGAGCGAGGAGGGGTCAGGCGATGAATCTAAACTCTCTGAAACTTTTTTTTTTTTTTTGCCCTCCAGATTTAGATCAAAAGTAAGCATTGCCTTTGGTCATATCCAATGAACCGGCCGGAGAGTCTGGGCCCAGACATTTAGGTATTGGCGCACCCAAATCAGATTACATCACTTGTGTAAATTAAGTCGCAACAATGTGGTGTGTCGACCCACCAGCAGAGGGTGCCGTAGATTATTTATTGGGACTTTTGGAAGCAGTAAAATTTTATGCCAAAATGGATATTCCAGCTTGGATTAATGATAACATGATAGCCGTTGGGTTATTTTTAGGCTAATATTAGCATGCTAACGGAAGTTATCATCAAAACTGAGGAAAATACACATACGGGAGGGAATTATCAAGGCTTTGAATGGCAGATTATATTGGATTGTGGACATAAGACTTGTTGTGGACTAGCTAACTAACTAATAAAAAGTTTTTTTCATGACGGCTCAGTTCTGTTAATGATATTATGGCTTTGAACAGTGCATAGCACATTATTTGCATTTAGAGTCTACAGTTATGATTGTATCCTTAATTGGCATTTATCATGGAATTACAAGAATTGTTGGTTTCCATTTATATGTAGTATGCATATGTGCACAGAAAGGGTGTCACAAATAAAGGCAGATTTGACAAAAAGTACGTAACATCCCTTACTGACAAACATGTCAGTCTTTTCACAGCACTGTGCTGTGGCCGTGTTATTTTCTCTTTTTGTCTCTCCGTCTCTGTTCCACCTTTACTCTTCGCCTGTCGGTCTCGCTCTATTTTGCCCCAAGAGTGAAAGATGCACGACCTAACTGGACCATCAGCCAGTTCAGTGGCCAAGCCACCCGGAAGTGTCCTGGTGCTCCCGATGGCCAGTCTGCCACTGACTGTCTGCATATGAAAATTGTTTAAGTGTAGCTTAAAATGGAAGACATATACATTGACTTATATGTAGACAAAGACTCTTACCTTACATAATATTCCTATGGACGTCTTAAGGTTATATTTTACTGGCTATATGGCTTTAAGCCTCATCAATTCCTTTCTTCGCCCTATTTTTCTAAGACACTGTAATCTGAGATGTAGTGATGGTTAGTTTTAGAGAAAACATTATTTTAGAAATTAATATCAATAACTCCTACCAATTTGTAAAGTTACATTTTCCCACATATGACATTTTTGCATGTGTAGATGTTAATATGAGCAAAAAACATTGTTTTCAAATCATGAGTCTTTAGTAAAAATGCAGCAAAGCTCCATGCCTACCACCCCCACCTGACCTCAGATTTCAATGCCTGCAATACATAGTAAATCTAAACAGCATTACTTTTCACACCACTTATAAATTATCGGGGGGTGTGAAAACAAAAAAAGATGATTACATGGTTTCAGTGCCTGTAGATAAGCAGCTGCACATCAGTGTTGCACTGTGGGACATCAGATTGAGCCTAAGCCACTGATTCCTCAAAAGCTGTTGGTCACTCAGCTTGAGATTTAAGAGGAATTTGTCCTGGACCCATCTCTGACCCCAGTTATCTGTGGTTACAAAACATCCATCTGCTAGCAACAACTCTGTGTGAGAAGTCTAAATGAAAGCTCACCAGCAGATGGCACTGTTGAGAATGAAAGCATATTTCAAGCTCAGAGGTATGGCGAGGAAAGCAGTTGCAGGTATATGGGAGAGAATAAGTGTTGAAGTAAATGCATCAAATTTTAACATGGGGCAATGTGGAAAATGTATTATTCCGGTACAGAATTATATATTTAGTCATTCTCCTTTGAGACTGAGATCTAAATCAGAAGAACAAAAGCCACCAAATATGAAAGCCAGCAGAAAATGAGTCATGGCTGGCTGTCAGGTTTGGCAGGTGGACCTGAGGGCTACCCTCTGTCTTAGTGACGCAAATCAAAGCGAGGCTGAACAAAAGAGGACGACCAGCTTGCTTATCTTTCCTCACCAGCGGTGTGTCCGGAACGACTCGTCTCTTGAGCACTTGGCAGATGAAAACGACAGCAGCTCGCGTGGTTGGAAGCCGCTTATTTAAAAAGCTGATATTAGGACCGTGAGCCCCTGTGGCACAGGCTGTGCCAAAAGAGAGGTGGAAGAAAGAAATGGAGAGAAAAAAAGAGGCAAGGGTAGAGAGGTGAGAGTGAGATGTAGGAGTGTGAGGAAGGGAGACGATGAGGAAATACCACAGTACAAAATAGAAAAATCAACCTTTTCTCAAGGTATCCACAGTATGGTTTGTTACTCACAATAATGGCTTCATTTCACATGACTCACCAAATCTCTTTGTCATAAATTCATTAATCATCACTCATCAATCCTATCTGCATCTCTATGCATCGTAGAGGTTTTATTTACAGGTTGTCATAAAAATGTCAGTGTGTACCTGTTGTTGCTGAATTTTGCTAAATCTTACCAGGAGTACACATCAACATGGTATCAAAACACCTCCTATCATGTCCATCACTCTAAAATGATCTAACTTTTAAATAGATTTTCACAAACATGAGGGTAAAACACAGAAATGGAATAATTTTCTTTCTCCATATATGTTAAAATATTTTAGGCAATTAACACAGGCCTGAACTTAAAGGCCCAGTGTGTAACAAATTTGGCTTTTTATTAATAAAAATCAAGTACTGCTTTCATAAATACGTATTTTACCAGGGTCTAATCACAATCACATTATCATGAAATTGTTCCCGTGTCTTAGAAAACATTGTTTATAGATACAGAGGGTGCCCCGACCCCCATCTGAGGCTGCCATGTTGCTTCGCCATCTTTGAATATATTAGTCGAAAGGGGTTAAACTTTTTCGCTTTACGCGTTTTAGCCAGTGACGTCGGGGGGGGAGGGGGAGAGGTGAAGAGAAGAAACGAGCATAGAGGACCGGGGATCATAGTTTTCAATTTCAATGGAGGACCATCCGTACTCTTTGCCCTGTGAGAGGGAGGAAACCATACCACAGAAAATAAAAAGAAATAACCGGGAGAAAACAAGAATCTAAATCGGTGGAGCATTTACCAGATGGAGACTATTCATGAGGGACACGAACTTGAAGACGGATGCAGAGGTTGCAGGCTTTCTGCTGGACAGGTAAGTTAATTACATGAAACAATGAAGTTGATGTTAGCGTTATGTTTGACACAGGACAGGTTAGTCCAGCAAATACTTTATCTTCCCTTTAACTCTGACAATTTACTCCGCTGCTTCCGTAGTAATAATGACGTGCTATAACGGCGAGAAGCCAGAGAACACTGCTCAGTTGCTTGCATTCACTGAATGCACCAATAGTTGGAGGAAATTCTAACACACAGGGGGCTTTAAAGAATTCGTGCTCATTATGTGAAATTCATGTAATGAAATATTTGTTGTGTACAATATGCTTCTGTTTAGTCCGTGTATATTGAAATGAAGGGTGCAGAATACCAGGTTGTACTCCATCCAGACTCCGCCTATACTTAAAGCCAAAATTTATATTTTAAAATCTAAAAAAAAGCTGGTAAGAAATAGCATATTCCATAAGAAGTGATGCATTGAAAAATTAGGCAAGCTTTAGAGCAGGTAAGGACTCTTCCTTTTTAAGAAGAAGCTAGCACTAGCTCTGCAGCTCGGCTAGCTAATATAGGAAGTTTGAAAACCAGTCATTGCTTGAAAAATCATCCTAAGTTTTTCCCTACATTGCACACCTTGGTGTTATTTTCGCTAAGGATTTTGTATTACTATATGCTACTTAAGCAATATCACACGTCATGGAGTGCTGGTGCGCCGAAGTTCAGCAATGTTGTGATTTGGTCGTACGCACGAGGCCGTGGGCCGAGTGCCTCGGATAATCACACCAGGGCACAGTGTTGGGGAGTAACGGATTACATTTACCTTACGTATGTAGAATACTAAATATGTGTAACTGTATTCCGTTACAGTTACTGTTTTTAAACGTGGTATTTAGAATACAGTTGCTTTCATAATACCATTGGAATACTAGTGTGTTTTCCACTTTCCACTAAAAAAGATGAATATATAGATTTGGGGAAATGTGTCTCTGCGTTGTGTAGACTATCCCATAATACCCCTAAGCAACATGACGCCGAAACCATAGATATCCTATGGCCGAAACACCCATGTCTAGCAAACACCAGCGTAAACGTGAGTGGCTAGATATGGATTCAGATCCGGACCTAAAGAGGGTGGAGCCACTACCACAGCCAAATAAACCTACTAGCAGTGAAGGAAATGATGCATTCAATGGCGCTCTATCGCAGTTCATTTATTTTCAAGTGATGCTAGATTTCATTCAAGCATCCCTGACAAAAAACCCGACTTAAGCCATGATGGTTAAAACGGGGGAAAAGATCAAATCTGGCAACACTAGTTATAGAGTAGCACCACAGTGCTTCTGGTGTCAAACTGCCAAACTCCAGTGATTGCTGGAGCAGCTGGAACTCAGTATCAATGGATGAAGCGGCATATTCGTATCACCACCTAAAATATTGTTTGCAAAGGTTAGTTATGATCCAGGTGGGAAAATTCCTACATTTTTGTGTAAACTTTTGCTGGTGGGTCTCAAGAAAATACGCCGCACATCGGAAATGTCAATAGCAAACTTGAAACATAAAGGATCTGGCTGGTCAGCCTTTCAAGAAATGTGCAAGTCACTAAAAAAACTAAGACACTGCAACGATGTACATAAACAAAACTAAATCCTGTACCACTGGTCTTTTTCCCCCATTATTTGACAGGACCTATATCGTGTTAGTTAGGTAATTTCTCACAGTTACAGTGGTTGATTCTAACATGACGTTAGCTTGATTATATGTTTTTGTGAAATAGCCTAATTGGCTGTGGCGTCAAAACAGCTAAACATTTCAAATTACTAAATATAAAATCGAATGAAATGTAAAGAGATATTACTGCTAAAAAACAGTTTGTTTGTTTGGTTGGTTGGTTTTATGGACACTGAGAGATAGCAGTGTTGTGACAAAAATAATTAAATGCTTTTTTTCCCTTTTATTATAACAGGGCTCTGTTAGTTGGATAGAGTTCCTACTTTAACAAAGGAAATCTTTTTTTGGAAACTGCTTTTTGGATTTATTTTTGGTTATTTTTGTTTGACCTTAAGCAGAGCTGAACTCAGATACCTTGTTTATGAGTACTAACTCAACAAACAAAGCAAACTCTGATTCTGATTTAAATTTGTTTGAATATTTGATAGGTAAAAGACAAAAAAGCAAAAACTAAAGAAATCTGAGGGGGGTAATACTCTTTATAGCCCATTGTGGCCCTTTTTTAATTGATTTCTAAATGGTCAGATATTATAATAGGATTTTTTCGGGGGGGTTATTTTATTGTTTATGGTAAATGGACTGAAATTATATAGCGCTTTTCTAGTCATACTGACCAATCAAAGCGCTTTACATTGAAGCCACATTCACCCATTCCCACTCGCATTCATACACAGACACCCAACATGGCTCGGTAGGACAATGTAGAATTTGGGGGTTAAGTGTCCTGCCCAGGGGCACATTGACATGTGACTGGAGGAAGCTGGAATCGAACGTACGACCCTCCGATTGCAAGCCAACTACTCTACCACTGAGCCACAGTCGCCCAAAACAACTTATTATTAATGTCTCTACCGACACAAGCTGAGCGGTCAGACAGAACGGGATTCATTCTCTGCTCTCATGGGTGGATGATGGCTGACACAGTGGCCTGAACATTTGCTAACCACTTGAAAATCATTCTTGCTGCCACCCCCATGGCATCCTGGGATTCCAAGCCTGCTTCGTGAGCTTTATCCTCTGCTTAGTCACGATAGAGAATCGAATGTGCTAACGGTTCTATACGGTTGCTCCGTCTGAACATGATTTCCACTCAGAACGAAGCCTAAACTTTGTCCATCTGAATGCGCTCACACGGCAGAAGTGAGCCTCCCTGAAATTTGCTGAATAATTAAATCACCCTGCCACAGCCCAGAGGGAGGCGCTTTAAAGAGACCACAGAGCACATGAGGCTTCGAAGCTATTCATTTTTGATAAATCTAACCATCTGGCCTTTGCCCCAAAGTTGAGATTCTTTTTCACTACAATTCTCTCTTTCGCTAAGCCTCTGATTGTATTTGTGCGTTCCTACTCACTATTACAGCCCATTTTGTGCCCATCTCATCTATAACCACTAATACAGCAGTGCTCACTAGTTAACACCCATTATCAAGTCTGAGAGAGCGGAGAATATTCATGGTAGTCTTCTGATTCTGAGTCAGATTCTCCTCCCTGTGTGCTCTGTAAACATTGCAAATTCCTCACTCTCGACATAAAGAGGGAGCTATTTAGTCCAGCGTTTGTTCAGTTCATCGCCTTCAGTTTTCTAAGCAACATGGACACGCTTTATTCTCTACTAGTATGCTGTGCACCTTGCAAATATTTTCTCTCGTCTAAAGTCAACACAAAGTATTCTTTTTCTTGCCTTTCAGGGGCAGTCCTGCGCAGCCTTCCGTGCACTGTGTGTTTGAGTGTGTGTGTTTGTTTTGGGGGGGTTGGTGCCTATGTTGTGGAAACGATGGAGAATGGCATCAGAGCTTCAGAGATGACAAAAGCTATTTTTAGAGCATGCCAGCCACAAGCTTACTTGGGCACAGCGGAAAAGAGATGAGGCAGAGTGTGGCCATGAGAGACAGAGAATGCAAGAAAGTCACTGAGAGAGTGATGAGATGGACAAGTCATCCATCCATCCATCCATTTTCTGAACCGCTTAGTCCTCCAGGGGTCGCGGGGGGGCTGGTGCCTATCTCCAGCTGTCAACGGGCGAGAGGCGGGACACACCCTGGACAGGTCGCCAGTCCATCACAGGGCTGGACAAGTCATGAGAAGGTTTTTAATTGCGGCTTTCAGACGCTCCTGTTTTAATGTGGTTACATTTGTTACATCTAAAAACACAAAACTGTTCATATGCATTTAACTTTAACCGATTTTTACCAAATTACAACAATAAAGACCAGTGTATTTTAATTGGATATTATTGGACAGACCAACACAAAGTCGCCCATGGTTTAGGACGTAGAATGGAAATTATACATGATTTAACATTTTTTAACAATCAAAAGTCCCAAATGTTTGGTGTGCATACGCATTCGGGCCGCTTTTACTCTGACACTCCCAAATAAAATCCAGTGTGATCAACTGATTTCTTTTGACCAGAGCACCTTCCACATACAAGCTGTTCCCCCACATGGCCTATTCTTGTGGTTTACATCTCTTTTCAAAAACTGCTTTTTTGACCACTAAGGCAAGATTTCTGGAGTGAATGACTAATAGCTGCCGTGATGCCAGGTACTCCCACCTGTACTGTGGATCTTTGCAGCTCTTCCAAAGTTAGCAACAACCTGTCAGGAGAGCCTCTAAAGCTGCCCTAAATGGTAATCATCCCTCACCTACATTATTCTGATAAATTCATGCTCAAGTTCGAAAGTTAGATAGACACAGAGACAAATATTAGCTTACCACTGTTTTCTTATTTTTTTTGTTGAAAAATTACCTTTTCTAAATAGTTCAAAGAAGGGCTGGGCGATATGAGCTAAAATTAATATTGCGGTATAGTGAGTATTTCACCTCGATAACGATAAGCGGACGATAACAATGACCACATCACAACTTTATTTGTTGCTAGTCGCATTTTTCTGAAAAACAGTCGTAGATGAGTCTAAACTCTTGCTAAATATAGCTGGACAGTAGCTGCATTAGCAGCGCTTCCCCCTCGGTCACATGACTGAGCGTAGTCACATGACACAAGGCCAAGCTATTTTCGTAAAGGGGCAGGAGCACCGCTAAACTAAAACACATTTTTTCTTCTTTTTTTTTTTTACATACTGAATTTACGGGCAAAATCACGTTGGTAACAGTCATACATTTAGGTAAATAGGTAAATTTTTGGTATATCGCCCAGCACTAGTTGAAAGATTTGGAGGTAGAAGGTCTCCGTACTGTCACTTTAATATTTCACATAGATATTCAACATTACATAAAAGAAAGAAATTAGCATTAGAAACTAGAAAAAAAGAACACTCTGTTGGCTCGTTTTGAGTTTTCTGTGTTTGGGATTTTTTTTTAAATGATGTAATAAACAGTCTGCTTTGCCTACATGTTTTTAAGTGGTTTAAAGCGGCATTATAAAATGAAAGCCAGAAAACCCTTAATAACAATCTTTTTTAACAGGTGTGTGTGCTTTGTGTGTTACTAAGGCTGAACCCCCCCCCCAATGAAGAACAATTGAAGTAATTTGCAGGTACCGTTTACGTTGAAATAATAGTTCTGAATTGTTTCTGTTTTAATTTCCCTACTAAGGAATTCGAGCTAAACACCTACGGCAGTAAAAATAAACCACAGCTCACCTGATGCCTTCTGAAGCTGATAAATCCAATCTCCAACAATGCACGCCTCGTCTCTTTTCATCGCATATTCCATTAGTGACACCCAGTGCATCAGTGGGTTTAAATATTCACATCAATCCTGCAGGATGGTTGTCATTTAGCTCTAATCTGTATGTCTGCCAATACAGTTAGGGAATAAGAGGATGCTTAAGAGTTTTATTTCTGTAAAACTGAACACATCCCCTGAGGGCTAACTGCACCGTATGCCACATCTGTCCTAATGATGCACAAAGAGTTTCCAAATAAGTCTTCTCTTTCATATTTAATGTTCCATGTCAGTGTGACGCTGTGTTTCTGTCTTTTCTGTCTGTCCTTTGTCTCCGGTGATTAGGCACCATATGTTTCCTCACAGAGATGTGGCGGTTGGCCAGATGATGTCAGTATCCCTCTGTCGCTCCATTCACCTTCCAACCATTCAGCCCTGTGATCTGTCTGCCAGTCCGTCTACAGGCCTTGGGGGGGGTCTCCCACTCGGAAGCAAGCGTGCAGAGAGACGGGCACTCAAACCACACCCGTCAACTACGAAAAGCCTCGAAGCAAAGCAGGTGATTTGCATCGGAGCGGAAACCAGTGGAAACCATCCATACATCTATATTCAGGCTAGCACATGTGTTCGACTGTGCGCCAATTTACGAGGACTTCAACAATCACAGTGTGGGGAAAAAGTCATCCCTTTCTCTTTCACGAAAAAACACTTCTCAATATATACCCACAATCAATCATATATAGCTTCTCAGGAAGTGTTGTTATCCCATTAAAAATGGCTGAAAAGGGTGACTGGCGTGTCAGGGAGAAGTTTCACACGGTGTGGCAGGCCAGTGAGTGTGAATTAGCTTGGGAGGTTCAGTTCCACTTGTATGCCACCGTATGGGCCCAGCAACACCAATAAATGTGGGAATCCACAAGGGAAACGGAAACAGCGCACATACTTTAATGATTTGGTGATGCTGTGGTCAGGGATTATGAGCAGAGACAAAAAACAACCAGCAAAAAATACATCATTGAATCTGACCTGTTGAGCAAACTTGAGAATTGGCGGGCGGGGTTTGACATGTGTGAGCAGGAGTTTTACAGGTGAGTTGTGGTTATGTGCAAATTCCGCTTATTGTGACTTCACAAAAACTCTTCCTTTCCACCAGACGCGTAAGCAGCACGTTACAGCAGCAGCCCGTCATACGCAGCTGATAGGCACCGCTGCAGTCAATAGAACCCTTTTCACCGGAGGCGAAAGCAGAACGAGTCTGCCCCGTCTCAGGAGCATCATGTCGCGGCACTTTTCTAAATATAAGCGGCGGTCCTATTTTCTACGGGGCATGCCTCTGAAACGCATACATTTCCACATTTTGGATAGAGGAAGACAGGAAATCAGATGGATTGGGGACCAGAAATTTGGATGGAGAAGCACTCAATCATGTTTGACCCCAGTCACACTTTTTATAAAAACAACTACAAGAAGGATAAAGCATGAAGTGAAGTATCGGCTGTTTTGGGGCAAGATGGTAAGTTTATGCTACTTGCTACGTGAGTTTTTTCTATTTTTTTCTGTTCTATTACATTCTATTTTTTTCTATTTCTTGCTACGTGATTTTTTTTTTTTTTACTCCATTCTATATCCACCATTTTCAGTCATGCAAGCTAAAATAAATGGGCCTTGAACTTTAATAATTAAACTACAATGAACTCGGTGACAAATGCTTCCTTGCTGCTACATGCCTTATACGCGCCCGGTGGAAAGGGCCAAGCAGCAGAACACGCAAGCGAAACGTGCTGCTGACGCGTCCCGTGCAAAGCCCGGTTAAGACACTTTTTCACACGGCTTGTAGAAGCTTGCAAATGATTTCTGACAGCAAACATTTGCAAAAAAATTGATGTAGGGGTGGGCGGTATGGGAAAATGTTCATATCACGGTATTTTAAAAAAACATATCGGTATTACGGTATTTAACGGTATTTTTTTCCCCATACAAGACTGGTCATATCATCATTATCTTATAAGAATTAATATTATAAAAATATGCTTTAAATAGCCAATTTTACTGCCTAATGGACTGCATCATGTTGTTTTCCAGACACAGGTGAGTGATATAAAAATAATTAAAATGATTATGATTCTAGAAGGCATTCTTGATGGTCTAAGGCTGAAAGTATAATTTTTTAAAACCTCACGTTGATGCAAGGAACAAATTGCATCTTCTAATTGCATTGCATGTCGTACTGAATAATTCCGCTAGGGGGCAGAGTACAGACTCAGATCGGATTTTGCCAAAGAAGAAGTAAAACAAACATGCCGACCGTAGGGGATTATTAGTTGGTTAATATTCAGATAACAACAGAAAAAAGACGTCAGAAGTATCGTAGATGGCATGTAAAACATATTTACCGCTATTTTTGATTTCTTTCCTACTGGTTCTGCCGCCGTTGACCGCGTTTACCTACAGACAGTCAAATAGCGCTTCACACTTCCCCCTACTGGTTACTCCTAAAAGCGTTTGTAAAAGGTATGACGTTCGATTCTCGTCCGACCTTTTAAAGCCGATAAACTTTTTAAACTATAGACGAGGCTCCTCTTTTTTTGAAACACTTCATCAGAATTGTGTACTTCGCTCCTGCCAGCAGCTGTACTTAGTTAAAAACTTTATTTTCTACACTGTGGTGAATAGCGTATAGCAGTGCAATCTGCCCTGGCTGAAACACTTCCCTTCATTAAACGTTCCCGAAGTTGTCTGAGCTATTCACCGGTATTGGGGTGTATTAAAAATTCATATCATAACGAAAATAAACACGGGCTTTCGGTATGAACCGGTATACCGCCCAGGCCTATATGGATGGTTTTTGTGTGTGTGTGTTTGGATTATTTAGAGCGGCAGCAGAGACCCAAACGGCAACACAAAAGGAGGAAAAAAGGGAGATTTGCATTATATATCCCCTTTAATGTTAGTGAAACAGGCAATGTCCTGAAACTGATTACTGATGTAGGATTATGAAAAGCATGAAAACCTTTCATTGCTATTATCTAATATCTGCTAGATGTTGGTTTTCTGCTTTGATTAGATCCGTCTTTTTTTATTAATATTTTTACTAAGAATATTGTCACTGAACAAATTAGTAAATGATATAGCAGCATATTCTGATTTTTCTTCTCCCCTAAAAGAAAGGGAATAACCAACTCCCAACCTTCTCTCTCTATCTTTTTTAACAACATTAAATATAAGTAATAATCACATTGAAGAGTACATTTGGTACAGGGAAAAAAAAATACAGGTAATGCAATTGAGGTACTGTAAACAAACTAAAAAAGGATATTCCTGACAATTCTCCTAAGTCCAGCCGTGTTAAAAGATTCAAAAAGGGAGTGCATGTCTGATCAAAGCCTATTAGTTTCCCTTGTACTGAATGGTGATTTTTTTCAGGAATACAGTATGAAAATAATTTGTTAATCCACTCCAATTTGTTGGTTCCGTTGATTTCCAGTTTTTAAGGATACGCTTTTTTTGCTGCTATCGATGCTAGCAAAATATAATATTTCCTACAAAAAGGCAATTTTAGTGATACATCACCCAGGATCCAAATCCTAGGATCAGAGTTCAAAAAAGTCCACACGCCTCTGAAGTTATTGCAATCACCTCATTCCAGTAAGACTGCAACTTAACACAACTCCAAAACATATGAAAAAGAACCCCACTTTTGGCACTGGTCAGAAAAATAATCACTCATTTTACTCAGTCCTGTAATAGGTTTATAATATTCCAGCTGCTATAGTTGCAGGAATGTAGGGGTTGTCTTTAAGTGGTGCGTTGAGAATTTTTTTTATTTCTAATAAAAATAGATAAATAAAAATTTATTTATTTCCCATAATAGAATTTAACTGGTGTCATGCATCATAAGTGGCTAAAATAAAAGGGTTTGAAGAGAGAATAGAAAGTTAGGTTTTTTTGAGTTTATAAAAGGAATAACTGTTAGTAGGATGGTCTTCAATTCTTGTTGCTCTATTGAAATCCATCTCTCATCACTACCCTTTAAAAAGTTCCAAATCCAAAGCACACCAAGCTGAGAAACTAAGTAATAAATTCTAAAATCTGGAAGATTTAAACCATGTTTAGAGTATGGAGCCTGTAAATTGGTAAGTTTAACCCTTGGATCTTTTTTTTTTGCAATTGGAATTTAGATATTACTCTGTCAAATTCTTTAAAAAACAATACTGGTATTTTCAAGGGAATACAACGAAAGCAGTAAATAGATTTGGATAAGAGATTAAATTTAATCAAGTTAATTCTACCAATCAAGACAACGGAAGCTCAATCCATCACTGTAACTCCTCTTTAGAACTGTTAATTAATTACAAGTAATTCTCTTGGTAAACTCTATCATATGTGGAACAGATATTAATACTAGGTATATAAAACTATCAGGACATAATTTAAATGAGCCAAGTAATATTTCATTCTGCTGTTCTGTCATATTACGCTCCCCGGGTTTGTGAAGTAGTGTTATGCTGCATTCAGACCAAGGGCTTTGTAAGCATCAGGCAAAGCTCAAAAAGCATCTAGTTTGACTTCTGCAACATCAGCGCCGTTTGTGGATACACCCTATTCTACGGATGCGTTCTGAGTTCGGGGAGTTTAACCATTTGCTCCAGGAGCTACGTATAGATGAGGTTCACTTTCAGCGGTGCTTCCGTCTGTCCCGGGCCCAGTTTGACGACCTCCTGGGCTGCATCAGAGCTCAAATCGCCTACCAGGACACCAACTACAGGTTCTATGTTCCTCCCGAAGAGCGCCTGTTCATCTGTCTTCGGTAATGGTTATTTATGATTTTTTAAATCTGCGTTATCTAGACTTAAATGTAGGTTTTTCCAGCTCCCGCTACATTCAAATTACGTGTAGTGACATCACTACAATTATAAGCTCTGATTGGTTAACGCGCCGCTCCAGGGCCGTCAGCACCGTCAAAAGTTCAACTCGCTGAACTTCTGCGCTGCTGGCTTTATGAGCTTTGAAGCATGAAAAACAGGAAAAGCTTGAAAAGTTGACGGAACCAAAGCTCACAGAGCGCCGCAGAGACCGTGACGCTCCTCCAACGGCCTCCGCCATAGTCTTAACATGTAATCTTGAGTTTGCTGACGCTGACTCAGTCCTTGGTCTGCATGTACCATTATTGTTGCAAACTGAAAGATTGAGGGAGTATTTCCCTTTGAAAAAACCCTTTGAGCATATTTGTGATAGGAGTTAGTAAATTCTTTGAAGAAGTTTTAAAGTATTCAGTCGGAAAGCCATTGGGCCCTGGGGATTTATTGTTTTGTAACGATTTAACAGCAAGTAATACTTACTCTTCAGATATTTCTTTTTCCAACAAATTCTTATCAGTAGTACTTAATTTTGATAGAGGTAACTGACTTAAAACGTTATTTATTCCAGTATTGCCTTTATCATTATTAGTCTTATATATAGCCTGATAAAAAAATAATATTCTAAATTTAGAACTTTTGTGTTTTTCTAAATATCTACCATAATCTGTTTTAATGACAAGAATAATTTTTTCAGAATCTTCCATTTTTTCCACGCCAATAGTTTAGTTGTTTTATTTACCAAACTCGTAATATTGATATGTAGTTTTAATCATTAATCTGCTTTTTTTTGTACAGTGTCATAAAAAAGGTTTTTTTTAAACACTAAGAGATTCAACTTGTTTTGTTGTCAAATGTTCAATTTGCAAAGTCTTTATGTCATTTTCTAACTGATTAAGCTGTTGATTGTTTTTATATATAAACTAGGAAGTATTTTTACATCTAAGCGCTTCCCATATCATTGAATGTGAGGAAGGTTTTAGGTTTACTTCCAAGTATATCTATCTTGGTGTTAATAAAATTGAGAAACTCTGGATCCTTTTGTGAATACTCTCTAAATCTCCATTAAGGGAGAATTCCGGATGACAGAGCTCTAATTTCATTTTTATAGGATTCTGGTCTGAAATTATAGTCACTAAGCATGTGCAGGGTTTAATTAGTGACAAAAGTGTCTGTGAAACCAAGAAAATGTTGATTCTTGAATAGGTATTGTGAACAGTTTAATAAAATCAATAATCTTTATTGGTTGGATTGTGTTTACGCCACACGTAACTTGGGCCTAATTCACACATACCCCGAGTCAAAGTCATTGCAGATTTATAAAGCATAGTAGTTTTAGCAGAAAAGCAATCCATCTTAAGTTTACTATTAATAGATACAGAAGAACCCAAATATTTTTTGCCAACCACAAGAAGAGCCTAAGTCCACAAATACTTAAGGCTCCCTCTGAAAAATGCTTACAACTGCCCATTTTAATAACACACACTCACACACACACCAAATAGGTCTTTATATGCATAAGAACACAGTAGAGCCAATCCTACCACTACTAAAAAAGCTAATATCTACAGTCTTTCTGATTTCCCTTTCTTGGGAGTACAGCTAATCATTGCCTAGGAAAATAAGTGCCGCCCCTGGATTGGATGCTTTGCAAAGGCATGGCAAGTAGCATTATGACTTGCTATGTCAACTTATTAAGTAACATTTTCTTTTGAATACTTTCAGATAAGATCTATGAAGAAAAAAACAGGCAGGAGTTCACTGTATCTGACTAAACTTAATTTCTGATCCATGTCAAAACTTATTTAGCCAACACTTCTAGGAAATTCCACCCTATTGTAATAAGTTAGCTTGCAAAACTGTATTAAAGGTCAGGCACAATATTTAGTTGGTTCTGCTAATATTTTTTTCCTAATAATTTGAGTTTTTTTTCACCCATATAAATGAGAACTACAGTGACAGAAAGACTGTACTGGATGATGCAGTTTTCCTCTTTGTATCATATGCTCCTCAGATAGTTGTACAATGAGAAGCTGAAGCACTATTCATTAAATTGTATGACATTTAAAGTGAGACACTAAGTTTACAAAGAAGAACAATTTTTTCTTCTGCTACAATCTGACAAAATTAAACATGAAGGCACAGAGTCATAAAAATCAATTAGAGCACGCCCTGAAGTCAGAATTAAATATGGGTGATACAGTTGTGTTAAAACACCACAATACTTCTCATCAATGTAAAGTGTTCATTTACGTTTATAAGTATTATAACCCCTGGATATGAAAGTAGCCACTTTAGATTTGGCACAGTTTATTAAAGATTTTAAATATTTATTATCTGGAATCTGGCTAAAATTAAATGTAAAAAAAGAGTTTTTTGTTCTCTTTTTAGAAGCTAAAGATTAAAGTAAAATTTCTTAATACACAATATACTTCTAAGGTAAGGTCGGAGGAAATATGATATTTAAACAATATTTCTAGATAACCATGAATTGAGCATGTGGTAATCATAAAAATCCCATAAAGAAAAATGAGGACAAACTAGCTGGTTTGCCCTCTACAAGCCATTGATCCAAGAAGCTTTGATGAATGGTGGTTTAGAGCTATAGCTTCTCTTCATCAATCACCTCTGCCTTCATTGTGATCTGCGTCGCTATCTGCACTTTTCCTATCATGATTTTTCTAATGACCAACCTTTTAGGTGATTATATAGGCCTACTGAAATATTGAATTGTTCAAAAAGAAAAAGAAAAAAACAGTACTTACTTCTGAACCACAAATATTGCATTTGAATGTGCTATTTTCATTTAACTGATCAAATTAATGGATGTTTTAACTGCTGATTTTCTAAAGAGGTCCTTTTTTTCTCTTTTCATCTTCATCCTCTTCTCTATTTAGACAATTTGTGAACAATTTCAGTAAGGATCCTCAAAATGCATAAAATAATAGTACTGAGTCTGTTAGAACATGCGGACATACTGAAGCCTAAATGTGACGTTTTGTTGCGCTGCATCACAGAAAACCCATGGACAGAGGGCCATTGTTTCCAGCCAACATGCTGCTCCTGCTTTTTACCTCTTTATTTTTATTCAAAGCATGGGAGGAGAAAACAACAAACCAAATAGCATGATGCTTTTCAAAAAAAAAAAAAAAAAATCAAATTAAAGGGAACATATTTTACCTCTTCCTAATCAAGTTATATAATAGGTCTATAACCTGAAGCCCGCTTATTCACCATGGCAACTTATGCTCTTGGATGAGCCTGCTCCATGGAAGGCTAACTGTGAGGATCATTTTAGCTTGATCAAATGATTGGATGGTCCAGGTGATGTCACACTACGAGGCTGGTATTCTGCTGCTGTTCTCTTTCTCACCACACCCACTCTCCAACATAAAGTTATTAAATTGTTTGCAGCAGCTGGATATTTTTTTAAATTTTTGGCTGTTATCATGCAATGAAATGTAGGTTTTATCTTTTAAAATGTAGTTCTAAATATTAAATGATTTACTTATTCTAATAATATAACTTTTACCATTTTGTAGAACATTAGTGTATTTAATATTTACTTGCTATCAGAAGATTTTTTGTTCCTCCAATGTCCCTCCTGACACCAAGCAATTAATAATTACAAAAAATAACTTTTTGTCTACAATGGAAACATTAAGTCATTACACATTCATGCTTAAATGTGTGAAAATAGCCTTACAGTACCTTATAGAATAGTAGAAACTGGTTACCAAAAATACACATGCAAATTGAAATACTGTATTCATGTAACTTTACGTTTTAAAGACTTGAAACTGTGCTTATTTAGTTGATAAATATTTTACAACCTTTCTTAAATGATGTTCTAACACATTCAGCCTGTCAGCTATTTTCTGTCAAGTGTTACATTCTGATTTTAATAATTCACAACAGACTCCAGATTATCTTGCCCTACCCAAAGAGGTAATATGATTTATTAACATGAATTTAGAAGTTTACAGTTAGAAGAACTACACTGTGCTCCTGAGCTTTTATATGGAGCTGGTGGTCCCCTTTTTGGTTATGATGTAATTATGATGCTTATAGGCTGCAGTTATAAGTCTTTCTCAGACTGGGGGAAGAACGCCTTTTTTTCCTTGCCTACATTCTCACTTATCTAGCATTGATTGGCAGCGGCTGCCTGTTGACGCACATGAGCCTCGCTTGTTAAGCCTCGCTTGAATCAGCGCAGATTGAATTCACCTGAGCTTCGTTGGGGGAACCGATTAAGCCCAGAAAGAACTGTTATGCTAATTTAAGCGAGAAAATTTCAAATGAGCCTCGATTTCTTGAGCTCGCTTTGTCAACTACCGCCCTTGACAATTTTTGTTTGAGCTATTTAGAGGGCTCTAGAATTTTTATGAAAATTAGCAGTTTCAGACCATGCCCACCCTTGTTTGTAGACTTTGGGTTTGCCACACATGAGAAATGCATGCAATTGGATGGAGTTTGATATGTGAAGGGCAGAGTCTGACAGGTCACATTAATGAACCTTTTCAAACAGCTTGTAGAAGCACAAGATTTCTAACAAAAATTTGTAAGGAAATTGATGGCTGGTTTTTATTCATGTTTGGAGTGTTTATAGAGGCAGCAGAGACCCACAGGCCAAAAAAAAATAAAAAAAATTGCATTATTTGTGCCCTATAAATGCAGGTAGAAGAAGGCTGGATTTAGGGGTGGGCGATATGGCAAAAATAGAATATCACGATTTTTCAATTATATTATCACGATTTCGATTTTATCACGATTCTTTTTGTAATGATGACCAACAAAACTTAAGTCACACATTAAAGAAGAGAAACATCAAATATTTAATTAATTCCAATTAGGGATAACCAGCACAGGGTTAAAATACTTATGGTTTTCTCACACCAGAGATGGTAGAAATGCCCTGTAAGTTCTGAATGAAACTAAAATGTATATATATGTATTTTTTATTTTCAAACAACCTAATTGAAAAATACAACAAAATCATAAACGTATTTAAATGTGTCATATAGAATTTTTATTTTGACTCGTCTACTAAAACAGAAAGCAAACATGAACTTACTTTTGTTTAAAAGTATGATATTGAGCAAATAGAATAAAATATAAAATCTTTTAAAATAAAAGACTAACATGCAGCTGCAAATACAGAGCAGGATACGCCAATTAATCCTCATACAACGGGGTAAATGCAGCTTTAACTGTTTCAAATGTTTGTTTGTTTTGCAGAATGCTGACAGGCACACATAAAGCTGCCAAATACAAACCAAACTGATAACAATGTAGTGTAAAAACACAAAGGTATGCAAAGTGCTGCTGCTACATAAGATAATAAAGGAAGATTTTAGTGTAAGCAGTTCTAATTATTCTTTCATTCAGCCAAATATAATCTTAATATTCCATGAAATTCTCTGTGCAATCACGTACATGATTCACTTAGAGCAGGGAGGGAGAGCGGAGGCTTTTCTTCGTACACAGAGAGAGAAATACAGCAGCAGAGCTGGGAATCGGGATAAAACGATCTCTCAAAAATGACAGATCGTCAGACGTGTAGATCGTTTCACGGTCTTAAATCGTCAAATCGCACACCCCTAGCTGGAGTTAGCACTGCTTGGCAGCTTCTGGACATGTATCACATTAGGAGGGGCTGCAAAGTTGCCGGTATCATCGACCAAGTGTCTTTGCACACATTTCATTATTTGCCACCACTCTGTTCCATTAATCCAGTGGCTGTAATGACTAATAAATAATTTAGCCACACTTTCCTTCACCTGCTTAGTTTTGTCACCTCTACCCATTTTTCTACATCCCACCTCCTGCTAATGTGACCCCCCCCCCCCCCCCCCCCCCACCCGTCACACACACACACTTCCAAACTACACGCACGGTCAGTCTTCACAGGAACAATCTGTCCCCTTGATGTGAGGTCACGGGTGAACATTTCTATTTTTATTTGTCAGCTTTCTGGATTTTAAAAGCCCTGTTACTGATAAATGGTTGCCTAGAAACACAAATGAGGTAGCCTTTTGGAACCCTTCAGATTTGAACGGAGGAGTCTCTTTTGTGGTTTTTGTGCCAGAGTTCTTTCTTTAAATAGAAGTTAGGAGGACCCCTGTTGTATCTTGCCATAAGTGCTTTTCATTGTGTTTTTAAAAGAAATACTGACTCAGATTGAAACGCTCTGCTCCAGGTTGACGTTTTTTTCCTTTAGATTAATATATCTTAAATTATTGATGGTTTTCTTCTAAACTGGAACTGATCTGATGCAGAAACTTGGTTGACATTTATCAGAAGTGCACCCGTGACCTCCATGTGTTATGTAATGGCAGCCCCCTCTGGCAATGATGCATTTCCCTGCGCTACTGATAAAAGATGAATGCTCATTCTTAAACTATGAGTGCTTCTTCCTTGGAGCTTCTCAGGAAGTATAAAGCAAAGAGGGTCAAATAAATCGGATTATGTATGATTTATGATTATATTTTTCTTAAAAATAAAAATATTTAAATGGCACAACAAACAATTTGTAATATATATATATATATATATATATATATATATATATATATATATATGATATCCCAATACAACAAATTCTCTTGTTTTGGTTTTTGTTGACTAGTTTACCCTTGTCACTCTAGCATTAGCAAAATTGTGACCAAAATGGTATTTCATGATATGATCCAACATCTACAGTTCAGTATGTATTCCACTTTAAAGTCATGGTCTCAGAGCAATTTCAACAATACAATCTTTTTAAATCCATGAAAAATTATGATTTTTTTTACTTGAATCAGCAGTAAAAAATGACTATTTTTTAAGTTCTGAATTTACTTGGATTTTCCTTTTTTTAAACAAATCTGATGCCTGGATAGATAGATTATACAACAAAATAAACCCTTGAAAATGGTCTGTGTTAAATCTTAGAAATCTAAAATCAGCCTTAACACCCATTTAATTATGAAATTTGTGTTAAAGACTTTGGAGTTGTTTTGATATTTAGAAAACGCAGTGACCCAGGTTAGCCTAAATGCAACTTGAACAACCTTCTGACTTACGTTATTGTACAGAATTTGCGCTCACTAAAGGCAACAGGTAGCTAGGAATGTATACCAGCAAATTTTTCCCCAGTATCTGGGACGTTCACATTTGGCTTGAAGTTATTTCAGGTGACTTATTCAGTTTAGTGTAGAGTAAGCTAGTGTAGGGACTTTATCGATGTTAAAAAAACGCTCACGCAAAGTCTTGGTTCAGCTCACTTTTTTTTTCTTGAGGCTGCATAAGTAGCCTTATTGTGTTAGACTGCATGATAAAATATCCATCATTCGGATAATATTGAGAAACAGATCAGTTCTGTGAAAATTGTTAGCCTATCGCAAAAATATGTGCAAATCAAACTCTGTAATGTCTGAATATTTACATAAGGTAGAAAATATGAAAGACTTTTTTTACTTATCCTGTCTGGCAAACACTCAGAATTGATGTCCGAGTATCAAGTAGGAGCTCAAAACATTTACTTTTAACAAGTGAAGCATTATGGCTTTTGTTATAATACTCCAACTGATACATGTGTCAAAAATCTTTATTTGAAATTGCCGGGGGGGTTCTCTCCAGATATCATGGAAAAAAGAGACAGAGAACATAGGGGGGGAGAAAGAGGTAGGGAAACAAATTAAGAGGGAGATGGTGAACTGAAGATAGAGAGAAAGAGGAACATAAAAAAAAACCCAATAAAACATCTAGTCTGCTTCTATACCTGCAGGACAGCAGAGAGATGGATAAGAAACCATGATAAATAAAACCAATAAAACAATGTGATCTTAGAACCACGCCACTACAAACCAAAGACAGAAATATAAATACAACAATAGTGTCAATGAAAAGCACGTTATCGATTTTTACAAGATGCATTTGTGGTAGCCTCAGCAAAAGAGTGCTTCTGTAAGCAGCAAATCTCAACACCTGTGTGTGTGTGTATAAGAATGCAGTAGTACTTTTTGATATGGTACAATAAACGATATATCCTCCATGTAAATGATGATACCATGATACAGCTTCTTTCATGAGAATAACAAGTGGGTGCCACAGTGTTAGCAAACTAAAATGTTAGCAAACTGTAATTTGTAAAATGTTTAAAAAGGGTGAAATTTATAGGGGTATTTTACGATATGCATCCATTGATCACTTATCAAGATGTAAAATTACTCTTATTTATTAAGCACTATGTTAACTATTTTTTATTGAACACTGTGACTGAACAAAATGTATTATTCGTGCTAATCTTAGAAAGGGAGAGATTTTCAGCTATTTTATGACATAAAACATTAAACAATATAAAATAAAATAAGTATTGGGATACAGCTTATTAAAGTAATAATTACCAGATGTTATAAAACATCAAGTAAATAGAGTTAGGCGATAAGGCTAAAAAATAAAATCTCAGATTTTTTAATAACAAGTCAGATTTCCGATTTTGATAGATTTGTTTCCTCCTTTTCTTAAAAAGAGATGACAAACGGTAGAAAATACTTTTTATAAACTAGGTTTATTTCAAGCATTGCTCCTCAACATCGACATGAATTCAAAGTCCAACTAAATACAAGCTGTAAAGCATGCTTGTAAAACAAGAAGATAGACACTAGGCAGGCTGGCATTACATTAATCTTAGGACATTGGTCCAGTGATGAAAAAAGAATTCTGATTTTCCAAAAATTAAAACTCCAAAGCAGCAAATTCAATTGATCTATAAAAAAAATCGGTTTATCAACCAGCTCTACTAGTATATAATTAGTTAGCAAAAACAAACGGTAAGATCATAATGGAACTTTAAGATTCAGTATAAAACACGACAAATTATCAACAATAGCAAATGAAAACCACTTATTTCAGTAATAACTATTAAATGGTGTGAAGCATCTATAAAACTATTGTTTTACAAACACAAAGGTTAAGCTTGCTTTTCTGTTACGCTGCTTTACGATTAACAAAAATACACAATAGATGGTACACAATACACAATAAATTATCTACAATACCAAAAGTATCTGGATACCACTCATGGCAGTAATAATTGTTAGAATGTACTAAATCTGTAACTATTGCTTACTGAACACTGCAATTTACCAATCCCTAATTTATACAAATGATAGAAAGGATGACACCTTTTCACCCTTTATTAGACTTTTATTGTTAAATGGTGCTAAACATCTAGTAAACTATTATTTACTGAACACAATGGGTAAACTACTTTGTGTTTTTACTGAACTATGTGATCCAGCCATCTAGCCATTGTCTTCAACCTAACTGTAGAAAGCACATCCACGAGGTTCTTAAAGTTATTTTTAGACTGTAAGTTTAAATTGTCTCATCATTCATGGGTTTAGCCCTTAGGAAGCTATAAGGTTCCAAAACCCAAAAAATCAATATTGGATTATTCTTGTGTCACAAAAGGAAGAAAATGGATAACCTTTGTCCTAAAAAAATTTGTTTCCAACTTAGGACACTTTTGTAATGAGTTGTTTGGCTCTGTTTAGAATCAAAGAGGGCTTGATTTAAAATAGATTCTCCTTTGCTAGGCTCATAGTCTATTTAACAATGGTAAATTACAGGCAAAATCAAAGAGGTTTTCAAAGAGATGCCATGCTTGCAATTTTATTTTTACACCGTAAAATAGTAAATTAAGGTACACAAGATTTAGCCAAGAGGATCTAATGATTGCTGTATTTTTTTATATTCGAGAGAAACCTTAGAAACATAATTGGAAACACCTACAGTTCCAATCTATAGCTGTGCCCATGGCTTGTTATCCTAATATTTGTGTAATTCCTGAGTGGGATTCTCCTCCGTTTCAGTGTGGAAACGAATAAATTACAGAGTAAATCCCCACTGTTTCGTCAGAGGTGATATGATACAGTGGGATGCATATTAACATGGGAGCATAATCATTGCAGTGCCTCTGCATTCAGACTCTCTGTTGGATATCTGCCCAGATACAGGAGGGGCGAATGGGAGGGGGGTCAGATAAAAACAGGCATACATTGACAGCAATATTAGTGGTTGCTGTGGTGATTCATGAGATCCCAACCACCACGTCCAAACCTCAGTTGTGCAAAACAACATTATGAAAGAGTTTAATGCTTTAATGTGTGAGCAAATAGTTATTCTTGTGAGTAATAAAAATACTTTATATCCTACAAAATGTCATCTGCTTTTTTCTTGTGTTATTTTCTGTTGCTGCTGTTCTGGGCAGACCGCTAGCGCTACAAGGAGCTGATATCACACAAGAGATTGTGGACCCCCAAAAGTGTGCCTCATTATCAGGTGTAATTTCTAGATGCCTGAAGGTTGCATGTTCAGCTATTCAGACAATAATACACAAGTATGAATAACATGGGAATATTAAACCTTCATAACACTCCGAATCCCAGATAGGAACGTTATTTCTGATGCGAAATTGAGAATGAACCACAGGAAAACATCAACAGACCTTGTGAAAATGCTGGCTCAGCTGGTAAAACCCTCAGTACATTAACATGAACGCCAAAACCAAGCTATTAGTAAAAATAAACTAACAGCTTAACCAAAATGAGAGCCTTTATCCCAGTTTACATGTCACTCAGAAAATCTGATTATTGAATGAAGATTTTGCGAAGTATGGATGGCGACATGTGACCTGCGTCACACAGTTAGTAAACAAATGCTGGCTCCAGGATATGCACAATGAGCGAAAAAATGGATGACAACAACGCTGCAGCACAGTAAATTATGTAAGCACTCTATTGTTTGACTGCGTTACAGTCGCTGTTGCTACTCATTGCCGTGTTGTTATTCCTGCCTCTGCTGTCCCATCACTTCCTGAAGGGGGATTGCCCAGGCTGCTAATAGCTCTTGTTGGAGTTACATGCAGAGAAACTCAGTTTTCTAACCGCTGCTACTAATGTAGGCCAGCTCAGTTCGATTTCAGCCAGACTGCAGTGTATACATGCATTTTAAAAGTCTGGATTCCGTCGGACCAAAGCAATAATTCTGTTTTCTCTTATTTTATTCTCTTACTAGCTTACTAGGAGGAGAAAGCCATTACTTCAAAATCACGTTACAAAAGCCAGACTACAGTTTGCAACTGGACATGGAGACAAAATATTCTCATGGAGTCATCTGTTGTGGTCGGACGAAAACAAAAGCTGAACTGCTCGGCCATAATGATAAAAAGCATATTTGGAGGAAAAGGGGAGCGCTTTGAAGCCTCCAAAAACCATCCCAACTGTGAAGTATGTGGGTGGGTTCAAAGTGTCTTAAGGACAACAGAGTCCGGGTATTGGATTGGCCATCACAAAGCCCTGATAGAAGAGGCTAGTGCAAGCAAGAAGGTCTGAAAATCTGACCCACTTCTACCAGTTCTGTCAAGAGAAGTGCCCCAACATACCGCAGAGCTACTGTACAAAGCTTATGGATGGTGAGCTGAAACAGCAACTCTACCGAATACTAAGAAAGTATACATATATTTCTGACTTTGATTAAAGTAATAAAAAAATCTCTCTCGTTATTCTGACATTTTTACAAATACAAGAAATATGTTAACATGTAAAGCATCAATTTCTCTCATTTGATGTTTGACAATAAAGAAAAACTGTTTTTGTCAGAGGTTTGTGACACTTAAAACCAGTTTGAGAATCTTCTTAAAACTCCTTGTTTGTCCAACCTGCTTTTCTGTCTCTGGGTGGAAATTGTAACACAAATTTGGCACTTTTTGCGCCTAGCGCAAACAAGAAACCGTCAAAGTGAGTGTAATCGATGGAGTTGAGTGTAAGCGAATGAGAGAGTGGAGCGGCACCTTGACATAGAGCTGCTGGAATTCGTCCAGGTTTAGTCGGCCGGTGGGGCAGTCCTTCAGGAATCCCTTGTACCACTGCTTCAGCTCGTGCTCGTTGAACTCTGTGTTCTTCACCAGGTCCTCCATCACTTCAGGGGTCAGCTTGCTGTTCTGTTTCCCCATTTTTCCTACAAAGAACAAAACGGGAGGCCCCCGAAAAAAGAAAAAGAAAAAAACACACAAAAAGTGTTGAGCTTAGGAATTCAAATGATGAAGAACACAAACAGCTACCTGCGCATGCTACTGTAGACAGTTTTTGGGAAAGCAATACATCAAGGCTGCAACCAGAGATTTCAAGAAAGCGCTAAAAATAAGCTTTAAACAAATGAGGTCCATTATGAGGTTCTGGCAGAATGTCCCATGTTGGATATTAGGCCTTCCTGATAGTGTTTAGTTTTTGAGGCACTGTGTGCTTCTGTCTTTGAGCAGCTGCGTGTCCTCATTTTTTATTTTTTTTTACACTTTATTTAAAATTGCTCTAACCAGAGTTTCTGAATTATTTTCACACCACCTCGGAAAAGTATTCACACCTTTTGAACATACGCTGTCTCACTGCAATTACAAACTTCAGAGTATTTTGTTAAGATTGTATGTGATAGACCAGCACAATTGTAGCATAACTTTTTATGTGGTTTCCAAACCTTTTAAAAAATAAAAAGCTGAAGCCTGTGAATTTTACGCTAGAGAAGAACATTTGGGTGCTGTCTGAACGTATTGACGCAACACCATTATCCGTTGACGCAACGGCTCTCCGTCACATACGCAACGACGGAGAGAGTGGAGGACAATTTTCTAACTATCCATCTCCGTCAAAAGAGAGCGAATACCTGTTATTGGTCAGTTCAACAACAGCCACAGATGGTTTCACGTGAAGTGTGCTCTCTAGTCGCTGTAATCAGTAGTTAATGCAGTGTTTGTTCACTACATGCTTTATATTGAAAGGATAATTGATCTAATCTGTTCTTTTGGCAATTTTGTACACAACGAGGTGTAGGAAAACAACGAAAAAAGGCTGCTGTGTTTGTTTCCATGCATTTTTATAGTATTTAATGAGCTGCACTTATAGAAAAAGCTTTACAGCTTAATAAAGACGTACTTTCTGTCGTCCACTGTTCCTTGAGGGGGAAATGTGTTCACAGACTGAAAAAAAACTGAAACAACACCGTGATGGTAGGTAGATAGCAGGCATAGCCGCAATGAAAAGTTAGCACCCCCTGCTGTCCTGGTCGAGAACTGCTTTGCAACGCTTTAAAGTCTCCATGAATACGTCTGCATGCAGATTTACTTTCTGAGAAGTATAAACTAGGCTTTACATAGCTTGACCTAAATGACAAAAAGGTTCCTTATGTTTTTTATTAAACTAGTACTGAAACAAACAATATTTGTTAAATTTACTGTTATACTGCGAGTCCCCCCAGATAGTTACTTCAGCAACACATTCCGCGTGCTTACAGTGAAATTTGGCCCGGCCAAATTTTTAAATAACCCAGTCACGTTGCTACTGTTACCAACCTATCTAAAACATTAAAGGAATGAACGCAATAAGGACAGTAAAAAAGAAACACTGGTAAAAAAAGGACAAACACTTTCAAAAGTATAGGTCTCCAACATACTAAACAGAGAAAAACACAGTACAGTGTGTATCTTGTTAAACCAAATTAGTGTTGCACAATAACACATTCTCAATAGAGTTGGGAATTCTGGCTGTTTTAGTAGAGCAGCTTCCTCTGACTTGGCTCATTAAAAACAACCGGCTCTTTTGGCTTCTAAGTGGCACCTCATGTTTTTTTGTGTCTTAAATGTATTTCCCACCAATAAGAATGTAAAGTTATGCATAAAATGAATTGCTAATCTACAAATGTGCATTATTACAAATGGTTATTTATTTCACTTATTGTATTCACATAAAATCAAGTGCTAAAAACAAATTTTGAAGAACAAAAGCAAACAGCTAGCAAAGTATGAATAAAATTGAAACTAAAAGTTAAATAACATAGAAAAGCTGAGATAATGTATATAATTATAGAGCCTGCTCAATACATATTAACACTGCAATATGAATTTGAATGATCAATTCCTTTATCCGACTCCTTGATTACTACAATAATAGCTGCAGCCCTACATTAACAATAGCTTTTTTCTTGCTAGTCTTCCATTATCAACCATACTTACGCACAGATCTGTGCATATTTTGTGCGTAAGAACAATTCTACGCATTGTGTGGTATTTATCAGTTTGAACTTGTGCATAGAAATATTCCTAAATATAAGTACAGTTCTGATCGTTCATACGCACAGCATCTACTGTTAGAATGTAGGAACTGTAACACTGAAACAGTTTTACTTTGACAAAATATTTCTCTCAGCAGTTTATCGCCTCCACCAAGGAGCTCATGATGGTGTCTGTTTTTTAGCAGAAATAACTCAAAAAGTTATGCAAAGATTAGCAATAAACTTTCAGGAAATGTTTGAAATTTGCTAAGAAATCCATAATTTAATGTTGGGGGTGATCATGCATGGAAATCCTGTCACTCGCAATCTGTGCTCTCTGTACACCCCCCATAAGCGTAATTTTAACTGGGGACATATACTATGTACTATTTATGATTGATGGGTTTGTCCTCACCAAACCTGAAGCCTGGTTAACACCGGCCGCGGTCCCATTGCATTTACTGTGTTGGGTTAGTCCAGAAATGCAAAATATTAAATGGATTCAGTCTTCCAGCATCCATTACACTGGGCAAGCCGGCCTCTTCCTCCAAGCTCCCTAAAGCCCATTGGCCATCAGCCACCTGGTAGCTCCTAAGACGAGCTCATTTCCTACCTCAATTTCATCCCCGGATGACGCAGCGGCCCCCACCAGTATGAATATCAGAGGATGAATTTGTTCGCCCCTTTCTGTGCCGCTTCGAGTTTGAGGGAAGCCAGCTTTTCAGCTGAAGGGCAACCTGACTGCTAGCAACCTTCTACCTTCTCCAATCCACGGATTGACCCGAAGGATTGAACCTCAAAACTGCCTGGGCTTCCTTGCTTACCCCTCCTCTCCGCACCGTTCCAACCAAAGCTGCTTGCAGCCGGTGCGGTTCAAGGGGCGCGTTCCAATCGGCCGATGGAATGTTTCGATTCGTTCCCCTGCACAACGCAGGTGAACTTTTTTTTTAACCAAGGATAACCTTTCTTCAACACCTCATCCTCCAATCTGGACTGAAGAACTTCTCAAAGTAGTAGCTTATAAGGTGTGTGTTTTTCCAGAGCCAGGTGTTTGTGTTACAGTTACTCTTTTCCTTGATTTGTGAGCAAAAGCAGTTTATTTGTTTTGTGTTTGTTTTTGTATTAATTCCACGAACAGGAATCTGCGTACGTGGTTGTTCTGGAAAGAGAGCGGGCGAGAGACAGCCCCCATTATCTGATAGCCCTTTAGTTTAGCCACAAGGAGCTAGTTATCACCACACAGTCTCTTCTGTCTGTCCAGAGCTGACCAAATGCACTGGCTAAATTCCCACCTGGTTGATAAGCGGCTTCCTGTCACTCCCTCTCTTCCCCCCTCTCCCTCCAGCATAGTAGCATAGTTCACTTAGGCTAGATTGAATTTATTTTGTTTGTGTGAGCAATTTGTTAATAAATTCCTTAAACGTGAGATAAATCTCTGTGTCTCTTTCACATTTGTGGCTGAATACATCGTGCAAAAAAACAAACCTCACCCTTCAGATAGACTGATTGTCTGGTTTGATAATTGATATTGTTTCTGTATTAGAGATTAAGAAGCTGGTGCCCCGTTTTGCTCTATTAATCAATAATAATTTGAGTTACATTAAACTTTATCCTGGTAGTAGTTTACCCGTGTAGTTGTGTTTAAACCATTATTAGCCAGTTTATGAGAATTCCTGCGTCTGTCACTTTCTTCGAGACGGAGTTATTTTTTTTTTTTTATTGGTTTCCCACGAGTTAATAGAACCAAACAGCTATGTTCAGTATTAACCTATTTAATTTATTCAAAGAAGTTAAAGATTTCCACAGAAGTCAATATCAGCCAATTAAATTATTTGCCAAATTTCTGCAGCAGAAATACGCCCAGCTGCGTGCTGAGTGGAATTTTTCAGAGAAACCGCCGATGGCAAAACCAATCGGTGGTGAAACGAATTGTATTAACTGACTTTTTTTTAAACTTTTTTAATTTCCCCACTAATGTTTCACCTTTATCTCTGTGTCACTGAAAGTTATTTTTTTCGCCCTCTTGGCCATTATTTTAAGAAAGAATGCAAAGAGTTAATGCATGTGCCAGATGATGTGGTGTTACCAAATATGGTTAATAGAGGGTGTTTATCTATGCAAATGACTGTGAATGGGCACAGGCATCTAGGTATGCACATGTGGGATTTATCAACAGATGATTGCGGAGGAACATGTATACGAGTGGCCACCGCACATTTCATAAATCAGACTTTTGACTGTTAATACGAACTTTCTAAATTTCATTGGCAGGATAGAATATAGGACAGTTTCTACGAACGTTTGATAAATGAGAGCCCAGGTTTTTGATATGCATGACTAATAGTAGCTCTGTTTGTTTTAAGTTTTCTGCGGGTCTCTTGGCTGCTTCTCTGATTAATGCTCTTCTTGCCCAGTTCTCCGCAACTTCCTCTTTTACCTGATTTTTGTATGTAATAAGATGAACAGTGTGCATCATTATCCTTCTACTTTCCAATTAAAACATTTTGCAGTTGCAAAATGATTAAAAATGGGAAAAAATTAAAGGAATGTGAATACTTTTCCATGACCTGTTTTTATTTGCTGGTTTTGCTTAAAGCAAGACATTTTTGCAAGCATATCTCCCTCTGTGTACGGAACCCATTCAAAGGGTGTAATAACAACCCTTTGAAATTGTGTACCCTCTGTGAAGTTTCAGAAACACTCAAGTGTGTATCAGTTTATCTTCCTTAATTCCCCCTTCTGCTACTGGCTGCACGCAGCTGTCTCAGCTCCACTCTGCCTGGTGCTCATGCTGCCACTTTATGGGCCTTAATTATTTCATTAACCAAAACCCTAATTATCACACATGTGCAAAATACAGTTAGAGTTTTGGAACATCTCTGCTCTGTCTCTCTGTTGAGATACCCCTTCAGACCTCTTTAACATGAGAAGACCAAGACGTTTGGTTGCTGTTGCTTTCTGTATGCATACTGGCAGACAAGTGTCGCAGCTATGCACCGCAAGAGTGCTTCATTATTCCCTCATCATGCTTAGGGGTCAAAATATCCCACCTTATTCAGAACAGCCTGCTTTCCTCTGGTGTGAATGTTAAAGGAAAATTAACATAATGCTACCTGAATATTTGCTAAGTCGGGCATCATTTGTCCAGGTGTGCCGAGTCTTTGCATCATGAGCTAGAGTTTAGGATTGTTGGTGGGGTTTTTTTCATTGGCAACAGCAGGATAGAGCGTGACATGGATAAAGGGGCACATTTAAAATGCCCCTCCTTCAATGAGGAACGAATCTGTTTTTTTTGTACACCGATGTGCTCCATTGATCAATTAAGTGACTCCAGTACCTGTCTGCTCTAGCCTATGTGGTGCTTTTTAATGCTTTGGGAAAGGCATAATCTGATTTCAATATTCTAATCTTCCAATGCAAGTCGTCAGATGTCGACATGTGAATCCTCAAGACTTTAGTTTAATAAGTGCAACCTGCATGATGGCTCAGTTGCTGACAACTCAGGGCTAGCCAATGCAGGAAAATCCAAAAATCTATAAAGCTCTGCGGTATCGGTTGGGCAATTAATTGAATATTAATCTAGATTACGATCTGGGTTTTTGACAATCAGGAAAAAAAAAAAATTAGATTCTGTGTTCCATTTAATTTTTTCCACTCGTGCGGTTTTATGTGTGGCAAAGCACAGTGGAGCCTGCGACGCTCTCTGTCACAACGTCCTGACTCCTCCCATAGCCCCAAATGCGTTTGGTTTCTCCCAAGCGAGGCTAACCAGTGTTTTAGCAGTCAGGGGAGTAAGAAAACAGGGAGCTGATGGCTGAAGAAACGCAAACGTAGGTAGAGAAGAGAGGAAAAATAGCTTGTGTGGTGTGGAACCACTTCGAGTTCAAATAATCAGATGTAGATCAACAAACAATTGTATGTAAATATTGCCATGCCGTCCTGGCTGCGCCATAGAGCAACTCTACAAATCTAACTACGAATTTAACTATTTAAAGTTGTCCAAAAAACTAGTGCATGATCAGGCAATGAAAGAGCAAAGAGAGAAAAAAAAACAACAACTCTCAAATCGAACAGCTTCCACTTCCCAAACATCCATTCAGAACTCCCTCTACGAAGTAAGAAAATATCTCATAAGTTCTCAGAGACACAAGGAAATGACAAACGCCATTACTTTTTTCCTCACCAAAGACCAGTGTTCCATTAGCACGGCATCTAGTTTGGGATTCAAGAAGTCAAGACTTTGGACAGGGCCCTGCAGAGACATTGAGAGGGGCAGGTGCTGAGAGTTCAAAAAGTGGCACATATAGCAACATTTTAAAACTGCTTACTGCAATACAACAGTGCATCATCCTGAATGGCAACAACCAATATCCATCAATAGAATAAAAGAGTATCTAAACATAATATATCAACGTCATCAGTAGGGGACGACGTAAAGCTGTTGAGATGCTGCTGCTGTGATGTGTTGATCAAACACAAATATTTAAAAGACCATATGATAGCTGGTAGCTGATTAAACAAGTTTTATAAAGTATGTAATGGAATAATTAATCTTGGAGCTGTGTCTCACTAAACAAACCCTCATATCTGACTGGTTAACCAGCACAGCAACTCAGATGCCACTTTAAAGGGATATTCCATCCCTAAGTAAAAATGTATCTGTTGCGATATTCCTCAGAGTTAGATAAGTGTTTGCTTTAGTTTACCATGACCAATGTAAGTGAATGGGAACTACTAGCATGCACATTTTTAATTAGGGGTGGAATATGAGATCAAAATAGCTCACAGTAGCAAACTCTACTTCTCTATAGTAGTGTTAGCTACTCTATAGGATTTGATTTTTTTAAGTCAACAGATAAAATAAATGTGATATCTTGAGCACATAGCAATGCGGTAAAATATTAATAAAACTACAAAAAGATTATATATAAAAAATAATCTATATTTATTTGGATAAGTTTTAGTACTGTTTTCACACGTACAGTATTAATATCAATTTTGGGACATTTGGACTTGTCGTATCTAACCATGATATAAAAGTTAACTTTGTGAAAAAGATGTTTTGAAAATAAAAACTAGTAGAAATAAATTAAAATTGCTAAAGTTGTATCTATTAGGAAAAATGTCCCATTATATTGTCAAAAACGAAAAATATTTCACACTAATAAGCTAAGAATTCTATTTGAATTCAGTTTTCAGTTGATCTGAAATCACTACTGCAAGCAAATAAAACACAGTTTTATGTAACTTCAAAATTTAGACTCTGTTTTCCTTTACAACTGGGTCTGATTGTTTTATATTATTTTATATTTTTATATTCTTGGCCATAATTGGATAGTTGGAGAGCCCACTTCTGAGCACCCCACCCATACACACACACACACACACACACACGCACACACACACATATAGCCTCACTTACAACGCCAAGCATCTGAGGATTGAGCCATCATGTGACTGACAGCAGCCAGATCTTTTTACTTACCTAAATTGTTATTAATAGCTAAATGCTAAATTTGAGGGCAAATTAAAAAAAATATTATTTTTATACTACTGTATATATAAATATACAGACGTGGACAAAATTGTTGGTACCCTTCATTAAATAAAAGAAAAAGTCATAATGGTCACAGAAAAAACTTTAATCTGACAAAAGTAATAATAAATAAAAATTATATAAATGTTGACCAATGAAAGTCAGACATTGCTTTTCATCCATGCTTCAACGGAATTATTTAAAAAATAAATGCATGAAACAGGCCTGGACAAAAATGATGGTACCCACAACTTAATATTTGGTTGCACAACCTTTTGAGGCAATCACTGCAATCAAATGATTCCTGTAACTGTCAATGAGACTTCTGCACCTCTCAGCAGGTATTTTGGCCCACTCCTCATGAGCAAACTGTTCTAGTTGTTTCCGGTTTGAAGGGCGCCTTTTCCAGACAGCACGTTTCAGCTCCTTCCAAAGATGCTCAATAGGATTGAGATCAGGGCTCATAGAAGGCCAGTGTTTTCCTCTTAGCCCTTCTTGGGTGTTTTTAGCTGTGTGTTTTGGGTCATTTTCCTGTTGTAAGACCCGTGACCTGCGACTGAGACCATGCTTTCTGACACTGGCCAGCACATTTCTCTCTAGAATCCCCTGATAGTCTTGAGATTTCATTGTACCCTGCACAGATTCAAGACACCCTGTGTCAGATGCAGCAAATCAGCCCCAGAACATAACCGTGTTCTTTTCTAGATATGCTTCATTTTTCCATCTGTGAACATAGAGCTGATGTGCCTTGGCAAAAAGTTAAATTTTTGTCTCATCTGTCCACAGGACATTCTCCCAGAAGCTTTGTGGCTCGTCAGCATGTAGTTTGGCATACTCCAGTCTGTTTTTTTTAATGATTTGTCCTCTGGCTCAAACAGCGAAGGATGTTCCGATCTGACACTGATGATCCTTGAGCATAAAGTTCAGCTTGGATCTATTTTGAAGTCTTTCTAGGCTCTTTTGTTACCATTTGAATTATCCGTCTCTTTGATCTGTCATTAATTTTCCTCCTGCAGCCACGTCCAGGGAGGTTGGCTACAGTCCCATGGATCGTACATTACTGAATGACATGTGCAGCTGTAGTCACAGAAACATCTAGCTGCTTGGAGATGGTCTTATAGCCTTTACAGTTAACATGCTTGTCTATGATTTTCTTTCTCATCTCCTGAGACAACTCTTTCCTTTGCTTCCTCTGGTTTATATTGAGTGTGGTACACACCACGTCACCAAACAACACAGTGACTACCTGGAGTCCTATATATAGGCCCACTGAGTGATTACAGGATTGTAAACACCTAGGATGCTGATTAGTGGACATACCTTGGATTAACATGTCCCTTTGGTCACATTATTTTCATTCTTTTCTAGGGGTACCATCATTTTTGTCCAGGCCTGTTTCATGCATTTATTTTTTAAATAATTCCGTTGAAGCATGGATGAAAAGCAATGTCTGACTTTCATTGGTCAACATTTATATAATTTTTATTTATTATTACTTTTGTCAGATTAAAGTTATTTCTGTGACCATTATGAGTTTTTCTTTTATTTAATGAAGGGTACCAACAATTTTTTCCACGTCTGTATATATATATAAAAATTATTTTTTCAAAAACGGCACTTGGGGCATCATGGAGAAAAGAGGCAGGTGCCGGGGACCCCTCCTGCACGTGCGGGACTTTGGATAAGACGTAGTTTTCCATACGTAGTCGGGTATAGATCCCGGACAGATGAAACCAGTGTTTTAAATATTGCAACGTCACTGTCCGTGACAAATTTATGGATGATATAAAATGACTATCTTTAACTTTTGATTTTTTTCAACATTGAATGAGATTCAGTAGTTAAAGTTCATGGCAACATTGTTTTTTATATTTATTCTATTTTTATACAGTGGATTGTTGTACTGTCAGTTTTTGAACTTAATTTCTCAAGACAAAGTTAGTGTGTTAGTCTCCTGTGGGAGAAATTATTCAGTTTTGCAAAATGTCTGGAATCCTACAGATGACGCTGAAAAGCCAATGTTACAGTATGTTTAGTAAATCTCTGTATTCAGAGTTACTGAATAATTGTGTTAAAAAATCGATATCTGAATATCAGTCAAAGTAATCGTGATTGTTATTTTTGCCATAATTGACTCTGCAGCTGCCTAGTTGGGTTTTATGACAGAGCAATGTTCCACATGGTATGGATAAGTTGTTGCGCGTCATAAAAGTCAGGGGCATTATTTTTCATCTGACAAGCCATGCAGATCACAAACACTCGCAGTGCGCCACCCAGCCTCTTTGACCCACGATAGATGATTCCGTCTAGTCTATAGTAGAGGAGCAGGGCCCTCAGTTGAAACACTGGTTCTAATGGGTGTTAAATAAATAACCCAATTTATTCCACATAACATTGCTTGTCATTTGCATTCATTGGTCTTCTGTATTTTGGTAGCCTAACACATTAACATGATTGAAATAAACAGTGGTCCAGCACTTAAACATTAATTAACTTTTGCAACTTAGTTGTAAAGGAGTAAAGTGATATTTAAACATTACGCATTATTAACCTGTGCGACTTTGCTAGCCTAATTAAGTAAATAAATAAAGCGGCACAAGAATAACTAATACTTTACAAATGTTTATCACCCTTTTAACAAGGTTATAAAGGGTTCATGAATAAGTTCGAACAAATATGATGTTTGTTTTGAGGCTTTATTCTAGTGTAACCAGTCATATAATGAAGTCTAATTTCTATCTTTGTTTTTCCTAAATCTAAAAAACAGGGCTAGTGGTTACGGAAATTTATTTGGACCGACAAAAAAAAAAAAAAAGGATAATGTGTGCTCTCAAGTCCACCAGTGGGTATCGCCACTGACCTTTTTAAACCTAGGTAAAACCATGTTTATCCTCTGGACAGAGAATATTGCTGAAGTGAGGGATGTATGGAGTTTCCTCCTGAAAATTTTTTCGATGCACACCATCTTGAAATCCAAGTGAGACAATGAATGAATCAATAGAGGGATTGTATTGTCATTTTTTGAACAGTACAATGACAAACAAATTGCTTCATACGTTTTTGACAATGCCTTTTTTCCTAAATAAAACTGTGCTACAACAGCCCACTCAGAGGCTGGCTGCCAAAAAGTCAACCTGTTACTTTGAGTTTTAATCATTTCAGTCAGGCACTTCAGAGGTGTCCAGGATCCTTTATCGATCAGGAGCTGACTCTGCTTCTCCTGCAACATCGCTCGGAAATGCTGTTCGGCTGACTTTTACCTCCTGCTTGTCAGTTTCTCATAACAATTGCTGAAAACATCCAGGCACTATTCCAAACAGCTCCCTGTTCACAAGCTCGGTAAATAGAGGCGTGAAATATAACTCTGCCAGAGCAATAACGTCTGTAGCTCTTTGGTGACAAGTTATCGCAAGAGCCTCTGAAAGTTTGTGTTTTATATGGCCATGAAATTCATATAAATCTGGGGCTTAGAGAAAGAACAATCCATTCATGTTACAAATAAAAGTTATAGCTGGGTAATGTGTTTAGAAAGCTGAAAATAATATCAAATTTGTCATACACTTTGGTAATATGTGAAATTAGAAAGATAGCTTGACTTAATTTAGATTTTGATGCATCCAGTTAGGGAAATAGACGCTAACCAAGTCAGAGTATATTTTTTATGTAGTAAAAATCAAAGCAGAACTAAGGAGGAGATGTATGGATGGATGGATTTAGTATATTTTATTTTATTTCTATAGAATATAGATTTACGTTACCCTCAAATTCAAGTTTGTCAGTGACCCAAGTGAATGTGACCCAAATTCACAGAGGGACTTTACAGTAATCATGTACCAAGTTTTTTAAATAATTAACCATGGCTCTCTGGCGCCCACATTCCAAATCAGCAACGCTGAAAATAAATTAAATGATTAGAAATGAGAAATCAAAGTAAACTTTAAGAGTCAGACACCTAACAAGGTTGTAATAGGGTCGGAAGTGACAACAGAAAAAGCAAAAAAAACAAAAAAAAATAGGAATATGTGTCTGAAACAAGACAAGGTAGCAACAGATGTTTTCTGAAAAATTTCACTCATGACAATTTTTCAATTAGTTGACAGAGTAAAGATGATTCTGAAGATCTTTGATCATTTACAGTGAAGCAAACTTCAAATAAGCTACTTTTTCTACTTTGGGTCATCTGGTGTGTATCTCGGCCCCCTCTGCATGCTGGTATGTCTTAAGGCAAGATGTGACCTTTTTAAAGAAGACCTTTACGTGGGAATGCAATCCTCTGGCAGTTAAAGTGCAGATTACACAACAAAAACACACAACAGTGCCCAGATTCAAAGATGGAAAAAAATGCACCTCTAAAAAGGAAGCTTTTTAGCGCCAAAGAAGCGTTGAGTTAATGTAACCCCCCTGGGCATCTTAAGTGCATTCAGTTGTTGATAAAAGGAAGAGGAAGTGTACAATTTTCTCATTCATAAATTGCCCTGTAATCCATTAGCTGTAGTGTCTGTGTGACAATCACCTAAAAGGCAGCTGGGGGACTATTAAAGATGCAAATTCATTCATTCATTC
The DNA here is from genome assembly GCA_028564705.1 of Apricaphanius iberus. NCBI lineage: Eukaryota > Metazoa > Chordata > Actinopteri > Cyprinodontiformes > Aphaniidae > Apricaphanius > Apricaphanius iberus. The sequence continues at coordinate 134,786 of JAPXFQ010000425.1, read as the reverse complement.
ATTTACCAATTTTCCATCATTTTAGTACTATTTCAACTTAGAGTGCATCTATATAGAAGATTCTGTGCTCTTGGCAAATGGGAGTTGCACCAACTTTTGATAGAAGTAACAATTTTGCTGCAAAAGATATGATCTTTTAACCTGTGATTTGCTGTTTCATGTGCTTTCTGACCCACACCTGTGGTAACGAGACATTGTTTAAGACTGAAAGAACAATACCAGCAGACCAAAAATGAGTTTGTTCAATACGATGGCTGGACTCAGCCTTAAAGGTATGATGGAGGATATTTTTCTTCCAGGTGGATCCTCGACACTATTGGTCCTCCTAATTGTAAATCCTCCTGAGAGTCTGTACGCGCACGCTCAGGTGTTTATCTATAGCGCTATATTTCATATATTTATTCTGCCTTACAGTTGTCACCGGAGTTCTCATCAATCGCAAGAGACAGAGTCCTTGACGTCTATGAGAATAAGAGAAAGGGCAAAGAGAAACAAGACCACAACGTTTTTAGGAGATTCTCTCCAACAATGGCATGAGCTGACAGCACAGATGGGGCTCTCCACTCATGCTTCCGTCGGCACGTTTATACTCGACAGGTAGGATGAAGTTTGGGGTTACTTTGTCAGGAGATCACACGTGCATTTATTTTCTGTAATGTATGGAAATTTAATGATGGTCCCTAACCGAATCCGCCGCCTTCAGGAGCGAGCCTTCAGTGGCAATATATCCGCTATATCCAACTACTGCGGTAAGTTTGGAATGTTATATGGAAAAATGCATTTCAGATTACTGCAAGAATAAGTTATGTACGTTTTATAAGATAACTTTAATGGGAAGGTTCGTTGTTGCGACTACGCTTTTTTTTTTCAAAAGGTGGAGGGGCGGTTCTTTCCTGAAATTCGGAAATATCCTCCACTATACATGAGCTCCTTGGTGAAGCTGTGCCTAGTTTATACTTATCTGTCAGCAAGTTTACATCCAGAAGCAGACATATTGACATAGAAGTTTTTCATCAATAGTTCTTCGTTTCTGTGTAAGTGTTTCAAAGCAAATCCCCATCAGGACAGCAGGGAATGCTGACTTTTTATGTCTGCCTACCATTGCAGTGACGTCTCTGGTTAATGAGAGTTTCCAGCTTGTGAGTCTCCAGCTTGTGAACGGATTCCACCTCGAGAAGCAATGGAAGACACTGTATATAAATATAAATATACCGCAATATTGATTTTGGGTTATATTGCCCAGCCCTAGATGCGAAGGCATTTTCAAATTTATGCACAGAATACATGTATAAATCAAGGGGGAAAAAAAGATTTCAATGAGAGCATCTGAGCAGCATCTAAATCCTTGGCCCTCATTTATCAACCGTACATACGCACAGATCCATGCGCTTTTTTGTGCGTAGGAACAATTCTACGCATTGTGTGATTTTGATCAATTTGTACTTGTGCGTAGTAATATCCCTAAATATAGGTACACGTCTAAACAGACATAAAAATCCCTCACCTTTCGGCGAAATTTGCCATTTTAAAACAAAAAAATGACCTGCGTGAATCGTGTACTATCGATGAGAAAACGTTTAGGGGGGGAGGGGGCTGCAGATATGACCGCTAATTTAATTACTAATTTACATCAGGTGATGGCGAACATCTGTAACTTTAATTTAAGCCACATTGTTGTTTGTGTTACCATGGAAACGTTTGGAGTAAATCAGCTTTTTATGCAGCTCCGTCAGAGGGGGAGACAACATGCAGATGCTGCTGTCACAGCATAGAGACAGCGAGTTTTAGAAAGATGAACCTTATAATGCCGAGACGTCTGAGTTCCCCGCTGTGACGTAATGGTTGATTCAGATTCTGAAGAGGAATAATGACCCCCTGATCAAGATTTTCATTTGTCCAGAGAGCTAGAAAGTGAAACTCAAACAGCGCATGGCAGAAGCTGGCCAGTCCCTGTCGCCGTGACGCTTCACAAGCAGCAACAGGTGCGATGCTGTTTGTCACATTCTCCCGCTGAGAGAAAAGTGTGTGATCAGGTAGCAAGGGTGGTCATAACAATTGTGACAGAAGAAGCAGGAATGTAAAAATCCGAGGAAATAGCAGCAGACGCTGTGGAACACGCCAGAGAAACGGACTGCTAATAAGCTGGTACACAGCAGTAAAGTTTACTTTCCTGCTGCAGATTACGATGATGATGATGACGAGGTTTGAGGAAGAGTTTGATGGAGAATATCAATAGCGGATCATACATTTTGAACAGCCTGTTGGTTATTTTGGAGATGAATCTGTAAAATTCTGATCCCAATTATTTCCTTTCTGTTGTTTTATGTAGTGAATAGCTTAATGGAGCCTAATAACAAAGAAAATAAACAGATATCCATCTGTTCTTGAAAAAAATGCCAAAAATACTAAACATACATATGTAGAAAATACATATATAGAAAAGTAAAGATATAAATATTCTAAATAAAGTAAGTTTTAAACAATGTAAAAAAGATAAACATCAGTAAATATGCATCAAAATATGCAAATTGGATGAGTGAATTTCCTCCCTTCACAAACTTTGGTTCATGCTGAAGATTTTTCTCATTTACACTAGTGCTGGGCGGTATGGCAAAATTTTCATATCACGGTATTTTCAAAAAACATAACGGTATTTAACAAGACCGTTCATATCCACATTATCTTATAAGAATGAATAATATAAAAATGTGCTTTAAATAGCCCATTTCGTATCGTAGATGGTATGTAAAACATATTTACCGCTATTAATGATTTCTTTCCTACTGGTTTTACCGCCGTTGACCGCGTTTACCTACAGATGGTCAAATAGCGCTCCACACTTCCCCCTACTGGTTACTCTCAATAGCGTTTGTAAAAGGTATGCCGTTTGGTTCTCGTCTGAAATCTTAAAGCCGATAAACTTTTTAAACTATAGACGAGGCTCCTCTTTTTTGGAATTACTTCATCAGAATTGTGTGCTTCGCTCCTGCCAGCAGCTGTACTTAGTTAAAAACATTATTTGCTATACTGTGGTGAAGACCGCGTAGCAGTGAAATCGGTCCTGGCTGAAACGCTTCCCCTTATTAAACGTTACGGAAGGTGTCAGAGCTTTTCACCGGTATAGGGGTATATTAAAAATTCCTATCATAACACAAATGAACACCGGTTTTCGGCATGAACCAGTATACCGCCCAGGCTTAATTTAGACTATGCCTTTATCTTTAAGCAGGGTTTTTCCTGCGTTCAAATTTGCGTGGCGGCCGCCTACAGCAAATTTGCTTGCCGCCCCAGCCGGATATTGCTCTGCCCTCAACTATATGGATGTTATTTTAACTGCAGTTGCAGCGTTCCGCCACTATGGGGGCGCTGTATCATTTAGCTTGTAGTGCAGAAAGATAAATTTGTTTTCGATAGGGTGTAAGAATGGGTGTCCTGATTTCCCCCCGGCTCTTCAATCAGGTAAATGTTTTGTTTTTTGCATCCAAAGATGTCATATTTATTTTTTCAAACATCCTCCGTCTCAAGAGTAACGTTAATATATTTTAGCATTACAGATATGAACTGGGAAAATCAGCCACTACTTTAAAAAGCAACCTTGCGAGGACATTCAGGCATTTTTTTCTAAATAAAGTACTGCAAATTACAAATGCGATAATAATTATGGATGTAAACAGATTATAGAGATAATATAGAGAGCTTTCCTCCTGTTTAGTTCACTGGGAAACAGAGAAAATATATTTATTAAATATGAAGAGTAGATAAACAAATGTGTATTTCAACAGTAAATGCTCCTCTCTACTACCGCGCACACTGTCATGTTTTCTTTCTGCGCAGATGCTTTTAGTGTGGATGGGTGAAAAATATGAGTTATAGTATTTTCCATTGTGTGGAGAGAGTCTGAAAATATCTCCAACTTTGCGCAGAGTGCAGATTATTCTCAGCATCCAGCGCTCCCAGAGAGAGATTTGAATTGTCCACATGAAACAGCAGATTAGCTGCAGGAACCTGTTCTATTGCAGGACTCTGATCTGTAAATTAAGTTGAAGTTTCTCTGCACAGAATGAGCAAAAACAGCAAAGGTAGCAAAGGTAACGCATTTTATTGTTGCGCATATTGTTCTGGGACGGATACGTATAAATTTGCTATCCTTGTGCTATATGTGGATTTTTAATGTCAGCCATTTGAGAAACAAAACATGTGGGATTTATCAACAGATGTTTGCGGAGGAACATGCGGATGAATGGCCACCGCACATTTCATAAATCTGAGTTTTGACTGTTCGTACAAACATTCAAGAGCTAACAGCAAGGTTAGGAGATAGAGAGGCTTTGGAGCGCGTCTGTGCCCGGTGCTTCTGATCACAGACAAGTTATGTGTCTTCATCATAATCTCGATGTTTAATGGCACAATGCGATTTCTCTGTTCATCTTATTTGGATTTAATATTAATTTAAATGAAAAAACAAAGTATCATTGGATATGTCATTCTTACCATTTTCAAAATTGACGGGTACAAATTTATTATGATAGAATTTTATTGACCCCGTCGGTCAAAATGACGGACAAATAAAAAATCTAGCGCAACCTCTGCTCCATGCCATTGGAACTGCACAAATATGAGTGTGGATTATCAGAGGGAACTGAAATTCTGAACTCTAGCTCCAAAGGAAGTGGGGGGGCAGAGTCTATAAATACCGCCCGCTTCCGGCCACTCTTCCTTTTGCTGCCACGACCGGGCGACTTCGCTGGTTTTCCGTAGCTTCAAGGATCTCAAAGACCACCAGGTGAGTCCTAAATATTGATAAACGAAACACTGTGTGATCCTCAAAAGCTGACGAAACCCCTTCTGAGTTTCAGACCGTTGACCGCTAAGGAACGGGAGGTGAGAGCCTGAACCAGCTGGAATCTGCATTCTGCCGCCGCACAGAGCCAATAAGAGGTGAATGCCGGACTGGAGAGCTCTAGAAAGTTACCGTTCTAATGAGTGCCGGAGCCGATTGCTATGCAGCCGGCCAGATCCACAGAGCCAGGAGCCCCACGCAATTGTTAGCCACTAGGCTAACATTGCCTCACCCCTTTCTCATCAGCAAGAAGACAACTCGGAGGACTTTAAACGTTCATAAGGTCCGTTTGGGCAGAGACAAATTAGTTAGGATAAATAATTTGAAAGGTGTTTCCCTTTTATTGTTAACTTGTATAAGTTTTCATTCTGCTATCTTTGAGTAAACCAGGCCTCGGCCTGAAACTTTAATCAGTGCCTTTAAAAGACTTTCCCAATGAAGAGTTTGTTTTAAATCCTGCAATTTGAGCTAGTCAATCAAACAGGAGTTTTCCTTTCTTTGTTTAATTTCTAACAAATGTATTTGAGCCATTTCAAATGCCCCACATGCGTTACAGAGAACTAAAGCAAAACAAGCCCACGTGTTGGTTTAGGCCTGCATATCATAAACAAAGATCGCGATTAACGGTTCAAACATAGCCCGGTTTAAAATTTGATTGCTTAAGAACAGAAACTAATCTTATTAGCCGTGTTTGAGACTCCTTTTTGTATCAAAACCTGGAATTATCTGTGATCAAACCATGAATAACGAAATTCTCCAAAGGTTACTTAGATAAGATTACGCTTGTCAAGGTAATTTTTAAACAAACATTTCTTTATCCAAAGAATTTTGTGATTTTTCTTACATTGTTTAATTGGTTTATACATAAATCAATGGTGCTAATTAGTAGGGATCAGGTTTTAGGCTGCCGATCATCGGTACCGATCAGCCAAGATGCCGATCATTGCCGATCATCGATACCAATCAAATAGTTTGGCTGTAAATTTTAAATTTAGTTATGGTGAGTGCTACTGCATGTGTTACATGATTCGGAAAAAGGAACAAAAATATCACCTTAATTTAGAAAAAGCATGGTTCCAAGCGGGGTTCATAGGGCGCTAGTAGTCGGCGGAATCCGGTGTCTTCCACCACGGAAAAAGGCTGGTCTTCTAGTCCGATAAACTCGATGATTTTCTGGGTAATTTGCTTAGCTTTCTGACTGTCACGCTCATATGGGGGAGTGTTTCCAAGCACAGGCTGCCTTAGCTGCCGTATGACTGTTGCTGCATTAGCTGCCTTCTTTTCACTCTCTGAAGTTAGCCTCGAAAACTCACCATGCTCCGTCAAGTGTTTATTCTTTAAATGTCAGATCAAATTCGTTGTGTTGACGCTTTTAGAAGTGCTTCTTCTGCGGGTTATTTTTTCGTTGTAAGTTTTGCAAGACGCAAACTTAATATCACTCTCACAGACCGAAAAAAAGGTCCACACCGCAGATTTGTTTGTTTTTGTGGGTTTGCCGCCATGTGAATGCACATTAAGTAGAGTGAAGGGGAAGGGGAAACTACAGCGCCTCTGCCGGCTGGGAAGAGTAAGCGCTTCATAGTCAGTACATAGACTATAAAAATAAATTCAGTGCCAGTGCTTGTGATTAGGGCTGGACGATAATTCGATGGCAACATATATCGAATCGATAGACGTGTGGTGCGATAGAAAAAAAGGGTTCGGTAAAAAAGTTCAACAGGAAAAAAATTTTCCCCTCATCTTTTCATTATAGCCTATCAGGCAGCTTAATACAACAATCATTACTTACTCCAAACGAATCATAGACAATGACCCACGCAGCTCTGTAAGCCACCCCTCTCTCCTGTCAAACCACAAAAAGGATGAAATTATTTCAGCTGAAACAGAATTTTTTAATAGTCCCTAAGCAAACCATGACCGTAACTTCGCCGCGCTCAGACGTCACAAGGCAGCAGAGGAGGATTTTGTTCCGGATAAATGTTACGTCCTGTTTTGAACCGATCCTTGACACACTAAAACACTAAACGTAGCAATAATGAACGAAATATAAAACTACGATCAGCTGTTTAAAGCAGGACTCCAGCTCGCTCCAAATCTCTTGCAGAGAGACACAGGAAACTTACCCAGGTTGCGTCGCCTTGGTAACATCTGTGGCTGTTAAAATCTCCCCTCTGTTCTGCTCCCGATGCTCAGAAGCGAAAAAACGCTTTAAAAAGCACAACAGGGCTTGGATAGACCTGCTGGCTTCGGCTCAGGACTGAGCTGCAGTGTTGGAGCCCATCAACACTGGTAAGTAGCTTGTTAGCTTCAGCTTTAGTCAACAGCTGCAGAGCTGAAGTGAATTTGAATAAGCTTTATTGACAAACTAAATCAAGGGTTTCAGCCATTAATATTATAAAGTATCATAAAATGTTTAAAAGATTAAAAAGCATAAAATTAAGCCTTTAATTTAAATGACTAACATGATTAAAATATATATATATATTATAATGGTTAATAATATTACTTTTCTTTGTATTTACTGTTACTCAAGTCTCTTGGTTTGTTTTTATGTCTTACAAACTTACTTATGATAAAAAGAATTGTTTGAAAATGTTATCAATTTAATTTTTAGCTAAAATTAGTTCATTGAAGATAACAAAATGACGGGGGAGGCACTTACAATATATTTTATAAATTATGTGATTTTTTTATCGATAATTATTTATATCGATCAATATGACAATTTTTTTTATCAATATGCTCTTTTTTTATATCGTCCAGCCCTACTTGTGATCGGGAATGAAAGGCAGGTATCTGTGAACACCGATTACGGAAATCGGACTATAATTATCTGTGGCCGATCACTCGGAGCGCCCCTACTAATTAGTTAAACTAATTACAATTAGTAAACTAATTTAGCTTTCATTCTTAAAGCATCCAGATTCCTCGAAGCAGAACATCAGAATTAATGGTTTCTCATCTATTACATATTCATCTTTTTGTGTTCTTTTATTTTTAACTATTCTAGCTATGTGATTAAAGTGTTTTTCTTATTTTTGCTTTTATAAATAAACTTTTGTATTGTGCAAAGTCACTGTTATTTATTTTGCACACATACAGTTGGCAAGGTTTATGTTCCAATACACGCTAAGAACTCATTCCTTCATGTTTTCACCTCGGCCCTAGCTGGGCAGATGTTAGACTATACTAGAGACTTATAAATATACATATTTGGCTATTAATAACTCCTAGAAATACGTGGAGCCCTGAAAAATAATAATTTTCCATTAATTACTAATCTTATTGACTGCCATAAGCAGCTATATTTCCCATTTAAATCTGCAACAATCTTTAATTTTGTTGGTCTTTATCTCATAAACAAATGTCAGTACTGCAGGAAATGCACCAATGCAATGCTTTCTGATAGGACGGTGTAAAACACTACTCTGTTACAAGATGGACCCAGGATGAAAAAAGCAGCTGTAGCAGGATAGGAACACATGCCCTGAGAAGGATGTGAACAAATGACGCACACCATGCACATCTTTTTACACTTGGGCGTGATGACTCTTTCCCAAATCAACAGGCAGCAGGAAGAATTCTATCCCCTTTTAAGGCTTTGCGAATATAAGATAAGGTTAGCCTGTATAGAACAGTTGCATTTTTAGTTGAAGATTCAGACTCAGGTGTCACATTTGCAATGTCCTCACAAAGAGCTCACGCTGCATCGCAATGCAAGCGACACACAACACGCTGTCTCTTGTCACTCGCTCAAAAAAACAAAACAAGCAACAGAGATGAGTTTGCATCTGTGCTGCGTCAGTGTGCAGCCGGTGGAACCATCACATTTTCCATGCTGCTGCGGCACTAAAAGTACTTTCTTCACTGCAAGGATGGAATTTCATCTTGGGAAGCTTGATTTGAGTATTTCCATGGTAAAACAATGTAGTGGCAGAATCATCCATTGGGGATGTGTAGCTTATTGCAAGATTGGGGAAGCTTGATGGGGTTAAATACAGAGCAGTCCTGATGGGAAACTTTTCAAAAGGCAGAGGTTCACCATACATTCATATTCATGTGCTTGAATGGCCCAGTCAAAGACCAGATCTAAGTACATTTGAGTACCAATTACGTCCTACTTTGCATTCAATGAGGTTACTGGCTGTAAAGTGTCAACATGTTGAAAAAGATGTGAATACTTTTGGAAAAGACTACAAAGCATTTTAATCAGTACAACTGAGGCAACTTTAAAAAAATCGTCTTCATCCACTTTTTAACCCATATAAAGCTCGTAAAAGCATTCCTCACACTGATAGCATCTTCTAAAGGCTGACTGCTTTGCTTCCAAGCTTCCTACGACCCCTGTCACCCGCCCATCTGGCTTGTTACCATCCACCGTCACCCTTGTGATGCAATCAACCAACACTGGGATGAAAACGGCCTGTAAAAATGTTATGTGACTGAACTCCCTGCGCTGTGCATGCAAATGCGATGATGACTAAATTCCTTTTCACGTTCCTCCAGCATTCTCTGATGCGTTCTCACTATGGGCGTGCGCAGCGGAATGAAGGGCTGATGGAAAAATAATCGGGGGGTGGTGCGATCTGAGACGAATGCAGAGGCATGACGCTCGTTGAATAACAGAGAACACACCCTGGGCCCGGGTGCTTGTTTTTCTCAAATCTATGCGTTGTGATGTTCTGCGCCACTTACTCACAAGTGCCACAGGAAAGAGACGAAGGAAACAACACAGAGACAGCTGGTGCATCATCAGCACATACTAGCAAGCGCGCTTCAGGATGAGACGGTTTGTGTGTGTGTGGGCGGGGGGGTTATGGCAAGGTGCGCTGGGTCGCTTTGCAGTTGCCGATCCTACCCTAACACACTGACTAAACCATTGTCGAGTCAGTGTAAATTCAGACCCTTTTTGAACCCTTGCTGGACGGAACAACAGATGGGATGCACCAGGTGACAGGTGCGGGACTGACACTGACATATCTGCAGAGTAAAGAGGGGGTTTTACGGCCAGCAGAGCTGCCCCTGAGCCAGCCAGGCAGTGGGCTGTTACGTAACACCAACCCCCATTTCCCATCATTTGCCAACAGGGGCTGACCTTGAGAGGAGGGCAGCATGCTGCTGAAGAGAGAGAAAGAGGCAACATCAGATGTTAACAAAGCAGTCTGAGGTTTTAGTTCAGGCAAATTTGATAGGCCGCAAAAAAAAAAAAAAAATTCTGCAGGCCTTGTTGTCTGGAAGTGTAGATTCCCACTGAGGGTGGGTGAAGGAGACCCCCCACCTCCACCCACCATGCCCGTCTCTCTTTCACAAACACACACTATTGCAACATCAGTGACAAACCAGCTCCGCGTGCATACATCACACCCCATTCAGTGCCATGTCACGTCAAGCCACCCCCACAGGAGTGCCAATTATAACCGAGAGAATCCACACATCTCGAGGAGGCTGAATACAAAACATTTGTTGCTTATTACCTGTTCATTTTTGGATGTTGATTATAAAAAAGAAAAGAAAAAAAAACCTGCCGTGTGCATTGTGTTATATTTGGGCTGCAGGAGTAAAGCAAACAGGACTGTCATATGTGTGCATGAAAAAAAATCTCCCAGATTTAATCATACAGGTAAAATATCGATCAAATTTGAGTCTCGTTAATATGCGCTCAATAAATCAACGAATCACTTAGGAAATTACAACGGATGTCACACCGCATCGCATCATCCGCGCATACATGCAGCACTCATGAGAATAAAGTGAGGGAAAAAATATGAGAAATGCGCTCATCTCTTTACCTTGTTAGAGTGTGAAGTCAACGAGAGGAGTCCGCTGGTCTGGTGTCTTGGAGTGGTCTCAAAAACCCTCCGAGGACGAGGGGTGAGAGGGGGTAAGGGGGAAACACTACAAGCCCCTCAGTCGTATGAAATGCTCTTACCGCGACACAAGAAGCTTAGGGTTTTAAGCTCTGCTTCTTGTTTTCTAATGTTGCTGTGTTCTGTTGTTTGGAGAAGGACAGTTTGAAAGTAAGGGGTGCAGATCCGCAGAAAGATGCTGCTGAACACGAAGTGCTGCTGCTGCACAGAGAGGAGGAGACAGAGACTGAACGTGTGTGTGTGTGTGTGTGTGTGTGTCATCAGCCTGTGAGCCTCCGCGCAGCGGGAAAGAGCCCGTCAACAACACTGGACACGAACTCGCCCCTTACATCACATTAGCATAGTTTCTTCACCTTAACGTGCTGCTTCAACTAGAAACCGGGTCAAAGGAATGGCGGACGAACAGCGCCTAATTAGACCGCTTGTTAATATGCAGTTGTTTCTTTAACAGCCGCAATAGTTTCCCGCCACTGACGGCAAAGCAGGAAGCTAACTGATGTTTAGCAACAATTAAACTGCTCATTTGGTAGGTGAGTAATCCAAGTACAAAACTTTGTACCCACAAAATAAAGAGTGTAAAATTATTGCCAAGGTAAAATGCGATACTAATATTACAGTCAGTTGTGAAGACAAATATTTTGGCTGGAATGAACCAAGAGTTTCCTTGTATTTTTCATAACTAAAACAAAGCTTGCTTGGCTTGATAGCTATTTATGAAAATATAGAATAGATAGGATAGAATTGAAATTTTCTTTACTGTCCCACGCTGGGGAAATATAAGCATAAGAGTAGCAAAGTGACAGATTCACATAAAGATAAAAACAAAACAACTAAGAATATTATATTGTACTGTAAGTGAAGAATTACGCCACAAAATACGGTGCAGTTATTAGAAATTAAATTTTCAGAAATGTGCAACCGAGCAGGATAATATAAAATATTTACTAAATGTATTTACTAAAAGAAATGAAATGGAGCAGTAAAGTTTATGTTCTTGTCCGCTTTGCCTTAAGAGACTGTGTAGTTTTTACCATTAATCTCTGGAAATATTCATCAAAATATTGTTTAAAATGATACCCAATCACTGAAAAGTATTGTTGACATCATAACATATAATCATAAAAAGCGGGTCTAAAATACATGGGCACGGGTCATATTGTATGGGAGCTGACATTTGATGCAGTGTTTCCTTGTAGGTGTGCCGATAAGGACAAAACGCCTTTACTGATTGTTAAATAAGCGGTTACATCCCTATTCCCTCGTCCTCAGTAAAAGCTTAAATGAACAGCTCTATGAACAGAAAAAAAAAAAAAACTTTCTCCAACCCAGACCGACCAACCTGATCCGAGATGCTGTTCCCGCTCAAGGAGAGGTGAGCGATCACTTTAGCGTTTCACAAATTATGTTGTTTTAAACATTTATCTCTTCACTCGCTGCCTGTCATGAAAGAGAGTCTCATGTGCTTCTCATTTTGCTGCATATTTCTCTGGAGGTTGAACTATCTGCCTTGTCGTAGTAGAAGGCTGCGCAATTGTGATTTTTGGCTTGTATGGCCACCCCACATCACTCAAACACAAAAATACAGCTTGCTTGCAATGATTTAGGTATGTACTGCCCCATATCGCCAGGAAAAGCTCTGAATCAAACATGTGCTGTACCTATTTCAAATGGTAATTACTGATGTGTGTTTCGAGTTTATTTATCATTTGATATGTGATTTGCTTGTAAAAATCTGTAATTACAATGACTACGAATCAGAAGTCGCAAATATGTTGTTACAGAGCTGCATCGAAACTGAATCTTTAAAATTGATGAACATCATATGTCAAATCCATTGAAAAATGTAAATAACTTTTATCAGTCTGTTGACTCTCATTCACGTTTTTGAAAATAGGGACCAATTGACCAGTTATAGGAGGGGTTGAATCATTAACATATCATCAAATAGCATTTACGTTTGAAAGCAAGTTTTTATTTTACTCTGATTACCATAAAATAATCTCTCATAAAATGCTGTCATAATGCTGTCTGCTTTATTCTGCTTCAGGTATTGTTAGAGGAAGAAAATGGAAGGAACCCCACAAGAAGAAATCAGTCCACAGACAAAGCCCATTTCACCACCTTGCCCAAAACGAGCCAGGACAGAATACCTCAGTGAGAACAACAGGTTTGACTCCTCACAGCTGACATCTCAGGATGCGATCAGCAGCCCGTCGACTAATGACCTGTGGAAGATGGACGGCCTCATAGCAGCAGAACATGGCTGGTGTTACGATGAGAGGGCCCGTTCACAATCATATGAAGTGTGTGTGACAGACGGGTCGAGTCCTACCAGTAGCAATATACCCAGCCCTCCTGAGTGTAAGCAGCTGGAGGAAGAAGCGCCGGTTAGCTGGGGCGTCTGTCTTCAGAACGATGAGAATCCTGGGGCTCATACTCCTCCCAGCTTTGTCCAGGCAGTTACCTTCTGTTCAGCTCAGGGGGCTGACACAGATCTCTGTCACATTATCAGCCAACAGGCTGACGTTTTGGAGAGTGATCTGGAGAGAGAGGAGATTCATTTTAGTGTGAGGGAAGCAGGAGGGAGTCCCACATCGTCTAGGGACTTCCAAGCTTCTCCTACACCTCGCTCCGATGTGGAAGGGGATCTATTTCAGAAATCCAACCTTCAGTTTTGTGAAGACATAATAGATCAAAAGAGTAAAACCTTTATCGACTGTGCTGAGGGATCAATTCCCTGTTATGAGTTGGTGTTAGGCAGGGATATCGTAGCTGAAAAGGTGAGATTCGAAGAACACAACTATGTTAGAGCAGCAGAGAGTCCACCAGCCGCTAGAATCAGTCAAGAACCAGCCAAAGGAGCGAATAAGGTAGACGCTTTCAGTGTAATCGACCCAGTAATGTGGAGGGAAATTGAAGAGGTTGAGCTGCTTTGGAACTCAGTCAGCGCTGTAGATGGAGAATTTTCTCCATTAGTTAAAGTCTGCAAGCTGGAAACCACTCCCCAACCTTGTTCTGAAGTCGGAACGCAGCCGGATTCTTCTTCAGATCAGACCGAACCGCTTCAGGACCAGAGGAGAACGCCGGAGTGCGGCTGTCACACGCTCACAGAGCCACAGGCTCGTTCCGGAACAAGCAACGAAATGCAAGACCAGACTGACAATGAGGGCAAATCCAGTTCTATAAAGCACCCCCCTGCTGAAGATGACGGAACCCGGGAAATCTGCGATATAGCTGGACATCAGCTGGAAGAGCAGAGTCTATCCAGCTACTTGGCTATCAGGCCCAGCCACATGGAGATGCCGCAGCTGGAAAGCTCATACACTGAATCTCACAGAGTGGAAGACGCTGCTGGGACTAAACAAAATCATTCTGCAGAAGAAACAGAAGCTGATCATTTGAGGAATTTAGTAGAAACAATAAAGTCGAAGGAGGAATTTGAGCTGCAGCATAAACCAGAAGGCCGCATCGTCACACAAAAACATGGCGGCAGATTCAAGTGTATTGAAGGTGAACAAGAAACCGAGCCATGTGAAGATTTTGGGGCTCTTAGTAGTATGACAGCTGAAGGAGAGGAACACAAACAGGAGCTGGATGTTGGAGGGGAAATAAACCCGGCTGAAGCTGCAGGAATGCAGGACGAGTCTGAGGAGCATGTGGAGAACCAAAGCAAGCCCAAGGGGGACATTAGTGAAGATGTTAGTGAATGGGTGGAGAACAGATTGGCTCTTTTTAACGGAGAAGATCCAGAACAAAGACTAGCTTGTTTTGCTCACGATCAACACACACCTGATATCCCCACGCTCTGCAGTCCTCCCCCAACGACTGATGCTGTTGTTCCATGCGAGTCTCAAAACTCCCTCCGCAGCCTCAGGTATTTCCCATCAGCCTTCGCTCCCTGTAGCGGTGTGCTCGGGGGGTTTGACACATTCGAGAAGATCAAACTCTCACCAGATGGTGATGACGATGACGGCACAGGCCTGAGCGCTATGCCTGTCCTCAGCTTATCCAAAGAGCTGCCGAACAACAACCAGGTAGAACCAGAACTACCCGTGCAAATGGAGAGCCAGATTAAAGAGAAGAAACTTGTTGATGAGCAGAAGGAGAAGGAAAGCCCCAAGTGTCTCACTGGCCACATGGAGAATGGATTTGTCCCTAGTGATTCCTGTTGGAACGCAGTCCCAAAACAACCGGGGAAAGAGCCTAACAGCGAATCAGCCTCTGATTCCTCTCAGTTCTCACATGATGAAACAAACCCTCAGTCAGTGTCTTCTGCTGTTCCCTCGGACTGTACCAGTGCCTCTTCTGATCAGAGCACCAACTTCAACTTTGAAATGAAGGAACAGTTCGGCAGGGTCTTACAAGAGCTCAGCTTGTTCTTTGATATCAGTAGAAACGAATTCTCAAGCGACCACAGGCCGGCCCCACCGAAGCCATGCGCTGGTTTACCTGAGTCTTTGGAGGAACCCTCTACCGAAGTGCAGCTCAGCGGCCCTGGACTGGAATGCTATGCCCATACATCAACAGGTAGCTGGAAGATAAGAGGTTTTTTTAGAGCTTAGTTAGGATTTTATCGAATATGTTTGCACATTGTTCCCAACAGAATCATGTGGCTCTGACCTTTTTATACAAGGACAAAAATCAAGATAGTTTCCTGAAATTTTAGGATATAGACCAAAACAAGAAAAGGATACATGTATTTTAGTTGCATATAACAATCCTTAAAGGGTGCCATGCATTTGTATTCAGCCCTTTTGATTCTGACGCCCCAAAAATAATACAATTCAGTGTTCGAGAGGTCACATAATCAGTAACAGGAGTAGCCTAAGGAACGAAGAAGAAGGTCAGGGACAACATTTTGGCGATGTTTAAAGCAAAGTTAGCTTATAAACTGATATCCCAACTTCTCAAACAGCACTTTCGAATTCATCATCTGAAAATAGAAAGTAAATGGCACAACTGTAAAACTACCAAAATCTGGCTGTCCACCAAATTCGATCAAGGGAGAGCATTAATCACATAAGCAGCCAAGGTAACCATGGTAACTCTAGAGATTTTGTAGAAATCCACAGCTCAAACAGGAGGATCTCATGTCACTATAATTTTCAAGCAAGACAAATTTATTTCTATTGCACACTTTCAGCAACAAGGCAATTCACGATGCTTTGGGTGATTAGGAGATAAAATAAAAATAATGAAACAGCAACAAAAAAAAAACCATGGGATTGAAGACATGAAGAACCTTAAAAAACTTCACTGTTATGACCTTTCAGCTGTTATTCATTATTAATCAATATATCAATTTTAGTTATGCGCTCCACAAATGTGGCTTTTATGAAAACCATAAAACATTTCCTATACGGCTAAAACAGAAATCATATGCTGGACAACATGGTGGTGACAGCATCATTCTGTGGGGATACTTTTTCTTTCTTTTTACAACAGGAAATCTGGTCATAGATGAGGGGAAGATGAATGAAGCTAAATCTAGGACAAAAAACTGGTTTGACGCTGTAAAGGTCACGGGGCTGGAGCGGAAGTTCTTCTAGCATGACAGGCAGAGCGCGATGTTAAATTGATCAAAGTCTGCAGGACTAGGCTAGAGCCTGTGTTATGCCTTCAAATTGATGTTCAAAACTGTCAATTTAGAGGGCTGTATATGGTTATAGACCACTTTGGACTAATCTGTTAAAAGATCACTGATAAAATCCCCATAAAATATTTAAATTTGTTGTTATAACAAAATTTGTCTAGGTTAAATGGAGTTTGCATACTTTTGCTAAGTTAGATGGTATGTCTGAATGTCAAAATCCACAGTGAAACATGTTCATGCATCTATAGCTGTTTGTTTGTAATGTGGCAATATTCCAATAATAAAGAAACAAAGAGAAAAGGTCATATCTGATGTTTTGGGTCCTAAGTGGTAAGAAAAACCAGTGGCTGCTGGCTGTAACATATACACTAGAAACAGGAGTGTGTAAATAATCCAGATAAACACATTGTCTTTTGCTATCCGAGCTATGTAGTTCTGACAGGTGTTAAAACATTAATACAAAAAAAATTATTTTCTACAGAAGCCCTCCTTTAAATCCAGCTCAATTAACCTTAGAAATCTGAAGCAAAGTATAAGTATATAGTTGTTTGACCTAACTTTATCAGTTTATACCATTTTTATTTCAATAACATCTAATATCTGTTTTTAGATGAAGCTGGTGGAGAGCACAGTCTGGTGATGTGCGGAGTTGATCCAGCAGTTTCCTGTCCTGTTATCAGGCGCAATGGCGAGCAGGAAGTGCCCCTTAACAGAAACCCGGGCCAGGAACCACAGATGGAGACCGCAGAGAAGAATAAAGGTTCCCATTTAACATTTGAGAGATGCACTCTTTGACATGTTGAGCAGGAGAACCATGTCATGATGAGATCGGAGCCAAGGCGCCAAACTCATCATACTTGTTCTGTGTTGGCTAATAAAGATGTATCTAAGCATGTACACATAAATTTTCTAAAATCTACTAATTCATGAAAAAATAGTAAATTCTGCTACAGAAGCAAGTCATTAGGTGAAGTTTAAAATGTCCACACCTTTAATTCTGTTAATTTAACTGATCAAACATACATATGTTGAAGTATTCTTTTCTTTGGCTTCAAGTTGCAGCACAATGATAACTCCAGGATCAATGTTACAGTTCCTACACAGCATTAGAATGTGTGAAATCTGATTATCCTGAGTTTGGGGAAAGAAAATTGAACAATTTTAGCACCTTCTGATTATCTAGAAGGTGTTTACCAGCATCCATCCAACATACCTCCATCTGTTATTCATCCCTCAATTTCAGTTCAGTTTATTTCTATAGCACCAATATATGTCATCTTAAGGCACTTATTATACATCCCTTTATTCATTTTTCTATCCATCCATCAGTCTATCATCCAACAATTCATTTATCTATCTATTCATTCATCAATTTATTCATTTATCTGTCCATCATCCATCAATTCATTCATCTGTCCATCCATTTAATTCACCCAAGTATCAGTTCGATTCAGTTCATTTATATAGCACCAGGTAAAAAGATGTAATCTCAAGGCCCTTTACAAGAAAAGTCACTTCAGTTCAATCATAAATATATTCCAACCAGTTTAAAGGAGAAATGTGATCTCTCTTTTTGATATTTATCAGAACTCCTGCTGCTGCATTTTGGACCAAGTGAAGGCTTTTATTTGCATTTTATTCCTGATAGTTAAAAACTACCGTAATCCAGCCATGATGTAACACATTCATGGACTACATTTTCAGCATCACTCCTGTACAGGATATTTCTAAATTTAGCAATATTCCGTAGTTTAAAGCAGGAAATCCTAGAAACCTGTTTTATATAGGTTTTGAATGACTTCTCTTGGTTAAAAATAACACAGAGTTTCATTACGTTATTACTAGAGGCCAAATTAAATGCCATCCAGATGAAGTGATTGACTAAGCAGCTTCTTTTTCAGAGTTTCTGGTCCATAGATCTCATCTTCTGTCTTGACAGAATTTAAAAGCTGAACATTTAGACATGTTTTATGTCTTCAAAACATGCATTTAATCTACGTAACTGATTGGATTAATCAGGATTTATGGATAAACAAGTTGTGTATCATCGGCATAACTGGTAATGAGTATCCTGCTGTCTAATTATTTTGCTAATCGGAAGCACATACAGTACACAGTAAAAATAATTGGTACAAGCACAGAACCCTGTGGTACTCTACAAGTAACCCTTGAAGAAGATAAGTCATTTACATGAAAAAACTTAAATCTGTTGGACAAATGTGATTTAAGCCATGGCAATTTTATTTATGTAGCACACTTTCAACACAAGGAAATTGAAGGTGCTTTACATGATTACAAAAATGGGAAAATTAAAATATAGAATCACTGAAAGAAAGCATAAAACAACAATTTAGGATAAAAACATTCAATTATAGTATTGGCAGTAATAGTATCAGTTACTCATAACCAACTTTAAATAGGTACGTTTTCATTTTTAATTTAAAAGAGTTCAGTGTCTCTGCAGTTTTGCATTTGTCCGGCAATTTGTTACAGATGTGGGGAGCATAGAAACCAGCCTATTGGTGTTCCTTTGATCACAATATTGTGATTGACTGTAGCTAGCTGCGTTTCCATTGCAAATCTGCGCAAAACCTTTTTGATATTTTCTATAATAATAACGCAATTGCGGTGTTTCCATTAAATAACAAACTCAGTTTAAATCACAAGTTTTCAAGAGAGTAAGAAAAGTGGTGACGGATGTAAACATTTACAGTAGATATATTCATATTGCAGGCATGCCACTAGCACTCATTATCAGCCATGAGGAGGAGACGTAGACAGCTTGTAGAAGCATTGGAGTGACAAGACCCTTTTACATGTAAGCAGTCTTAGTAAATGCTCGCGTTTCTTTGCTGTTTTGAATCAAATATATTAGTTATGCCTTTATTGAGAACCAACTCAGTCTCTTCGTGAACCCAAACATGCCGCGCCATCTTTCTCCTACTACTACTACTTCGTCTTTTTCGCTCGTAGTAACATCCAGTTGTTGCTCATGTGACTAATGTGATGCGAAAAAGGTGTTTCCATGGCTGTTTTGCAAAATATATATTAATTTCGATATGCTGGAAAAACCACCTCATCCAAACGCAACAACTTTTATTGAAAAAGCCACGTTTTTTTGAAATTGCCGTGTTTCCATTAGGCGAATTTATTTTCCCAACTTCGATTTGCACAATTTCATTGGTAATGGAAACACAGCTAATGAGCTCTAAAAAGACCAGAACAGTAACAAGTCTATTATCCTCTGGGAATATTATTAGTAACTTTCGCTAGTGCTGTTTCCATGCAATGATGAGCTCTGAAACCTGACTGAAATTCTTCAAATGGGTTGTTGCTGTTTGGATGCTCAAAAACTTGATTAGCAAATATTTTCTAAAGGAATTTAGATAAGAAATTAAGATTATATATAAATCCATAATTTATCAATTCATCTTGATCAAGAGAACGTTTCCTAAGAAAAGGTTTAATTACAGCAATCTTAAAACCCTGAAGTATGTTTCCATTTACTAAGGATACATTCACCATGTTGAAATTGGGCCAAGTAATCAAAGGGAATAGTTATTTAAACAATTGTTTGGGATTGGGTCCACCATCCAAGTTGAAGGTTTAGATAAAGCTAATATTTTTGATCAGCCATCCATCCATCCATCCATCCAGTGCCTGATTTGGAAAGGTTCTATGTTTATTGGCTGAAACCTGTAGAAATTAGTTTCCATAGAAACCTTTGAATGTGTTACTAACAGTCTAAGGATCACTGAAAACCCTGGAAAGTAAAAAAAAAAAAATTGAAAGATTAAAATGCAAAATGTGTTGGAATTTAACCTTGAGATTGTCCTGACTCTGTTAATGTTGTTTCCAGAGCCTCAGGAGGCAGAGCAGAAAGTGAGAATTTGGTCCCCGTCCTTTATGTGTCTGCCTCACGTGGAGCAGCTGAGCCACAGTGAGTTTCATTTTCAAGTTGTGAGTCATAACATTTATATATTTGCCAAAACAGAATGGGTTATCTCAGGGGGTGTGAGAGATTTTCACTTCAAAGAGACAAGTTGTCAAAATTAAATTGGCAAATGTAGAAAAATATTTATTATACATAGTCTGGTACAAAATTAGTGTATGTTAAGTGCATACTCATGTGTTCAAATGGCCTAGTCAAGGTTCAGGCTAAATCCAACAGAGAACATGTGGCAAGATTTAAAAATTAAATTCCATTGATGCTCTCCATCCAATATGGCTGAGGTTGAGCTATTTTGTGAAGAAAAATTGGGGAAAATACGTTAATTACAATGATATATTTGTTTTAAATCTGTACTCCTGCTTCTCATCTCCCTTTTTCATTAAAGCTCCGCATTGCCAATATGGCTACATCTGCTAAATGTAAAGTGGGTTAATCAACATCAGCTTAATAGAATTCAGTTTTTCCACACATAATACATTATATATATATATATATATATATATATATATATATATATATATATATATATATATATATATATATATATATATATACACTCACCTGAAAGGAAGATACGACTTAATTTGTGGGACTGAGGTACACAGAGTTAAATGAATGCATCCCATTGTGTGCAGGACCACCAGAGCTACCCAGGAGGCTGGAGCCCTTAAAGACATGCACACGGCCAATAAGAGTTGGACTTTCAAAAAGAGCCAAGACTAAACATCTCCATCATGTGCATCCATACAAATAAACATGGAGACCTGGAGACCCAGAGGAGGTGTTCAAGTAAATGACATTCCCAGGGTTTTCTTTTTTTGTTTTGTTGTACTGTTTAATTGGTGACATGTTGTCTCTGGTTGATTAACACGTTTCTCTTGTTGGTTCTGGTTTCATGTCTGCCATTATCAAATTTACTAGCTGTGGCGGTTCAGCTGTGTCTTTCCCACTGATTAAAGCAGCCGCAGCTACTCTGACAGCAACTATTGACAAAATAAAAACTATTTATTCATGTATTTTTAATTATTTATTTGCCATATTTAACTATTTAAACCATCGCTGTTGTAATCTTTATACTGTATATTTTAATAACAAAGTTTGATTGAATTTAAAGATGTTTATACATATTTATTGCTGTAGGTACATATTGTTCCTGTTATGTGTTCAGCTGGTTTTCATTAAGGTGAGTATGTTCTTTGTGTGTTCTGTTATTTTTAACTGTTGAATGAGCTTCGATGTATGCAGGGTTTTGCATTTAAATAAACTGGTTGAGAAGAACTTCATGGTTCCCCAGTGGTCTTTAAACTTTAAACTGTGGAATACATTTTTGAAATTTATTTAATTTGCCTCAGACATTGATAGTCTTGACCCATATTGGAAAAACATGTAAGAAGACAAGAAGCGTAATTTTCCATTGATGCAAGGACCCTCCGACAGGCACGCAATGATGGACAGATTAGAGCACAATTTTTTAACTATCCATTGAACACGACGGAGAGTGCACGTTTGTGATCGGTCAGCCAGGGATCATGTCAACCAGAATGTGCTCTACAGTCGTGTATAATCAGTAGTCAGTGCAGCTTTTGGGCACTAGTTGCTTTATTTTGGAAGGCCAGTTTATTTAATCTGGTCTTTTGGCAATTTTGTACACCAGGATGTTTAGAGAACAACAAAACAGAACACTGTTCGTTTGTTTGTTTGTTTATATATATGTATTTTTGGAGTATTCACTAAGCTACACTTCTTGTAAGAATCTTTCCAGCTCAGTCAAAACTCGCTCTCCATCTGCCATTGCTTGAGTGGATGTGCGTTTACAAGGTGAAGTAAATAACTGTCATCAACCAGAGATGTCACTGCAACTGTAGTCTGCTGTCATGGGGCCTGTTCCAAAAAGCTTGGTTAACTTACAAACCCTGGTAACCCTCTCGGTTAATCAAACCAAAGCCTGCTTAGCCAGAGTATGTAAGTTTCAGAACACCTGATAAGAATCTGGTTAATAAACCTACCCTTGGTAAACCCTGAAACAGGAAGACCCTCTCAATGGTCTACATCTCTCTTCATTATTTTCAAGTTTTTAGTACATCTTAGTAAAAAAATTAAAATTTTCCACCACCATGTCCCCTCACTGAGGAGTTGGCTCTGTAAAGGCCGACCAGTCTTTCATGGCTTTCCTGGGGGCCCTAAATCATATTTCTTCCAGTAACTTGGTGTGACCTAAACTGGGAATAAGGGGTAGATAAAGATTAAATAAAAATGCAGATTGTTGAGTTTGTATGTCCAAGGCCAATGTCTGCAATAAGGCTGAGCCAGTAGGAATGCTCTGTCATTAAAAGTCAAGCGCAATGTAATGCTTTAACCTAAAGATGGCACTCTACTGATGTTTTTTGGTACAAAATTTATATTTTTTTTGAAATGTACTAAAAGAATTAAAATAATTAAGAGAAATGTAACCTATACTACTAGACACTAACGTATACAGCTTATCAGCAAAAAAAAAGAAAAAAAGGGATGACTTGGCTTTCTGGAACAGGCCCCTGGTCTCTGAGTGCAATTGATCACATCTACGCAACTTTACGGTCAGAGAAGGGGGATCTCATTTGTCTGAAACATACTTCCCTGAGTGGCTAAGTGTTTGACGCTTGGAAACATTGGTGGCCTATCTGTCTCACCGTACTCTCTTTGGAAGATTCTGAAGACATTTGGATATTTGGATTTATTTATGATTCCTGCTGTTTGGAATTGTGGGGTACTTGTTCTACAGAAAAATGGAAGAGTTTTGGAAGCGATGGAAGATGAAGGTGCTGTCTAATGGGCTGTCGCGTGCTGCTGGGACTCTATTTGGAACTATTTCCTTGGGGAGCTGGGACGCAGGCAGGAGGTCGTAAAAGGAGATCTGACCGGTGTTTCAGGACTCATAGGCAGAGCGTCATCTAAGTTGGAGAGACTTTCAGCTCGGCTCGGTGGAAATGGAAATTAAATGAAAATGATGAATCTCAATTTGGTTGGACTGGAATCATATGGAGACTAATGAGAATCTCAAGTGAGAGAGAAATTGCTCTTCCTGCTACCCATAACAATAATTTTTGGGACTTTATGGTGACCTTCAGCTGGTCCACAATCGAATCCTTGAGAGAAGAATGTAAACAGATTCTCACAACGACGCACACACGCAAATGCTACAGACGAACACCTAACTCCCCGCACACTCACTGTACTCGCTGACCCTCTGGGCTCCCTTCGAGCTCAGTAAACAATCTTCCCATTTGTGAACCTGAGGATCCTCGCCATCCCAACACTCCCCCAGTGTCTTATTGTGAATGTCTAACGGTGCTTACGCGACCAAAGAGCACCACACGCCCGTAGCTGGTCGCTTGCACATTCGCACCTTGAAGCGTGTCCAAAGCAAACTGGTCGATCTAAAAAATATGCCATTTTCACGCACGGGAAGTGGAAATGTGGGAGGACCCTGACCGCTCCGCTGACCTCCTCCTCCTCCCTCCCTCCTTCTCCCGACCCTCCGGGAGCGCCCAGTGGACTCTGGTCTATGAGCTGACCACGTTAAATGTTGGGACCGCTCCTGCGGGGGTAGACCCAGTCGAGCAGCGGCGGAAGGATGTAGAACCATCTCCATCGAGCCCAGCATGTGTGAATGCAGCTGAGTTACCAGTCGAGCTGTGCGCCATTGGCTCCTCCATTGATTTTACATGTCAACCTGACTCTCTGGTCGCATATCCCGTTCGGTGAGTAAACACCGTAAGTATCTCCCTCTACGTCTGAAGTGTATTTTTTTCTATTGTCTAGGTCTTATTTCCCTAGGAATCAAGACAAAAATGAAGCCGTTTTTTTTTCCACCCTGGTTCACCCCAACCCATGCAATCATTTTGGATGTGGGGCGCTGCTTGTAACTGGTTGAAATATCACAGTAGGCCTGTATGTGTCTGTGTAGGGCAATAAAGGATTATTCAATTCTATTCAATTCATACTGCATCTCTGGAGGAGCTGCAGAGATCCAGAGCTCATATGGGATAATCTGTTAGCATGATTACTATTTGCTGTGTGCTCTACTAAGGTGCCCCTTGAGGAAGAATGGATTTTTTGGTTTTTCTTCTGAAGAATTTGACAATGTTTTTTATGGAAGACTGTTTGCTGACCAGATGAAACATGCTAACAAGGTACAGTTAATCGTTTTTTCATATTTTCTTTGGTTAATTTTTTTAAAAATTATTCTCCTTCCTATGTAAAATCCTGCACCACTTTCAAAATTCTTCCAGTTGATTAACTTAAGCTAATTTTTTGCCTTAAATGGCATATTTAAAGATTTTTTAATACTATTTTTGCCTCCATGAAATATTGATTTGACTTCTGAAGACAAAACCAAATCAGGAATTCAGTGAAAACAACTCAATGGCAGAATTTTGGTGGTTTAGGCTTGAAATTCATTTTTTTTTATTTACTAGTTCCATACAATTATTCATAAATAATATAGACAAGGAGTGCCAGTTGTTCTTTCTGCAGCAACACAAGCCAAGCCTCTTTATCTTTATCTCGTCCTAAGTTAAACTTAAAATCTTGCTGCAATCACTGTACCTAAGAGGAGGGACCTTTTGGTTCTACCATTAACAACAAATGTGGAAAGAAATTAACAAATAACACTAACCAATTATTCCTTTGCTTTATGATTTGACTAGAATTTTCAGAAATTAACTTGTACATGTCGCTGCAAAGACCCCCCTGAGTGCATTTTATAGAAGCCATTTGAGTGATGAGATTTCAGGGAACCCACCCAAACCCCATGTCCTAATCACTACACTAAATGGAAACAGTCCGACTCTCCTGTCAGCAAATAAGAGCCTCGGGTGGTATTTTGTTTCAGTGGGATGGGTGTCTCAGCTGGTAGATGGGGAAGCGCAAATCAGAACAAGGCACAACGGGATGGCTGTGCAAAAATAATTAAATTCTGCCTCTGCGCATACAATCTTCAGTCCAATCAGGTGCAGTTGGTGAAAGCTGGAAGGAAATTATTCAAATTTTTTCAGATTGCAAAGACTTTTTTGGTGTTGGACATGTCAGCCTAGGCTGGTTTGTGGGTTCATTATTCGGCTTGAGTTTGAGCAAGTATGCCTTAAAAACAGATAATTTACTGTGCATATTCATATATCTCTTATCAATATTGTAAAAAGTACATATTCAATTTTTTCAGTTTAATTGGAACACAAACCCTGCCCCACTTCCTGGCTTTTCATCTGTTCTTACTGATTACACACGCCAGTGCCTTTCTAGTTTTAGTAACCATTCATATGAGATAGGCTGGGGGAGGGGTGGGGCACATATGCACTATTACATAACAGCAGCATTTCAGAATTACAGAATAATGAGCTATTGACATGCATATTCCACATGGTTGGGAAATCTTTTCAAGCTTATCTTCTCATAATGCTTGTTACTGAAGAACTTACTTGAGCTAAATGTTAGGAAACTCAAAAAAAAGATTGCATGAACAGCAACTGCTGCAGGCTGACAAACATCTGTTAAGCTTAATTATAATATACTGTAGGTAAAAAGGACAGTTTTTTTTAGCCTACCACCAGGGGTTTGCAGGGACCTTTAAAGGTGCAGCTACTCAAGGTTAAAACGAGCCCATATTGAGAAGTTAAAATATCCAATACTTTTTTATGGTAATTGAGTTTAAATCATCTATATTTGAACACAATGTAAGAATCTTGTTGTACTGCAAAATGCATCATACCAAAAGCAGAAAAAATGGCAGCAGAGGTTTCCTCTGTGCTTCTTCCCAGTCGGTGGTTTTAAAATTTTTCGCTTGTTCATTGTTTCATTCTTTCACGACATCCTTTGTTTTGTTCAATGTGTGTGTGTCTTGTCCACTTTCTGGTTCCATCGTCTCATCTTCCCCTGTAACACTGCAGTAAATATCCATCGATCAATAGTCCATACCTACTTGTCCTTGCAAGCTTGTGGGTCAACGGGTGCCTATCTGACCTAGCAGTCACTGGGAGAGAGGCAGGGTACACCCTGGACAGGTTACCAGTCCATCAAATGGCAAGACAGAGACACACAAGACAAACAACTATGCACACACACTCATACCAAAGAGCAATGTAGAGACAAATTAACCTAACAGTCTACTACAGGGACAACATGCACACTCAATGCAAAAATACATCTGACTGGGATTCAAACACAGGACTTCACTGCTGCAAGGTTTTTTTATTATGTTTATTCTTTCTCGGAGCAGGTGTCAAGGATCATCAATTTTTTTCCTGCATTTCAAGCGTTAAAGTGAAAAAAGCCAGCAACACAGAAGTTCAGCTAGCTGAACTTTGACGCTCTTGAAGCACCATGTCAATCAATCAGAGTTTCTCACAGTAGTGACATTCCCCAATATCATTGTTGTCTTGCCAACCACAATCCGCCATGGTTTAAAACATCCATCACCATGCTTTTCAAGTTTCAGCTTAAAAATGTAAAGGGATCAAACTAGTAGCTTTGTGAGTGTTTTTTGACGCTGACAAAGCATGCGGTGTGAACCCACCATTATCTCACCTTTCCTTTTGCCTCACCTAACCTCTTACTTCGCCTTGTTTCTTACCTCACGTTTTCCTCACCTCTTACCTGATCTTTCCTTGCCTTTTGCCCTATCTTTCCCCACGTCCTACTTGGCCTTGACTCACCTCTTGCAGAATATCTTACCTCGTGTTCCTTGTCTCACCACCTGCCTTATCTCTTGCCTTTCCTCTTACCTCGGCTTGTCTCACATTTTGACTGGCCGCATACCTAACATTTCCTTGTCTTGCCTCATCCCTTACCTAACCTTGCCTTGCCCCTTGCCTGACATCTTGCCTCGCCCCTTGCTTGGTTTGGCTTGTCTCACCCTCTCGTTTATGACCATTTCCTGTTCCCTGACCTTGGCTAAGAACTATGAATTGGATAGTCTGCCACTTTTGAGTCTGATGAATAAAGTCAGACAAAGCTGGAAAGAGCTTCTTTGGATTCCCACTAACTGATTCTGTTGCTCAATGCTTCCACCATAAGAAGTTGATTTGGGGTTGAAGTGAATTCCTCTCTTATCAAGAGGTTAGTGGTTTTCTAATCAGGTATTATTACTCCGCCGACTCTGCTCAGCCGCTAACCTTCTTGTTTCCCTTGCAGAAACTCCTTATCCTTATCTAAGCCATTTGCAGTCCAACATCAGTAGTCATATAAACCTTTTAAACCTCACTATCTGTCTGGTTGTATTATTGGTTATTATAATGCGGTCTTTACAAGGGCAGCTACATTATGTAGTTTCTCATTTCTAATGGCCTTATCCTACTTTTTTCTCAAATAAATTGACTTAATCAGCATTTTTGTTAGGACAAAGACCAGAAAGGTTTTTAAATCTTTTCCTTTTACTGCACCATTATGTTATTTTGGTGTGATGTGCTACATTTGTGGTTATAACATGACAAAATGTGAAATGTTGAGGGAGTGTGAATCATTTGTAGCTAAACACAGTCCTGTTCCACAGATTTACAACAATCAACCAACAGTAAACTGTAAACCTAATCCTTAGCCATCTAAAGGCTAATCCATGTGAACCAAGCATCTTAATTTCAGCTTCTTTGTCAGAGTGCTGAAGAAAACACAGGAGTTTTAAAAGCCTAGAAGATGCCTTTCATAATAAGCCTACAAGGCAATCATTAAAGATCTTCAAACTTGAAGTGACAAACTTCAGCAAAATTTGTTATTTCAGAAGAATGCAGCAAATTAGGGGGCTAAATTTCTGTTCTGCATTGACACCAACATGAATCAGCTTCACATTATTCTGCCAGACACAATGGAAAATGTGTCATTATTTAAAATAATTAACCTTGTTTGTCATTAATACACATTGGCAAAAAGGAACATTTATCTTTAAGCCGATCCAATGAGCTAATAGGATATTCAAGTGGCAGTAAATTGTTCATTATTTTTTGACATGCACAATCTTCACATCTTAAAATGTAGGCTTTACCCACCATAAAAAAACAGAACACAAGGCAAGGCAAGGCAATTTTATTTATATAGCACACTTTCAACACAAGGCAATTCAAGGTGCTTTACATGACTCAGTAATAATGATACCAAATACATGATTACAGAAGCATGATTAGAGAAAAACAGAAACATATTGGTTTAACAGATAGAAAACATCAATCAATAAGAAAAGATTATGTAAGGAACAAATTTATGCAATATAGATTAAAAACAGATAAAACATAATTTTATGCGATATAGATTAAAAACAGATAAAACACAATAGGTTAAAAAGGAAATAAAAAAAAATAAGAATAAAACTTAAACCACAAGAATCAAATAGTGATCAGAAAGCACAATTTAGGGCTCAAAGGAAGCTCTGAATAGTAGAGTTTTAAGCTTTGATTTAAAAGAGCTTAACGATTCAGCATTTTTGCATTATTCTGGAAGTTTGTTCCAGATTTGTGGAGCATAGAAGCTGAAAGCTGCCTCTCCTTGTTTAGTTCTAATTCTAGGAATATTAAGTAAGCTAGAGTTAGAGGACATGAGTGGGCTGCTGGGTGGGTATAGTGACAACATATCTCCAACGTGATTTATAAACTAGTAGGAGTATTTTAAAGTCTATTCTTTGAGCTACAGGAAGCCAGTGTAAGGACTTAAGAACTGGGGTGATGTGTTCTACTTTCCTAGTTCTAGTGAGAACACGAGCAGCAGCGTTCTGGATCAGCTGCAGTTGTCTGATTGCTTTTTCAGGTGGACCTGTGAGGACGCTTATGCAGTAATCGATCCGACTAAAGATAAATGCAGGGATCAGTTTTTCAAGGTCCTTCTGTGACATCAGTCCTTAAATCCTAGAAATGTTCTTCAGGCGATAGAAGGCTGAACTTATTGCCTTTATGTGACCCTGGAGGTTCAGGTCTGAGTCCATTATTACACCTAGATTACGAGCCTGATGAGTCTTTTTTAGTTGTATTAGCTGAAGCTGAGTGCTGACTCTGGATCGTTCCTCCTTAGGTCCAAAAATAATTACTTCTGTTTTGTTTCTGTTTAGCTGGAGAAAGTTACGGGACATCCAGTCGTTGATTTGTTCAATGCATTCATTTAAGGTCTGGATAGAATCAAAGTCACCTGGTGACAATGTAATGTATAGCTGTGTGTCGTCTGCATAGTTATGGTAACTTATCTGATTGGCTGCTATAATCTTGGTTAGTGGGAGCATATAAATATTGAACAGGAGGGGACCCAGGATGGAGCCCTGGGGGACCCCACATGTGATTTCTGTTTGTTCTGATGAGAAATTCCCAATGGACACAAAGAACTGCCTATTTTAGAAGTAAGACTCAAACCATTGAAGAGCTGTACCAGTGAGTCTGATCCAGCTCTCCAATCGTTCCAGTAATATTGTATGATCAACAGTGTCAAACGCTGCACTGAGGTCCAACACAACCAGAACTGGGGTTCTGCCGCTGTCTGTATTTATGCGGATGTCACTGAAAACTTTGACGAGGGCAGTCTCAGTGCTGTGATGGGCACGGAAACCAGATTGAAAATTATCTAAGGAGTCGTTCATTGTCAGAAATGCATCCAACTGTTAAGATACAGATTTTTCAATAATCTTACTGATGAATGGGAGATTAGAGATTAGCCTATAATTCTGCATCAATGTATTATCTAGGTTGTTTTTCTTTAATAGGGGTTTGATAACTGCTGTTTTGAGGGTCTGGGGGAACACACCTGATTGGAGGGATGCGTTAACTATTTGCATCAGATCGGACTTAATGACAGGGAGAACTTTCTTTAAAAAAGGTGTGGGTAAGATATCGAGGCAGCAAGAGGAGGAGTTCAGTTGTTTAATATTTTCATCAAGATCTGATTGATTTAGTTTCTTGAAGTTTGACATTTTATCTGGATTATTTTTACATGGGAATGACAATGGTGGTGGGTTGGGTGCTGCTTTACAGATTGATCTTCTAATTTCTAGAATCTTTTCAGTGAAGAAGTTGGCAAATTCACTACAGGCCCTAGTGGAGTGTAGCTCAGGAGCTGCTGTCACTGGAGGATTGGTTAGTCTTTTAATTGTTGCAAATAGAGTCCAAGTGTTATTATTGTCTCTGTTAATGATTTCAGAGAATATTGTTTCTCTTGCAGTTTTCAAAGTTAAGTCATATTTGTTTAGCTTGTTTTTGTAGATCTCATAGTGAACCTGGAGTTGAGTTTTCCTCCATTTTCTTTCGGCCTTACGGCACTCCCTTTTTTTCACTACGTACCAGAGGATTCCTGGTCCATGGAGACTTGTTTCTACCTGAGTCTACTTTAACTTTAGTTGGAGCAATGGTATCGATGATGTCTGAAACTTTAGAGAAAAAGTTATCTACCAGCTTGTTAACAGAGTGTTTGTTGGGGGGTGGGGATGGTTGGTGTTGGGTGGGTGAGTTAGAGCAGTAAATTTGTTTAAAGATTTCAGCTGAGCTATTCATGCATCATGTCCCTCCTTTTAGCTTAAACACATTTCTAGATGTCTTTGGAGCTGCTCTCATTCTGTGCAACATGAAAAGAAGCTTTAGAAACAGAGAAAACTTCAAAGGCTCAAGTGAAGGCCGGGGCTTTCTCCTTTTTTTAAAGAACACTGGTTCCCTCACAGGAGTTGGCTTGAATCTTTCAGACAGATTACAGTGCTTTGCAAAAGTAATCGTACTCCTTGAATCTCTTTACGTGATGTTGTGTTACCAAAACTTCAAAATATCTATATATATTTTTTCCCATTCTAGGTCTTGTCACAGATTTTTAATTGGATGATCTTGAGTTTGACTTGGCCATTCTGACATATGGTTCTGCTTTGATCTAAAGTCAAAGTCAAAGTCAGTTTTATTTGTCAATTTCTTCACATGTTCTAAACATACAAAGGAATCGAAATTACGTTTCCCACTATCCCATACAGACAAGTATCGGGACAGGACAACAGACAATAAAGTGTGCAGGCACAATAGAACATTCTATTTTAAGACAATAACAAATAGAGTACAAAAGGCTTATATTAAGATTACTGACTAGTACTAAAAACTAAAAATGCAGGATAAGGAGGGTAGTGTACAGCGAGGTAGATTGTTGGTAGAGCAAAAGTCAGTAATAATAAATTAACAGTAATAACATTAAATATAAATATTGTGGCAAGAGACGTGCAACCCATTTTACTTTTGGAACTCAACTCTTAAGTCGGTTGCTGTCTTTGACAGTTTTTTTTTGTCCTCTTTTTGGCTCCACAAAACTTTCCATCAACTCTAAGCATCTTCCCTGTCACTGCTGAAGAAAAGAAGCCCCGCACTGATGCAGCCACCACCTTGTTTCACAGTGTGTCTTTTTGGATTTAGGGCAGAAAGTTAAATTTTAACCTAATCTAACCAACCTCTCTACCAGGCGTGAGTCACACTGCAATAAACAGCATTAATTTGAAAGATTTTGATAATAGCAAAAGGCCAAATTTCCAGCAAGGTAGCCTACAGGACAAAAAGCGGAGCAAATTTCACGAAAGAGTTTCCAGATGTATTGTGGATACAATACAACAGTATTCATACTTTGTATTTCATCCAGGCATAAAGGTTGGATTCAAGATGCAAAACAAGCAAAGAAGTCATCTATGATTTTAGCTGCCATGTATTTTTTGTTTTGTTTCTTTTTTCCGTCTGCTCTGATAAAAGGGCTTAGACTTACACAGACTTTTTTATTTTTATCAGGCAGCAAAGGAGATGCGAATTACCGCAGCAGTCGAGTCTAAATAACAATAATATGCTTGCTGAAAAAAATTGCCTTTCTTTATGGTTCCATGGTGTGAATAGTAACCCTACAAGCCTGTTATTAGAGAGATCAGCATTAGAAAGCAATATGATAAAATGGGCATCAAATGACTTGACCTCAGTATTTCAATATCTGGAAGGAGGTGGGGGAATATTATTTAATGTTTCTTTTGAGGCTCTTGAAGGTAAAAGGAAAAAAATAAACTGAGCAACTGAGAAATACTGCAGCAAAATAAAATATAAAATCCAAAGAGTTTTTTTCTGTGTGAGGAGAAAACATTCGCTCTATTAGATTTTAGCTATTGACAGGTGGTTGCAGTCCCTAACCCACGCAGATACTGGGGGTCTACCGTAGTCTGATTTCTGTACAAAAAAAATAAAATCTAAAACCTTGTAGAAACACAAAAAGAGGTTTGGGATTTGTCTTATGATAAATGTTTTTTTTATTGCTTTTAGATTTTATTTTGTGAAAAGCAATCTTGTTCTGCAACATTAACAGGAAATGTTTTACTCTTTCTCCAAGTTTAATAAAGCACCGCACCAAAGACAGTTTTGAGTAAACGTTGCAGGATTTTCCTATACTTTAGATTAAATCAAAATGGAAACAAAAAGTGTGGGTAATAACAGACAAATACTTTTTTTTCTAGTTCTTAACCTTTAAAATTTATTGTCAAAAGTCTTGTTTAAACCAAGTCAACTCCCTGTGCTGATAGGTCAACACAGAACAATTTTTCTACATAATCACGTTAAGTACCTTGATTTGCCTTGTTGCTGAAAGTGTACTAAAAAAATAAATTTCTCTTGCCCTGCCAAAGTCAAGTCAGTTATAAAAAAAAATGAATCCACACTATCCTTGCAAACCAAGTTCGCCTTTTCAGGCAAAGACTGTTTGAAAAAAATCTTTATCAACAATAGAAAATGGAAACTTAAATTTTTTTCGATCCTTTGAGAATTCTCTTCAGACTGTCTCATGTGTTTATGGCTTGGTTCATGTTTCATTACATCACAGTGATTACTAATAGTTAACATTTTGACACTAAATTCAGTGGAGGTCAATTCAGTTCATTTATATACCGCCAATTCACAACAGATGCTATCTCAAGGCACATTACAACAGGAGCCATTTCAATATAATCTTACAAACATTCCAATCAGTTTAAAAGCTTCTATTAATGGAATCCCAGCATTTGAATCTAGTGATTACAGGCAGTTGTCTAACGTTCATGCAGACTCCAACCAAAGCAATCCTTCACACTGAGCAAGCATGTAGCCACAGTGGAGAAGAAAAACTCCGCTTTAACAGGAAAAAAACTACAGCAGAATCTAACTCAATAAGAGCGGCCATCACGACCATCTGGGGGTTCAAGAAAACAGAGAAGGGACAAAGAATGAACAAAAACAACTGCTTTAAGAGTACTTTCTCTATTAAAGAAAGTAAAAAGCTGATAACAGCACATGCAAAATGAGAATTAGATTTTGAAAATAACAGATTTTTTTAAAGCATGCAGGGCAAAAATTTTAATCTAAAATGATATGAGTAAAAAAAAGCATTATTTTCTATTCAAAGTAAAACAAATAAAATTAATTAATTCGCAACCGGGACCACATTTTTGTTGTTGCTTTTTTTTTAGCTTGGAAAGCTACATTTGGGCTAATGTCTTGTAAACATGAGCTGCAGTTCAGGAAGGACGCCCCCAACAGCAGGTGACAAATGGGCGTGTCTGGGGAACAGAGGAAGTAGCTGCTAACATGATTCACAACAACGACTACGCCCCTTTCACAACTAAGGCTACCTCCACACTTAGCCAATAAGGTTATACGGGGAGTTAGACGCCTAATGTTATCCACTCGACACGGGCATTTACGCCCCGTTTAAGGTCCCATGATTGCGCAATCCCATTCCGACCTGTGCAAATACTGGGCATGCGCGAAAAGATGCACGAAACACCCGTATAATCTTGTATAATATATACAAGAAGCTCTACAGCACAGTACATATCTACCGAAGAGAACATTAGCTGCTCAGAAGAAGAGAGAGTTTTTGGTGTGGACAGACGACGAGATCGATTTATTAATCTTCGCTGTTGTCTTTGTCTGTAGTGTCGTATTGTTATTGACGCAGCATTCATTGACGCCACTTCCTTTCATTATCCGGGGAAGCTGTCCACACCTCGTTGAGCCATTGAATTCAGATTTACACGGCTCTGTTACCCGGCTAATAGTTATCCGGTCACAGACCTTAAACGACGCCGGGTTAGTGTGGACGATAGGGGGGTGTAGACTAAATAATTATACGTTTAAGGCATTATCAGGCTTAGTGTGGAATTGTGGACGTGGCTTTAGAGTCATCCAGGTTCTTATGTCTTCTTTAGCTACCCAACTGATTGCATTCATCAGGATTTCTGGTTAAATACAGATATGGTATCATCTGCAAAACATGTGAAATTTAGCTCATGCTGTCTACTGATTTCACCAAAGCAAAAAGAACTGACCCAAGC
This sequence comes from Apricaphanius iberus, assembly GCA_028564705.1. NCBI lineage: Eukaryota > Metazoa > Chordata > Actinopteri > Cyprinodontiformes > Aphaniidae > Apricaphanius > Apricaphanius iberus. Next base: position 100,232 of record JAPXFQ010000425.1, on the reverse strand, counting down.
ACAGAACCCTGTAGTACTCCACAAGTAACCTTTGAGTGTGAAAAAGATTGATAATTTACGTGAACAAACTGGAATCAGTCGAACAGAAAGGATTTGAACCAGCTTGGTGCTGTTCCTTTGATCCCAGCAATATGTTCAAAACTTTTTTAAGAGGATATTATGATCAACTGCATCAAAAGTAGCACTATCATTCTTTTGCAATTTAGGCACAGTAAAAAAAAATAATTTAACCTTCAGGAAAAAACAGGCTTGATATCTTCCAGGCTGATAAAGCTTTTAATACATACTGATGTTACCGATGCATTTTACTTTAGTAAAATTTTATAAATTTTATAAATTTTTTAGCTAATTTTCCATCACTTCTTTTTTTGTTTTGTTACATAGACCTTTTACTTTAAGGGAATCCAAAGCATTTGTAGTCTTTGGAGACATTATGAAAAAAGTGAAAAGCATCAATAAAAAAAGTGATCAATAAAAACAGAAAGCCCAACATCTCGGACATAACATTTAAGCATGCTACTGTTACATTTCAGGTATTATTAATCAATTACTCAAAGACAGGGTTCATAATTACAACCAAAATTACTTTGGTGCTAAGCCAAACAGACTACAGACCTTTGGGAGGAATGTGAACAGAACTAAATAATTTACCAGATGATGGTTCTTACGGTCCGGGAGATTATGATGATTTACAAACATCCTGAGGTAAATTAATGAGACACCTTACTGTTAGCCCTGCGTTTTGTAGCATATCTCCAGGTGAACTGGATTAGATCCCTCGACCTGCGTTTCATAATTCCTCAGCTAGATGGACATGGAGAATCCATGCACAGCCTTTTTTGACCTGGTATCAAGGTTGTGTCTCCAGGAAGGCAGTGGTTGCTGTTTTCTGGGCAGAGACGCTGGAGGCTCCCCTTCCTCTTACAGTTTTAAGCAAGTACAAAATTATCTTAACCTCCTCGTGCGTTTTTTTGCGCAAGCAGGCGTGTTTTTGTAAATAATTTTGGCTGTGCTAATGCAATTTATGTAATTTTTTCTGAGGTTGTGTATTTTTTGGGAACTTAACAAAAAGTATAAAATTATTTTACTTACGCCATTTAATATAATGCTGGCGTCATTAAGTAGCGTTTTTCCTCCTCAGTCATTTTTTTTGCGCCATTGACTCCCATGTAAACTATATATTTATAATAAGCCTAAATATGAGCATAAATAGTTTTTTTCCATATTCTGTTTGGGTTTCTACAAATGTCACAGACTTAAATTTAAGTTTTTACTGATTTAGATCAGATGGAATATTTTCTCTATTTATGGCAGGGCAATGTCTAAACCTCCTATTTAGATTGTAGGACTTTTGAGGGGCCTTGCCCTCTGACTGCACAGTGTAACATATATTTCGAGCAAAAACTGTTTGGGTGTATGTTAGAGATGTCATACAATAATGTGCATGTGTGAGTTAAAATATTTTGGTATGCATTTTTGTGCAGTTGTCCTCCAAAATTTAGTCCTCATGTAAAAGTAAAAATCAGCAAATGGTCTGAAAACCACCATTTTATACATGTTTTCTGTGTGGCCTTGTGCACCTGTGCATCCATGTAAAGTTCAAAGTGCTTCATAATTCTTCAGATGAAAGACTTGTGTTTACTTTTTCAGAAGGTTAGAGTGGGTGGGGGGACTGGTCTGTGTGGGGAGGGCGGTGTTCTTATGTACTCTGTTCAAATTTTATATTTTCATCAATGCCTTCCTGTATATGAAAAATCATTCAATATGCTGCAAAAATTCTAAAACATACCAAGATATTTACTGTTGCATATTATAATATCAACATCTAAAAAGCAGATGCAAGCATTTAATCTGAGCATGAGAACAAGATTCTCATGGATTAACTTCAAAGACGCAGGCTAGAGAATAAACAAAAAACAACACTTGAGCGGCTAGGTTTGTTTACACAGGTGTCCTTGCTGAAACAAAGCTTTTATACCTGACTCAGATAAAGTTTTCTTTTTCTTTCTACCTCAACTATGAGAAGAAGGTACAACGCAGTTGAAGCCCTAGAATTTTTGCGGGAATTTAATGAGGATGCTGCGCAAACTTCATCCACGGAGGACAGCACTTCTGATGATGAAGTGGATGATGAAACATTTGCTCCGGTGCCTGATTGTGATGAGGAAGCAGAAGATGATTCAGGTGAGGAGATGGAGGACATGGAGGAGGCAGAAGGGAATACACGTCCTTCATGGATTTCAAGGAGCGGGATCACCTGGTCCCCGACGCCTGATGTGCGCATTCCTTTTCGGCCACTAAACATCCGCCGTCCCGGGATCACCCACTATGCGATTAGCCGAATTACCTGCCGCTGCAAAACCCGACGTTGGCCCATGTCAACATTATAGATGTGAGCGCCTACAACGCCCTGGTCTGGTGGCTGTCCATAGAACCGGCCTGGAACCTACCAAAAAATAACTTTCGAAGAAGGCTCTTCTTGGAGGAGCTCGGGAGCTCCATGGTGAAGACAGCCATGGCAAGGCGTACATACTTGCCACGCACCCCCTACGCTTCGGCTTTGGTGCAGGCTCAGCAGTCTGTGCTGTCGGTTCCAGCCCAGGGACAGAAGGGAAGGAAAAAATGCCATTTCTGCAAAGGGAAGAGGTCCTTGCATGCACGCTTTTGCAGCAAATGTAGTTGCCGTGTGCAAAGAGCATGCAATTGTTCTTTGCTCTACCTGCAGCCAATAGAGCCCCCCCCCCAACACACACACACACACCCCACACACACACCCCCCACACACACATACCCACTAACATACACACACACGACTGTTCTTTGTGTTCTAATAAGCTGTTCAACTGGCTATGTTTGCATGAGCATTTTTTTGTGCATTTGGAGGAACAACGTCGCAATTTAAAAAAAATCTTAAAATAAACAAAAAATACAAAGTGATCGGAATATATTTTTATGCCCATTTGTAACACTCCAAGGCTCTGATAATCCACCCCTAAAACATGTGCTCTGCATAATACATGCAAAAAATGATTATTGCTTTCACTTTTTTAAGTTTTTTTACTGTCCAGGTTTTTATCATAAACCTGGCAATAAGGGAGTTAAATCTAAGAAACATACAAATATTATTTTTTATATTTTGAGTACTGAAGCTAAGGATGATATTCATGCAAAAAAAGGAAACATTTATGTAATATTATATAATATTTATCTATGAATTTTTTTTAGCACTTTTTTGTGCATTTGGAGGAACGTCACAAAGTTTGAAAATTTTAAAATAAACAAAAAATACAAAGTGATCGGAATATATTTTTATGCCCATTTGTAACACTCCGAGGCTCTGACAATCCACCCCTAAAACATGTGATCTGGATAATTTACGCAAAAAATTATGATTGCTTTCAGTTTTTTCATTTTTTTTTACTGTCCAGGTATTTATCATAAACCTGGCAATAGAGGAGTTAAAACTAAGAAACATACAAATATTTTTTTTTATATTTTGAGTACTGAAGCTAAGGATGAAATTCATCCAAAAAAAGGAAACATTTATGTAATATTATATAATATTTATCTATGTTTGTTTTTTTTTGCACTTTTTTGTGCATTTGGAGGAACAACGTCACAATTTTTGAAAATCTCACATTAATCAAAAAATACAAAGTGATCACAATATATTTTTATGCCCATTTGTAATACTCCAAGAGTCTGACAATCCACCCCTAAAACATCTGCTCTACATATTGCACACAAAAAATTATTTAATATTTTCCTTTTTTTCACATTTTTGACACTCCATATTTTAATTAGAAACCAGGCAATAAATGGGTCAAATCTGAAAAACACCCAAATATTTTTATATATTTTCTTAGTACTGAAGCTAAGGATGAAATTCATGTAAAAAAAATGTGACTTATGATATATTATATAATTTTATTTACACATAAGTCTCCAATGCATCTTTTTGTGCACAAGGAGTAAAAACGCTATAAATATTTTTGGAGGTTATGAGGGTTAAGGACGAATTTGGTGAGTAAAACAACACAATCGTCACACTGCTCAGAACACACACAAGTCTTTGCCATATCCATCCATCATCTTCCGCTTATCCGGGGTCGGGTCGCAGGGACAGTAGCCTAAGCAAAGCGACCCAGACTTCCCTCTCCCCGGCTACTTGGGCCAGCTCCTAGGGAGGAATCCCGAGGCGTTCCCAGGCCAGCTGGGAGACATAATCCCTCCAGCGAGTCCTGGGTCTCCTCCCGGTGGGATGTGCCCAGAACACCTCACCAGGGAGGCGTCCAGGAGGCATCCTGACCAGATGCCCGAGCCACCTCAACTGCCTCCTCTCGATGTGGAGGAGCAGCAGCTCTACTCTGAGCCCCCTCCAGATGACCGAGCTTCTCACCCTATCTCTAAGGGAGAGCCCAGCCAACCTACGGAGGAAACTCATTTCAGCCGCCTGTATCCGCAAACTCGTTCTTTCGGTCAGCACCCAGCGTTCGTGACCATAGATGAGGGTAGGAACGTAGATCGACCAGTAAATTGAGAGCTTTGCCTTTCGGCTCAGCTCTCTCTTCAACACGACAGACCGGTACAGCGCCAGCATAACTGCAGACGCCTTACCAATCCGTCCATCGATCTCCCGCTCCATTTTTCCCTCATTCGTGAACAAGACCCTCAGATACCTAAACCCCCCCCCCCCCCCCCCCCCCCGCGACCCCTTGAGGAATAAGCGGTTCAGAAAATGGAAGGATGGATGTTCATATATATTAAATAAATTAATAAAATCATTTATTCAGTATTTACTTCACTTTATGTAGCACAAGCTTAAATGGGATTGATAAATTGGATAAATATAACGAATATACTTTTCTAAAATGCGTTTTTGTAAGGTTATGTTAAAATGTTTTTTCCATGTTATACCTTCCTGATTTTCCCACACAAATTCACATGAAATATTTAATTTAGAGAATTCCTGGAATGAACTGGTTTCCATTAGTACATGTTTCACACAGGTAAGTAACTGGTCCTGTCTTACCTCCATATCTAGCATTAAGTATCAATGGCTTCTGTGTAAAAAACCATCAATCCATATGTTACGGAGGTTTAAAGCTTCAAAAAATTGCTTTTGTGTGAACCACTCTGATTTTCAGAGATTTGAGTTGCTTAAGACAGTAAATGCTAAACGGCTTGTAGTTGTATAGCGCTTCACTTGGTCCCTACGGACCCACAAGCGCTTTACACTACATTCAGTCATTCACCCATTTACACACACATTCACACACTGTCAACAGTAGAAATCCAATTTCTTCTTGGTCCCTCTGGAACAATTCGTTAGCTTCAGGATCCTGGACTCCCTAATTTGAATTTATGGTGAATAAAGACACCACTAGAGTTATTTACTGTAATCTACTGAAACACAAGGCATTAACCCTTTGAACACATTCTCACATCAACGATCATGATCTGTCTCTTTAAGCCTGCTGCAGCAGAGTGCACCCCAAATCGTAGCATCAAAAGCAAATAAAAACCAAAAGCAGAGCCTAATCTGGCAGTTTACCACTCTCACAGATGTTCCAGACCAAGCCTCGCTATTTCCTGCCCTTTTCAGATCAATAGCAATCACAGGGGCAGAGTAGCAGAAGCAGATGATCGACTAACACTAACAATACACCCTTTGCTGCAGTTCAGTGCTAGACTGTGGAACCATGAAAGTGAGCAGAACTAAATGTTTTGACTGTAGAATATTGTGCTGTTGTTGCTATCGCGCTACACAAACTCTCGAGAGAGAGGTCAGTCTTGGAATATCCAAATAGCCCCATACAGGTCTGCTTGCACTTTAATCTCTGCATCGGCGCTGAGTGGAACGAAGAGGAGAAAGGACAATAAGAGGATTTCACAGTCTGGTGTTATGACATGGAGCTGTGTTATTATTTTTTTCCTAACCCTGAACAGCTCTAATTAAATTGACGATGACAGAACAGCAGACCTGTCTGAGAGAAACAAACAGAAGCGTCGGCTGAGTAAACAGAATCCGAGCTGAGTCATGACAGCAGTTACATCAAATACAGAGACCCTAGTGATGGAGGTGGGATGCACCACAGACAAGCTGTCCTGAGCTTTTAGTAAAGGGTTTTTGTGCTTAGTGGGTTTGGACTCAATAGTATATGATATTGCAAGGATCTCAAAGACCCTTGATTGATTTTGGAAAACTAGTATATTATCAGTAAAAAATGTGGTTCACACTTTAATATGTTGATTGATCAGAAACCCCTACATCACGGCGCCCAAGTGTGCTTCTCAAATCCACCTTGTATATCCCATTAACACTTTTTTGTAATCCCGTTGTTTTGAGTTTATGTTTTCTCTTTTTTCCCCCCCTCCTATTCCAGAGGGTTGAGCCATTCCTCTTCCCTTAAAGCTCATCAACTCATTTAAGCTGTGGTCAGCAGCAAGAAGTCCTGGAGAGGAGGGGGAGAATTTGAAATTTGAACAGCTGTAGCTTCCAGCTCTCAAATTTACTTTGAGAAGTAAAAGGCAGTCGGGGAATCTATAATTTATGTACTTGTTAGGTTGATCCATTGAAAACTAATTCCTTTTTTTCCTCTTGTTCAGATGATGTGCTTCACTTTGAGGATGGGGGTGTATTTTTGTTGATGACCGATTCCTCTTATGGATACCCAAATTTATCAACACTCAGTCAACGCTTTAGGCTCGCACAAATGATTCATTTTGCAGTAGAGGCCAGGGGAGAAACTTAGGGGTGTCATGATAATAAAGGAAGAGGACTAGCCACAGACTGATACCGATGAAGAATTGGTGTAATAATAACAAGCAGACTTACATTAGGAGCAGAGTCAAAACATGCAGGATGTCAGGAAAGAGGATTTAGAGGGAGAAAGATGGAGAATTCAACAGGGTATGACAGAAGGAGGACTGCTTAAATGTTGAGGAGAAGGGGAAAAATGACAAAGAGAGCCAGAGGAAGCAATCAGAGGTAAATGGAGACACTGGGTGATGGAAAGCAGGGGGTAATTACATGGTAAATGGACTGGACTCATGTAGCACTTTTCTTGTCATACTGATAACTCAAAGCGCTTTACAGCAGAGCCACATTCTTCCATTTGCCTTCTCAAATGCACGCACATTCTTAACACAGAGCTCATTAGGCAACTTGAGGTTAAGTGCCTTGCCAAGGGGCACATCAACATGTGACAGATGGAAGCTTGAATTGAACCTACAACCCGTGAATTACCATCCATCTACTCTACTCAGCGAGCCACACTCACCACACACCACAATTAGAACAAATGAGACAGCTGGGATGGGGGAGCAAACTGGCAGGTAGAGGATAGAATATAAACAAGAAGAGACATCGTGTGGAAAAAGAACATTACTAACCAAAGACAATGTAAGCGCAAACATGATAGGGAAGAAGAGAAGGAAAAATAATACTTAAGAAAAAAATCAAAAGGGAAAAATAACCAAGGGATTAATAGAAACAACACAATGAAACTAAAAATACAAAAAGCTAAGTATCATGACAAGGGGGGAAATTTCAATTCTGTAAGACTGCCTACTTTTAGAAAATAGGGTCAGATTGTCAAATTTGAGCATTGATAAAGTTAATAAAAAAATAGGCCTTGTACCCCAGTTTTAAGTCACTGTTAAGAAGACCAGTGAAACTCCCACTTACTACCAGATTGTCTAACTATGGTCATGTCAGTCTACCTCTTGGTTATGTCTCTTGTTAAAGCATGGTTCTTTTGAATTATTATGTGTGGTTTATCTCAGTTTTTAAATTAAGAACCTCCTCAGCCCTCTGGCTACTTCCTGGTTTTATCCACAACTGAAATCCTCACCGACACCTCTTTAAATGCCTCTGGTTTACTTCAACCAATCTGACTGTTTGCCCTCCATCCATCCATCACTTGGAAATCAGTAATTGTAACTGACTGACATGCAAACAGTAGACTGAAGATGAGTCTTAAAATAAAGTTTTATTTTTGCAAGGAACATTGGATCGTCTCGGGAGGAACCAAGGGACGGGAAAAAAGGGAACAGGGTCGAACTGAAAGAGGAGTATGGTGATTAACAGGATGAAGAGGATCTTGAGGTATGATGTTAGAGGGTGGAATCTTACTTGTAGTCCTGAGAAGTGTTGCTTGGAGAGGGTAAGTAGGAAACCAATCTGTGATTGGCTGGAGGTGAGCTTGTGGTGTCCGATGACTGACTGTTGTTCTATGCAGGTGGATGAACAGGAAGAATCTGGAGGATTGCCAGGACCAACAGGGATGAAGGTGACCTATAGTGTTTCCCCTAGAAATTTTTCCAGCCGCGGTGCTAAATAATAAATAAAGGTACACTGATAAATATTGGTACTGCTACTTCCACATTGGTACTGCTACTTCCACTTACTTAATAGAATCATAGACTGCTCATCTACACCTTAATGCCTTTGAAACGTGTAGATCAAATAAGTAATTTCTCTGCTGCTACCTTTCTGCTTCGAACTCAACAATCCATCTAAAACCTATATTTTGGATTACAATACTTTAAACAAGGAACATAGACATTTTGTGTTGTACTTGTCCTGATCTTTAATGTTTCTTTGATCTCCACATGGCACTGACAGTCTGCCAAAAACACACACTTGTTCTTAGTTCTACTTTTGACTAGTTAAGTGATAGACATTTTTTACAATTTGACCTGTCTCTAAAATATCTGCACTGGACATTTTAATATTGAACCGTAAAACTAAAAGGTTCCACCTGCTTTGATGATATGTGTGCTTATAAAAGCCGATAGCATCAAGTTAACTGCATTTTATTATTTACTATTTATTTAAAAATAACAACATGCGTTTTTAATATTTTATGTGAATTTAATTAAAAGGGTAATAATTTGTTTTGTATACTGCAATAGTTTTTTGTTTTGTTTTACATTGGCAGCTCATATACACACGTCACAAGGGCTGATCTATAAATTACCTGTAACAATTATTTACTGCCATGCTCCCCCTAGAAAACAGAAAAAAAAATTCACGCTCCCCTTAATATTAAATGTTTTATTGATACAAACCACTGGCACCAGGACACTGCATATAAAATATACTGATTACTGAAAAAAACGATTACTTAAATAAGCTGCAATGGTTGCAGCTCACTTTATTGTTTGTACTCTTAACACTATGTCCAAGTTCAGTTCATTAACTCAGTTGGTTACATTTAATCCAGACAGCTCAGTCTGTGTGAGGATCAGAACTGAATCAGTTCAAACGATTCACTGGGATGTGGATTTTTAAACTGTAACATTCAAAGCTTTTTTTAAACTGTGAACATCGGTTACCTGTCAGCTTCATCAGCTTATCACTTTTTAAAAAGGGAGGCTAGATCACTTCTTCTATGTCACCTTCACTGTTCTTTCTTTTCAACTGTCCAACCCTATGAAATCCATTTAATTATTTTAAATTCTTTTTTCAAAAGTTCCACTTTTTCTAATTATAATTTTCTGAATTCTACATTATCCATTCTAACCATATTTATTAAACCAAAAGGTGTGTAATTATGATGACTGAAAACAATTTACCAAATAAATAACCAAATAGCCAATCATTTACTGTTATTCACAACTATTTTCACAAATTTAACAATGCTTCGGTTCAAGCATTTACCTCTCATTTTTAAGGAACTAAAACATCCCCCGGGCAAAATGAATAATCTCATATTTTTCATATTATAAAAGAAAACCTCTCACAACCAAATCAAGTCTCATAAAGAGCCCTAGAAACAGTAAATATTCGTTTTGATCAAAACCTTTGTTCATTTTTATTTCCTACTCCTTCCCAGACTACAGTGAAATGAATGCATGACATGTCAGTGTTTTTATCTTTAGCACTCTTCCTGCAGAATCAGAATCAGAATCAGCTTTAATGGCCAAGTATGACACATACAAGGAATTTGACTCCGGCAACTTTTCTCTCCAGTACAGAACTTAAATAAGTGAAATAAAAAAATACAAATAAATACAAATAAATAATAAAGGATAATATATACACCAAACCGGGGTTATTGTACAGTGAGTATATACAAGAGAGTTCAGAGTGGACTCACACTCTGTGACTACACAGAGTTCATCAGAGCGACAGCCTGGGGGAAGAAACTGTTCTTGTGTCGGGTGGTTTTGGCGTACAATGCTCTGTAACGCCGGCCTGAGGGGAGGAGCCTAAACAGATTGTGGCCAGGGTGTGAGGGGTCTGTGGTGGTGATTTTTCTGGCCCGCTTCCTGACCCTGGCCCGGAATAGGTCCTGAATGGTGGGAAGATCATTAACTATGATCCTCTCTGAGGACCTGACTGTTCTCTGCAGTCTGTCCCTGTCTTGCCTGGTGGCGGATCCGAACCAGACAGAGATGGATGAGGTCAGGACAGACTGCACTATTGCTGTGTAGAAGATGGTCAGCAGTTCCTGAGGCAGGTTGAACTTTCTGAGCTGACGCAGAAAGTACAGCCTTTGCTGGGCCTTCTTTCTTATACAGTTAATGTGGGAGGTCCACTTCAGGTCCCGTGCGATGGTGGATCCTAGGAACCTGAAAGACTCCACTGTGGGGACTGACCCATTTTGAGCGGTGTTCTGTTTGCGTGTTTTCCCTGACAGAGCTTGTTTCTTCTCCTTGTTTCTAATGTGACCCTTAACTATCACTGGTCATCACCATTATCTGACACAACTTATAGAAGGATTGTTCTCCTCTTCCTATGAAACATCTCCGACCCTATCGCTGAGCTTCAAGTTGTGTTTTTGTAAGTTTTTTTCAAAGGGAACGTCGGTTTTTCAGTGAGTTTTTTTGCTATGACTGGCAGGTTTAGTTTGCCTGCATGGAGAGGAGAGCTGAAATCTCTGGTGAAAACAGACAGCCTTACAGGAGCGGTAGCCGGCAGATCACAACAGGATGTTTAATTGTGTAGTCCATTTTTTTTCTTTTTTTTTTTTTTAATTCCGCAATTCTATCTCCCTTTCCCACACTGTGGTTTAGTGCCCCACTCCGTCTATCAGCTTTCTCTGTGTAGACTTCTTCTGCTGGGCTGAACAGCATCCCGTTAAGTTTGAGCACTGCTGCCACCTAGAGCCTACTATCGCAGTGTTGTTTCCGTTTTTTCTACAGACTGAACACATTTCCCCCTCAAGGAGCAATGGATGAGCTACTGATTCATTGCCAGCATTCTATGCATTCTAGCATTCATTAACTACCGATTACGTCAACTATAGAGCCCCGTTTTGGTGAAGCAATCTCTGGCTGTTGTTGATCTGACTAATCAGAGGCATATGCTCTATGTTGACAGAAGTGGATATTTAGGAAATTGGCCTCTACTGTATCAGTCCTTGCGTAGGTGACAGAAAGCCCGTGTTTCAACGGATAATGGCGTTGCATCAATCTGTCTCCATCAAAACAGAGTAGCATAAACTAGCCTTTTGTTCAAGAAGTTTAATCACAATCCAAAGGTCGGTATACAGGCAAGACATAGATACACAATCTGTCCTGCCGAACACCTCCTAAATCATTAAACGTTTTCCCTTCAATTTCTGTGTTTCACCAGTAGATGGTGTACCCCAGGGGGGAAGTGTATTAGTCTCTATTCTATCTCCCTATTTTGCTTTGTCATTTAAACTGCAAACCTTTCAGTAAAAATTTGTGGATTGAAAACGGCTTTATGACTGATCTGCTAAAAAATTGTTATGGTTTTAAAAGAATACGTCAGCTGTCACTTCATCACAAAGCATACTAACTACGCTAGCAAGCAGTCATCAAGACCAGCAGCTGCTGCTCAGAAGTTGATGGCTAATTTACATACAGAATTACCTTCACTGACTAACTACACTTCAAGTGTCAAGAACCAAGGCAAGTTTTATGCTAGCATTCAAATTAAGAATAAGCTGAACGTGAAGCTACAGGGTAAAGATCAGTTTGTACATGACATGTACAAAGCTATCAGAGCCTTCATAACAAACCTGACTTTACGTTTTTTTTTTTTTATTCCCCACAAAAGCCATGCTGATAGAGGCTATCCAAAATGACAAAAAAATACTGCAAATCACTGGATGACCATCATGACGAATTCTGCTGCCGCCTCTTTGAAAAAATTGACGAGTCCCTTCCCTCTGTCATAAGACCCCAAACACAGGACACACCACAACAGGAGCTGCAGTTGGAACTGAACTACTGTAGATCTTCAATGTGATTCTGTTTTTTGAAAAGAATTCAACTCTCTGAAATTTTGTGACTTTTATACTTCACTTAATGAAGCCAAGTTTCCAAACCTCTGGTGGAGAGCACAAAACATGCTGGTGTTATTTCGCTCAATTTATGTGTGACTTATGTGTGAACATTCAGCTGCCATGTAACAACACTCCCTTCCTAACATCACCAGGGCACCAGATGGCCCAGGTAGTTTGGATAACGCTGATGAAAGTCCTTTAATAAACCATGCTCCAGAATGTCCCTAGACAGTAGTAATGGTGAGATGAAGCCCCATGAGGCATTGAACCACTTGAGCCATTTGGTTAAAGAAAGGGTTCTGTTCATGGGCAGAGGTGGTTTGAGTGTCTGGCAAGGCGCGTGTCGTCCCGGTGGGCCAAACCCAATGTGGGCTGGGCTGGTCCGCCATTCATTTATTTATTCAATCATTCGTGCATTTATGCTCTCTCTCTAATTTCCCTAAAATTGGGCCAGCCAATTGGCTACCGAGGGCCAGCAGCGTGTTGCCCGCATCAACATATAGTATTGGTCTATGTTTCTCATTGTCATGGGCTGGCAAGTTCAGGGAGATGTGACAGTGCTGTTAATCACAGCACAAACTAGGGTGGGCGCGACCTCGTCATAGGCCGGGAGTGGTTGAACGGCGACCTGTTGATCTAAAAATGGGGAAGCCGAAGAAACGCCCTGGTGGCACAGAGAAATTGCGGGAAAAAAATGGAAAACTCTGGAGGTGAAGGCTGCTAAGTGTTCTCGACTCACAGACCTATTTGGTGCGGGGCCAGCCGGGGTCACCAATCCAGCAGCTGCTGCTGGTACGCCGGTAAAAGGGGAGAGATCCATGGTAAGTAATATTAGCCTGGCTAGGCTACATACACTACCGTTCAAAAGTTTGGGGTCACCCAAACAATTTTGTGTTTTCCATGAAAAGTCACACTTATTCACCACCATACGTTGTGAAATGAATAAAAAATAGAGTCAAGACATTGACAAGGTTAGAAATAATGATTTTTATTTGAAATAAGATTGTTTTTACATCAAACTTTGCTTTCATCAAAGAATCCTCCATTTGCAGCAATTACAGCATTGCAGACCTTTGGCATTCTAGCTGTTAATTTGTTGAGGTAATCTGGAGAAATTGCACCCCACGCTTCTAGAAGCAGCTCCCACAATTTGGATTGGTTGGATGGGCACTTCTTGCGTACCATACGGTCAAGCTGCTCCCACAACAGCTCAACGGGGTTCAAATCTGGTGACTGCGCTGGCCACTCCATTACCGATAGAATACCAGCTGCCTGCTTCTTCTCTAAATAGTTCTTGCACAATTTCGAGGTGTGTTTTGGGTCATTGTCCTGTTGTAGGATGAAATTGGCTCCAATCAAGCGCTGTCCACTGGGTATGGCATGGCGTTGCAAAATGGAGTGATAGCCTTCCTTATTCAGAATCCCTTTTACCCTGTACAAATCTCCCACCTTACCAGCACCAAAGCAACCCCAGACCATCACATTACCTCCACCATGCTTAACAGATGGCGTCAGGCATTCTTCCAGCATCTTTTCAGTTGTTCTGCGTCTCACAAACGTTCTTCTTTGTGATCCAAACACCTCAAACTTGGATTCATCCGTCCACAGCACTTTTTTCCAGTCTTCCTCTGTCCAAGTGTTCTTTTGCCCATCTTAATCTTTTTCTTTTATTGGCCAGTCTCAGATATGGCTTTTTCTTTGCCACTCTGCCCTGAAGCCCAGAATCCCGCAGCCGCCTCTTCACTGTAGATGTTGACACTGGTGTTTTGCGGGTACTATTTAATGAAGATGCCAGTTGGGGACCTGTGAGGCGTCTGTTTCTCAAACTAGAGACTCTAATGTACTTATCTTCTTGCTCAGTTGTGCAACGCGGCCTCCCACTTCTTTTTCTACTCTGGTTAGAGCCTGTTTGTGCTGTCCTCTGAAGGGAGTAGTACACACCGTTGTAGGAAATCTTCAATTTCTTAGCAATTTCTCGCATGGAATAGCCTTCATTTCTAAGAACAAGAATAGACTGTCGAGTTTCAGATGAAAGTTCTCTTTTTCTGGCCATTTTGAGCGTTTAATTGACCCCACAAATGTGATGCTCCAGAAACTCAATCTGCTCAAAGGAAGGTCAGTTTTGTAGCTTCTGTACCGAGCTAAACTGTTTTCAGATGTGTGAACATGATTGCACAAGGGTTTTCTAATCATCAATTAGCCTTCTGAGCCAATGAGCAAACACATTGTACCATTAGAACACTGGAGTGATAGTTGCTGGAAATGGGCCTCTATACACCTATGTAGATATTGCACCAAAAACCAGACATTTGCAGCTAGAATAGTCATTTACCACATTAGCAATGTATAGCGTGTGTTTCTTTAAAGTTAAGACTAGTTTAAAGTTATCTTCATTGAAAAGTACAGTGCTTTTCCTTCAAAAATAAGGACATTTCAATGTGACCCCAAACTTTTGAACAGTAGTGTATATAACTCAATAGGGAGACAACATATTAGCCCAGAGTTGAAAGGCTGATTCAGTCACATATAATCAAATCCAGAGCTGATATTCAGTACGAAAGCACTCCCTCTTGTGTGATATTGCTTTTAACAGTTCTACAAGCTCATTGTATTTTTAACAATAATAATCGACAGTAGAATATGATTTGTTTCTATATTTAATAGGGTGAACAGGCGTCCTGATTTACCCGGGACAGTACCGATTTTGAGCCATTTGTCCTGTGTTCCCATGGTTGTTTACTAACCCATTATATTGTCCCGATTTTACCTTGTCTTTGTCCCGAACGTCCCGATTTGTAACCAGTGTCATGGTTTACAGTACAGAAGCATGGCTTGTCCCCCCTCCTTCGACCCAAAATCTAATCAGCCGCAGCGGGAGCGCGCATGGCTTAGTTCACTGCAAATTCGGCAAATTAAACATTATCAACATCGAAAAGACACAAATATCCCAGTGAAGTACTTTAACAGATGTTTGTCTTCATTTAAAATCTGTTATTTTCTCCAGAGACTTACCGGGTTTTATGTTTCAGAAGTTGTTTGAAGCGTAAAGGGTCACAACATGTAAGCCTGAATGTAACTGAAAGATGGTTTGTGGTACAAATTGGCTATCTGTAAGATTTAGTCTTGATATTTTTTTAAAATTGACGTAAATTGCATTAAGTGAAAAGTTATGTAAATAAATATACATTATTTTCCAACATTTAGATCAATCTATCTTATTTGTTTTACAAATATATTAATGACCTGGCCTAAAGTGTTATACTAGTTACTTTCTTTTTTTTTAATCGGACATGAAACTACAGTTAATAATTTTTTGCTTTTTGTTATTGCTGCTACTATATGAACTCTCCACAGTACATTTTTACTTGAAAAAACCTGATCAAACTTATTCTATGTCTTTACAAAAAGGAAGATGCCAATTTCAAGCTTTTCTAGTAGAGTAGCTGTGAATTTAAGCATTATTATAAAAATAACTCTTGACATAAGGAGGTAAATCTGTTTCAAATAGAACTTTAAAAGCAAAATAACAAGTGAGAAGTGTATATTAAAAACATTAAAAAGTTGTAAATTATAAAACAGGTGTACTTGGCGTGTTGGGTTTGGAATAGGTAATTATTCTTAAAAACCTTTTTTGTAAAATAAATATTTTGGTGGATTTTAAAGGCCCCAAAAAATACAAAAAGTAAGGTAAGGATATATCAAACCAGTTTAAAAATTCTATCTGTATCTGAAATGTCTTTCAAAAACATACTATTGTTTTAATAAAAATGTTGCACGAAAATGATTTCAAAAGAATGTCCTTATTTTGAATATAGATGTTTCAAAGTACTATAAAAAATTAACAATTTAACTCCACATATACAGTACAGGCCAAAAGTTTGGAAACTCCTTCTCATTCAGTGTGTGACTAGGAGTTGAATGAGAAGGTGTCTCCAAACCTTTGGCCTGTACTGTATATCCCCCAACCCCACCCCCTATAGACACGAATAAGTTAAAAATGTATACCCCCCTCCCACCAGTCATATCCCCACGTTTAGATGTGGATATAACTGGGGATATTTAGATCATTTATCAGGATATTTTGTTTTTATATTCCGGGTCTGGTTTTAATTAATACTGGGCTTACACTACGAAATTTTTACAGTCACATGCTAAAAACTGAAAGGGTAACACGAAGGTTCTTCCTGTTAGTCTTGCACACCCTTAGTCATAACATAACCTCTATTGTGATTGATTGATTGGTATAGCTGTGAATTTTAATCTTTGGATTCATTTGAACTCTATTTTTTAACTATCACAGAATATGACTATCCTTTGTAGTATGAAGAGAGGAGTCATTGTAAAATTAGTTTACCTCTATTTGGGGTCCGCTGATAATGTAGTGGGCTGGTCTCAAGAGAAAATACCAGGGCCGAGTATTTGTCCCTGTCCACCCCTGTTCATGGGACTTCATTTGAACACACACACCCCTACCGGCCAGAGACATAATCACAGGCATCATTTAATGTGTGATGCCTTAAAGTTGTAAGTCTGATTTCTGAATATTACAAATGTGAATATGAACAATATCTTTGAATATATTCTGTCTGTAAATTATCTCAAAAATAGTAATATCAAATGTTATGGCAGGTTGTGTAATAATAATATTTTTCTGTCACTTGAGGCAAAAGGAATTGCCTTAAGCAGGTGGAGGAAACTGAAAATGCTCGTGGAACTATGAAGAGTGGACTGAAAATGTTTGTGTAACTTGGACAACGATGTACAGAACAGGGGAAACTTTATTGTTTTTTTATAAAAAAGTTGCAGTTTCTCAACAGTTTTTTGGTTTTAAGCGATTCCTTTTTTTGGACACCACATCACTTTGAAATCACTCTTTCACAAGGCACAGAAGATGCTGGCATACATAAAAACACAAGAGCTAGATTGTAAAATGGGATACAGTATTTTTTGCTTTTCCCACTATTCCAGGGGAATTTCCAGCCTGCTAATATTTGGCTCCTTATCCTCATGCAAAGCATTGTAATGCATAAGCATGGATCAGGTGGTGTTATTGTACCCCATCTCCTTGGTACACAATAAACACTTCACCTTTGAATAAAATAAGAAACGGTAAAAATAAATATACAGCTCTTAATAAGCAAATCTAATGTGTCTGACCTAAAGTTAGATTGAGGTTACCTTATTAGGCGTTATCAGTGTAAAATTTTCCCACACGGGGGAAATCCTGCTCTTCCTAGCTTGCTCCATTAGCTCTCTCTCCTGGGACACACGTGTAAATATTTTGACCGTGCAATGCGTTTTCCCCCCTATGTTTTCACTTAGGTTTCAGTCGAGTGAACTGACAGTGGCCACACATCCTGCGCGTGACACACGTGAGACACAGCTTGAGAGTTATGTGCGCAACCTGAAATAGAATCAATCCTATCTTTTAACGTGTGCGTTGAGCGTAGGTCTTTACTCCTAGAGGAAATACATTCAACTTCTCCTTTGCAGCGTGCAACAACGCAGCATGTGTGGCAGCCTGCCACTGACAGGTCTTGCGTTGCACAGCACTGTGGTTAGCACAGCACAGGGGCTCGCGGATGTCCACGCATAAGCGAGATGTATCCCACTCTCCTAAACCTTCAAACTCTCTGTATCTATACTCACAAAACTATATCCGAACCATATAAACACTAAACAAACTCTCCTATCAAAACTATTAAAACTCTGTCCAAACGCCAAACTGACTACAACTCTCCTACACAAACCCACATTTTGAATGGAGCCTGAGTGATTTATACTGCTGTCAAACCACTCAGCAAATGCTGAACCACTTCCTCAAGCAGTCAAGTGGTACAGGCGGGCAGCGGGGCTTCAGACGTCGTCATTTTCGTCTCCTCCCCTAAATGAAGCAGGCCTCCATACGTGCTTTGTGGAAACGCCCCCTCCACTGCTCGACACACCCTTTGTAGCCTCGGCTCACATCCTAACATCACTACTAGATGGGACACTTGACCACTCTTTTGGACCATAGACCTCCCAGTCCAAAGGTATTACCTCCCACGACCCCTGCGGCATGCTGCCAAGAGCTCCCTGACTGTACAGAGAGGACCACTGTTAATGGGACAAGGAGAAGGGCTCCTTGGGCTCTCCTTAGCTGGCATTAAATTACTAACGTGGAAGGTTAGATGGATTCTCATGAACCTGGGGAGAGTAAACATCACAACTACAAGATAAATAATTCTGGATATTTGTTGGCCTGTTATTGGATAACAGGCCAACAAAATGAGGAGCCAACTTATGACACTCTGTCTTAAGAGAAAGACTCAGAGTAACCAGCCAGCCTGTGATGTGAGGTAGCTTGGTGCAGGCACTTGAAGGAGAACTTTGCAAGTTTGCATCCACATCCTATGACCGTTGCGAATGAGGGTGAGAACTGAGGGAAATTACATTGTTGTTCCACGGCTGGTTTCATGGACCAAATCTCCAATCAGTTTAAACACTCTCAGAGAACTCCAGGAGTAAGTTAATTCATTCCAAAAAAGTTTACTGAGAACTTGTGAAACTGTAACACAATACATGGAATATTTGAATTATTAATCAAACAAACACAGTATGAACAAACAACATTAGTTAGCTGGGTAAGCTACATTTCATGTGGCAAAACACAAAGCTAGTTAGCCGACAAGCAGCTAAATCTATAGCCAAAGCTGAAGCTAACTTAGCTTAAGAACAGAGTTAGCATCTTTTCAGTCTGACATATGCACAGGCTTGAAATACTGACAATCTTATTGTTGCAAAATGAACATTACTCACAGACGTTGCTTCAGCAAGGAGAGGGAAATAATAGCTCAAACTGAAGAGCTAGCAGCAGCATGTGCTCTCATGACTGGAGCACGTGACTGAATTTCTGATTCTCTTCCTGTTACCCACCATGCACTGCTTCCAGACTGCCACAACTCAACCAATCACATTAAAGTGAATAAAAACATTTACTCAGAGCATCACACTCCCCGCTTTGGGTCTTCAGAGAGCCCACATCAATGAACAGAGTCAGCTTTTGGAGAGAGAAGCAGAACTACTTCTGTGATGGGACGGAAGAAGATCTTTTTGTTTCCATCCTTGACTACTTCCACTTCCACTTTCCGGACCAATCCATCTTCTCCTGGAAAAACCTTCGTAATGATGCCCATAGGCCATAGGTTTCTCTTTGCCTGATTGTCTTTCAAGAGAACAATATCTTTTTCTTTAATGTTTGATCGTTTTTCTTGCCACTTGTGCCTAAGCTGCAATGTTCTGAGGTACTCGCGTTTCCACCGGTTCCAAAACATGTCAGCTAGGACTTGAACTTGTTTCCACTCCTCCCTAAATAGATCCGCTTCTTCAAAACTACCTGATGGAAGAGGAGGTGGAGAGCTTGTCTTGAGGGTCAGGAGCATTGCTGGGGTGAGGATCAGAGGTGATTCAGGATCTGATGACACCGGAATGAGCGGCCTAGCATTCATGATGGCTGCTACCTCTGCCATAAGTGTAGTCAGGACCTCATGTGTCAGATGAGACTTTCTCTGTTCAAGTAGCATGCAATCCAAAATACGGCGGGCAATTCCAATCATTCGTTCCCATACGCCGCCCATATGAGATGCATGAGGTGGGTTAAACACCCAGTTGCAGCTCTGTGTGGTCAGGTACCGTTCCACACTGTTGAAGCCTGGATTTGTCTTGTCCATCTCCAGTTCACGAGAGGCATCAATTAAATTAGTTCCGCAATCAGAGCGTATCTGCCTCGCGGGGCCCCTGATAGCAAAGAAACTCCTCAACGCATTGATAAAGCTGCTGGAACTCATTCACCTCGATATGAACTGCCCTTGAACACATACATGAGAACATCACTGCCCAACGCTTTGGGTTGGAAACTCCTCCTCTTGTACGTCGTGAGATGATGTCCCACGGTCCAAAGACATCAATGCCTACGTAGGTGAAGGGAGGTGCTACTTGAAGCCGTTCTACCGGCAGAGTTGCCATTTAATGATGTTCTGTCTTTCCCCTCAGTTTTCTACATACAATACATTTGTGAATCAGACTGCTGATACAGCGTTTGCCACCCACCAGCCAGAATCCTGCTGCTCGAATGACACCTTCAGTCAGATGTCTTCCTTGGTGTTTCACTGCTTTGTGATAGTGAGACACAAGCAAGGTTGCCAGATGATGTCGGGCAGGTATGATGATGGGATGAGTCTCATTTGTGCTCAGCCCTGACTGTTGAATCCGGCCTCCCACCCTTAGAAGTCCATCTTGATCCATTGTGGGGTGTAGCTTCCACAGGCTGCAGGAGGATGGGATGTTGGACCCTGAGCTGATGCACTTTAGCTCCTCTGCATAGCATTCAGCCTGGACACTTTTTACAATGCACACTTTGGCTCTCCGCAACTCTTCCTCTGTAGGACAACAGAAGTGCCACCCCTGACATTCATTCTGAATGGAGTGGGCGAAGGAACGAGCTACATGAATGAGGTGTGCTATGGCTGTGAGAAGACTATTGAACTTTGAAAAGCGTTCAAAACGTTGTGGGTGTATCACATCTCCGGAAACACGTGTAAGGCTCGTCATCACCTGTGGACGCACTTCAGAGTCGATGTCAGGGTCAATAAGATTGTAAATCTCTTGAAGCTTGGATGAATGCAAGGGCGCTTTGTGGAGAAAGGCTGGTCCTTTGAGCCACGCTGTGCTGCTAAGCAGGGCTGGTGTCACTGTTCTTGACCCTATATCAGCCGGGTTTAGGTGTGTTGGGACATACTTCCACTGGCCGGAAAAAGGTGATTGACGAATTCTTTGGATTCTGTTATGTACATAGACATAAAATCTCCTTGACTGATTGTGGATGTTCCCCAACACAACCTTGCTGTCTGTGTAGTAGGTGATGTTTTCAAATGTGGTGTCCATTTCTGAGACTATAATCTCCGCAATCTCAACAGCGAGCACAGCCGCACAG
Source organism: Apricaphanius iberus (assembly GCA_028564705.1). Classification (NCBI taxonomy): domain Eukaryota; kingdom Metazoa; phylum Chordata; class Actinopteri; order Cyprinodontiformes; family Aphaniidae; genus Apricaphanius; species Apricaphanius iberus. The sequence goes on along the minus strand of JAPXFQ010000425.1, from coordinate 78,995 downwards.
AGCTCTAGTCTCGGGACAGTTAGGCCAAGCTGAGGGGCCAACTTCACCTTCCCAAAGACAAAGCCAATTTCAGTATGCTTTTGCTGGTTTGTCACTTTGATGTAGGCCACGGCTGCTATTGCTTTAACTGATGCGTCTGCAAAGATACATAGTTCTCTTCCTAGGGCGCCTGCGGTTGAGATGGATGTGTAAGGGCATGGTATCTGAAGCCCCCCTAGGTCTTGGAGGGACTGTTTCCATCTGGTCCACTCAATCTCCATGTCTTTAGGAAGAGGTGAGTCCCAATCATCTGCTTGTGTGGTGAGTTGCCTGAGTATCAGTCTTCCATGAACTGTGATGGGTGCAAGGAACCCTAGGGGATCGTAGAGACTATTCACAGTGGAGAGTACCCCTCTACGTGTGAACGGCTTCTGGTCATCAACAATCTGAAACATGAAGGTGTCTGTACGCATGTTCCAAAACAATCCAAGACTGCGTTGGATAGGCAGATCATCAACAAAGAGATCTAGGCTGTTGATGTCCCTAGAGCGATCTTCGGATGGGAATGCCTCAAAAACTGCAGGTCGATTAGATGCGATTTTGTGTAACTTGAGGTTAGAAGCCGCAAGCATCTTCTTTCTCCATGATTTTCTTATCGGTGTTCTGACAGAATGATGGGTTTTATGTTTTCTGATAACTTAAACTTATGTATTCAATCCATGTGAAGAACATTCTAATTTTGTCTCAGGTCAAATATTTATGTGAGATTAAAATATGATTAATTTCGATTAATTAATTACAAAGCCTGTAATTAATTAGATCAAAGATTTTAATCAAGTCCCGGCCCTAAAATATATATATATGGGACAAAAGGCGTTAAGCAGCTCTCGAAGTACATCATCGACCAGGCGCTGACAAACAGTAGATGCATTGCTCAATTCAAAGCGCATTGCTGAATACTTATAATGGCCACTGGGAGTATTAAAAGCAGTTTTCCACTCGTCTTTTAATCTCACTAGATGGTAGGCAGTATCCCTGTGTGGCTTTATGAAAATTTTGGCACTGTTCAACAGTTCAAAATCTGTAAAGACAAGAGGGAGTGGATACCTGTTCTTTATGGTGATGTTATTAAGGCCCAGGAGTGAATGCATGGGTGAAGAGTCTTGTCCTTTGTTCCACAAAGAAAAAACCTTGTGCAGGCTGGGGATGAAGATGGCAGTATGATACCAGCCTTAAGAGAGGAATCCACATAATTCCTCATCGCCCACATCTCGGGACCTGAGGGCGAGTACAACTTCCCCTTGGGGAGTGAAGTGCCAGGCAGAAGATTGATGGCACAATCAGATTGGTAATATGGGGACAGAGAGGTGACCTTTGACTTGTTAAAGACCTCAGGGAGATCACTATAACATTCCGGTACTTTAGAAGGGTCAGAGTAATCTGCATGGTAATCAGCAGCTTCTTTGAAAGAACAGGTTGGAGCTGAGAAGGGGGTAGGCACAGACGCAGGAAAACAAGCACTGTTGCTATTCTCACACGATTTCCAGAAGGCCAATCTATATGATGGCTGTGATTGGCCAACCACACTCCAAAAAAAAGGAAACGATTAATTTTTTTTTCAAATTAACGCTAACACTTACATGTAGTTTCTACTTAAATTAAATACATTTGTTAGCTGTACATAACTAAATCGTGTTCATATTATGTAAAACTTCATACCTCAACATTAACTTGACTAATTCATGTTGAGCTAACAAGTTGGAATCAGGTTTCAAGGAGCACTGTTCATGTCTTGGACTGCACACAGAATTGGAGAATTCTGCTAGGGGTTAGAGTAAAGAACTCAGGACAGATAGCATGCTAAATTTGCAGAGTAGAAAGGGGTAGAAACAAAACAAACATGGCAACCATAGAGGAGATCATCAGCTGGTTAAAGAGGAACTGAACCCCATGAAAAAGCATTGTCTCTCCCATAGACAACATTTGAAAAATTCTACCTACGTGGGCAGGGCCAGGAGGCACGGAGGGGCATGGCCAAGTGTAGAGGATGAGCGTGAGGTAGGGACGCGGGGGTGTGGTCTGGAAGACAGTCACATTTTTCAACATTTTTAAACTCCATGGGGTTTGTTTCTTTTGGTCTATGGATATTTACTTATTTATTTCTTTTCTTTAAAAAATTTTTTTTTTTCTTTTTGTGTATGGCACCCAAATTATTTCTATAATTTGTTTTATCTTACTTATTTTTTTAATTGACACAATAGTGATACATTTTGTTATCATTTTGTAAATCACATAATGGGAAATTTATTTTAGTCATTTAATTACATTTTATAAAAGATAATTGACATACTGATAGTTTATTGAACAATTTTTGCATCTATTTTAAGTTTAATTCAGTTTATTTATGTAGCGCCATTTCACAACAGATGTCATCTCAAGGCACTTTACAAAAAGAGTTATTACAATACAATGTTTAGTGTAGAAATTACAGAACCACAGAAGATTGCGTCGTGGAATTCTCAGCAATCCCTCATACTGAGCAAGCATGCAGTGACAGTGGGAAGGAAAAACTCCCTTTTAACAGGAAGAAACCTCCGGCAGAACCAGGCTCAGCACAAGCGGTTATCTGCCGCGACCGTCTGTGGCTTGGAGAATACATAACAGAGACACAGAAAGAGCAATAGAACTGATGCAGAAGTTTGTTGCAGGACGTGGAGAATTTTCCGTCACTGCAATGCCATCTTAGTCAGGGTCGTCAAGCAGGGCTAATCCGGAGCACCTACTATAATAGAAAACAGGTTAGTGCTTGAATTGACAGCACATCATGCAGTTGGGGAGAAGTAGGAGAGAAAGTAGGAACAGACCCTAATAATGTCCTCCAACAGCCTAGCCTAAAGCAGCATAGCTACTAACATTAACCTGTCTCCTAGCTACTAGGAGACCTGGCTACCAACACTCTGTCTGAGTCCTCCTGACCCGTGGACGGTGTAGGGCCGGTAACGGCCCCCGTCATGCCGGGGTCTTCTCGGAGTCGGGTTGTTTGAGAATGCAGCCCAAAGTGGGTGGTAAACTCCATCTAAGGCTAAATACCGGCACGAGACCGATAGTCGACAACTATCTTAAGGAAAAATAGACAGAACTGAGAGGACAGAGTTGAAGAGGGCGAGAAACGTTTAAGAGATAAACGGGTGGGGTCCGCACAGTCTGCCCGGGGGATTCAACCCGGCAGGTAATGGGCGGCCGCACTGTGCGGGAGGATCCCCTTGAGGGACCTCTCTCCGGCGCTGGCTGGCCCCTGTGGGGCGCATTTCTTCCGCGGCGGTAAGCCGCGACCGGCTCCGGATCTTTACCTGGCTTACATTAATCTATCTCTACCTAGCTACTCTACCTCTTCCTATCTCTTCCTAACTTTTGACACTCTGCCTGACTACTAACATTAACCTGTCTCTTCCTATCTACCTGTCTGACCTGACTCTAACTACCTATAAACATATCTCTAACTGTAAGCTTTGTCAAAGAGGAAAGTTTTTAGCCTAGTTTTAAAGATAGACAAATTGTCTGCTTCACGAACCAACCCTGGGAGCCGGTTCCATAGGAGGGGAGCCTGATAGCTGAAAGATCTGCCACCCATTCTACTTTTAGAAATCCTAGGAACTACCAGTAAACCTGCAGTCTGAGAGCGAAGGTCTCTGTTAGGAACATATGGAACAATCAGGTCTCTTATGTATGATGGAGCTAGATTATTAAGGGCTTTATATGTCAGAAGGAGGATCTTGAATTCTATTCTAGATTTTACTGGGAGCCAGTGAAGAGAAGCTAAAACAGGGGAAATGTGATCTCTTCTTTTAATATTCATCAGAATCCTAGCAGCAGCATTTTGAACTAACTGAAGACTTTTAATTGTATTCTATGGACTACCTGATAATAGACAGTTACAGTAATTCATTCATTCATTCATTCATTCATAGTTTTATTTGGTTTATCAATAACAAATATAAAATAAATAAAAAATATATAATCCAGCCTTGAAGTAACAAAGGCATGGACTAGTTTTTCAGCATCATTCCTGGACAGGATGGTTCTAATTTTTGCAATATTCCTAAGGTGAAAAAAGGAAATCCTACAGACTTCTTTAATGTGAGTTCTAAATGTAATATCTTGGTCAAAAATGACACCGAGGTTTTTTGCTTTATTACTGGAGGCTAATTTAATGCCGTCCAGGTGAAGGGGCTGACTAAGTAGTTTCTTTTTCAGAGCTTCTGGTCCAAAGACGACAACTTCTGTTTTATCAGAATTTAGAAGCAAGAAGTTTAGAGTCATCCAAGTTTTTATGTCTTCCAGACATGCCTGTAGTCTACCTAACTGATTGGATTCATCAGGATTTATGGATAGATATAGCTGTGTATCATCTGCGTAACTATGGAAATTTATCCCATGCTGCCTAATTATTTTACCAATAGGAAGCATATATATAGTAAAAAGAATCGGCCCAAGCACTGAACCCTGTGGTACTCCGCAAGTAACTTTTGAGGTTGAGGAGGGTTTATCATTTACTTGAACAAACTGAAATCTGTTAGACAAATAAGATTTAAACCAGCCTAGGGCTGTTCCTATTATACCGACACGTTGAAGCCTTTCTATGAGAATATTGTGATCAACAGTGTCAAAGGCAGCACTGAGATCTAACAGGACCAGAATGGTCACCAGTCCATTGTCTGAGGCTATGAGAATATCATTAGTAACCTTCACCAGAGCTGTTTCAGTGCTATGATGAGCTCTAAAGCCTGACTGAAACTTCTCAAACAGCTCATTATTGTTTAAATGCTCACATATCTGGTGTGCAACTATTTTCTCAAGAATTTTAGATAAGAAGGGAAGATTAGATATCGGTCTATAGTTAATTAAGTCGTTTTGATCAAGAGAGGGTTTCTTAAGTAGAGGTTTAATTACAGCAATCTTAAACTCCTGTGGTACATATCCATTGACTAAGGATAGATTCATTATATTTAAAATTGGAGCAGCGATCAGAGGGAAAACTTCTTTTAAGAGTTTAGTTGGGATTGGGTCTAAAACGCAAGTTGAAGGTTTAGATGAAGCTAATAATTTTAGTACATCACAAAGTTCGGCTGCATTAAAGCAGTTTAAGCATATATTAGGTTCCACCATTTTTGAGGCTGCCTCATTAACTAAGGAGGAAGCAAGCATATTGGGAAGGTTCCCAATTATCTTATTCTTTATGGAGTCTATTTTATTTATAAAGAATTGCATGAAGTCGTCACTGCTTAGAGCTTGGGGAATGGTTGGCTCGATAGAGCTATGATCCTGTGTGAGTTTGGCAACTGTATTAAAAAGAAACCTAGGATTATTTTTATTCTCCTCGATTAAAGATGAATAATATGCTGTTCTAGCTGTGTGAAGGCTCTTTTTATATAGCAATAAACTATTTTTCCATATTAAAAAGGAATCATGTAAATGCGTGGAGCGCCATTTTCTCTCTAGTTTTCTAACATTCTGCTTTAGGGTACGTAGCTCTAAATTAAACCAGGGAGTTAATCTTCTATGGCTAGCCACCTTCCTTTTCAAGGGGGCAACTTTGTCTATTGCCCGACGCAGGGAGGAATTAACGCTATGAACTAAAATGTCAAGTTGTGAGGGGTCACGAGTTAAATCACTGTTTTCTGTTCTGCATTTATAAACTGAGGAAATTAAAGTTGGAAGAGCTTCTTTAAAATTTGCTACAGCGTTGTCTGATAACGTTCTGGTATAATGAAGTTTTCTTTCAGGTTTGATATGATCCATTAGAGTAAGTTTAAAAGTGATAAGGAAATGATCAGACAGGATAGGGTTATGTGGAAAGACTGTTATTTCTTCACAGTCAATGCCATAAGTCAGCACAAGATCTAAAGTGTGGTGACAAGAATGTGTTGGTCCCTGCACATTTTGAGTAAAGCCTATTGAGTCTAGGATAGTGTTAAAAGCTGTATTTAGACTATCACTTTCATTATCAACATGAATATTGAAGTCTCCGACTATAATGACTTTATCAGTGTTTAAAACTAAGTCAGATAGAAAATCTGAAATCTGATCTAAAAATTGAGAATAAGGTCCTGGTGGACGATATAAGAACACAAACAAAAGTGGCTTTACTGCTTTGTTATGTGTATGAGGAAAGGTAAAAACTAGATGCTCAAAGGAACTGTAACTATTATTTTTTTGGAGATTAATTAGAACATTAATTTAGGCAGTTTTGGTTCCGCTGTATGATTTGTATAAATCAGGTGTCATTTCCTTTTTACATAAGAACAGTATTTTCATGTTAGTTTACCTTTGAAGTGGTTTAATGGCTGCAGAAATGGTAAGCTTTTATATTGAATAATAAATTAAATTAATAAAGTTAATTTCATCATAATCTGATTGGGATTTTCTTTGTAAAGTAATGGGTAATAAAATAATGTGTAACAAATGAAAAAAGATCTAATTCAAAAACCAAGACTGATATGAGTAAACTCAGAACCCTGCATTGGTTCATCAAGCAAGACTAATGATTAAAGTTTTTAAGTGGTGTAGAAGGAGTTAAACCAAATTTAACTGCATACTTAAATAAATCATTTTGAGTCAATGTAAGGAAAAAATATTGATCCTATGTAATTTGATTAAATTCAACCAACCAAATGCCAAATGTGTTGGTTTGATGTGGTCAAAATTTGTTTTTTGTCTTTGATTTAATTATGTGGAAATGGGTGCCATGATTAAATTGTGTTCATCCAGCAAATAAAATTTTTTTTTGAGTGCAGGATAGCTGTGTTTGGCTAACCAGAACTACAGGTTAGTTAGTGTTTCTCAACTGGGGGTCCAAATAAATCTAGTGTTCCGTGGTTGTTTTGCAAGGGGTCATTGATAATAAAGTAAACATTGTATTTCAAAAAAGATCCTCTGACATTAATAGAAATGGATTATTATTTCACTCAGATGTGCCCGAGACCTTTATCTACAATACTAATGATGACCTTCTTTTTCTCTTTCACAAGTGCTAGTCATAAAATTAGAATATCATTAAAAATATGTTTTATTTCAGCAATTGAATTAAAAAAGTGAAACTTGTATATTAGATTAATTAATTACACAGACTGATATATTTCAAATGCTTTTTCTTTTAATTTTCATGACGATAACTGACAATGAAAATCTCAAATTCAGTATCTCAGACAATTAGAATATTGTGAACATTTTCAATATTGAAGACACCTTTATAAAGTAGTTTTCAGAAATATGTATTTTATAAAACAAATTTTTTTATGTATAGTGTTTTTCAGAAACATTTAACAACATAATGTTACATACGTACTTCTGAAAAATACTGTAAAAAGTGTTTTGTTACTATATTTGAAAGTTATCACATTTATTTTGTTTCATAATGTTGAGAGGCTCAGGCTGCCACATATATATCCTGTTCTGTTACATATTTCTGGAAACTGCCTTAATATGCCAAGGACCATCTGCTGATTTATGTTTTATGTATAATAAATGTCAAGTGGGCCAATATAATGATAGCATTTTGGGTCCAAAATTGAAAATGAAACTGTTAGACAAATAACTAAGAGTTTTTCTAGACTGAAAGAATATCATGAATGGCCCAGACCAACTCAACAATTGGTGTCTGCTATATAGTAGGGCAGAAAAGTAATTGGTAACCTGCGACTGTTAAAGTTGTCCCACTTAAAAAGATAAGAGTTCTGAATTTTTCTTTAAAGGTACACCTTCACTGTAAAAGAGAAAACAAATTAAGAAAAAAATCGAGGAAATTATAGTTTTTTGATTTTCAAATATTTTATTAGTATAATGGTGCAGAAAATAAGTATATGGTCAATAACAAAAGTTCATAATCTACTATATATATATACCTATAGGAAGAGGTAGAGTAGCTAGGTAGAGATAGATCAATGTAAGCCAGGTAAAGATCCGGAGCCGGTCGCGGCTTACCGCCGCGGAAGAAATGCGCCCCACGGGGGCCAGCCAGTGCCGGAGAGAGGTCCCTCAAGGGGATCCTCCCGCACAGTGCGGCCGCCCATTACCTGCCGGGTTGAATCCCCCGGGCAGACTGTGCGGACCCCACCCATTTATCTCTTAAACGTTTCTCTCCCTCTTCAACTCTGTCCTTTCAGTTCTGTCAATTTTTCCTTAAGATAGTTGTCGACTATCGGTCTCGTGCCGGTATTTAGCCTTAGATGGAGTTTACCACCCACTTTGGGCTGCATTCTCAAACAACCCGACTCCGAGAAGACCCCGGCATGACGGGGCCGTTACCGGCCCTACACCGTCCACGGGCTGAGCCTCGATCAGGAGGACTCAGACAGAGTGTTGGTAGCCAGGTCTCCTAGTAGCTAGGAGACAGGTTAATGTTAGTAGCTATGCTGCTTTAGGCTAGGCTGTTGGAGGACATTATTAGGGTCTGTTCCTACTTTCTCTCCTACTTCTCCCCAACTGCATGATGTGCTGTCAATTCAAGCACTAACCTGTTTTCTATTATAGTAGGTGCTCCGGATTAGCCCTGCTTGACGACCCTGACTAAGATGGCATTGCAGTGACGGAAAATTCTCCACGTCCTGCAACAAACTTCTGCATCAGTTCTATTGCTCTTTCTGTGTCTCTGTTATGTATTCTCCAAGCCACAGACGGTCGCGGCAGATAACCGCTTGTGCTGAGCCTGGTTCTGCCGGAGGTTTCTTCCTGTTAAAAGGGAGTTTTTCCTTCCCACTGTCGCTTCATGCTTGCTCAGTATGAGGGATTGCTGAGAATTACACGACGCAATCTTCTGTGGTTCTGCAATTTCTACATTAAACATTGTATTGTAATAACTCTTCTTGTAAAGTGCCTTGAGATGACATCTGTTGTGAAATGGCGCTATATAAATAAACTGAATTGAATTGAATTGACCTTAATCATTTGTAATGTAACCTTGGTTGGCAGTGACAGAGGTCAAACATTTCCCATAGGTCTTTACCACGTTTGCACATGCTAGCTGGTAAATTGTCCCATTGGCCCGAGACCGTCTCTAGAGGTGCAATGCTTTGGTTCTGTTACTGGGTAACAGGGACTTCCAACTCTCTCTGCAGATTCTCTTTTAGATTAAGGCCAGTAGGATGGCTGGGCCTGTCTCAATTATAGATCTGTCTCGTCTTTTTACATTGGACAACTGGCACAATTGGTGGCAGCCAAATAACATTTTGTTCCACTGCAAATAGGCTAAATATAGATGTCCAATAGGTTCCTGTAGATGGACCAAAGTGTATTGAAGAACTACAGTAGGAACTGTCTATAGGGGAGGGCCTAATGCATATACAAGACTGCTTACAGAAAATAATGATAAGTACACCAGAAATGTAACGGAGATTAACGGAAGGTGTCAGTGGTAAAGAATGCAAACAAGAGAGATTAAATGTATTTTTAAAGAAACCAAAGAAGCTAATTAACATAAAACAGATGCAGGTGGGAAAGTGAACAAGCAGGATATTGAAAAAAGACATGCAGCTGGACAGGGAAGCGGTGGGGAAATAAATAGAACAGTGGGAACAGAGAAAGGAAGGTAAAACACACAAAGCAAAAACTCAAATAACAATGATAATAACAATAAAATAATCCTATCTGTAAAATGTTAAAACAAATCTGAAAACAGAGGAACAAATTAAAATCACAATATCTAAATAAATGACAAAGAAATCATCAAAAACCTAGGCACCAAGGTTCTGCTGTTCAAATTTATTTTTTCTTGAGAGGTGTCTGCCAGGGAGACTGCCTCAGTCCTGTACTTTTTGCATTAAAACATTGTAAAATTTATAAGGACAAAATATTGGCATGATATGAAAAAAAATAGAGACGTTTGTATTAAGTTAAAGAAGTCTAAGATATTATTATGTTAACTTTAAATTGAAATAAGGTGACTTGACAAGGTTCAGAGCTGGGGTTAAAATGAATTAAAGGGAGGAAAGGATTTAATATTTTTCTTTTTTGTTTTGTTCAGAAACAGTGCAGGTTGTATAAGATTAATCTTCTTCTTGTTTCCTTTGGTCATGAAAAAAAAGAGTGTATTTTCTGTATGTGTTTGTATGAAGCATACATGAACAATACATAATAAAAGACATTGGGCCTCTGGCTCCGTTAATCAGGTTAAATGTTAACATTGCTGTTATTTGGAAAAACAAATAAGAAACACAAAATCTTGCAGTTTGCTGATGACATTCTAACAGATATTTGTGATCCGGCTGTCTCAGCCCCTGCTGTTATGACAACTTAGGAGGATTATGGCAGTTGCTCAAGATACCATATTAACCAGACAAAATATCAAGCAACAATACTAAAAGGCCAACTATCAATGAGCTTAAAAGATTCATTTAAATTTCGCATATCCAACCAAGGATTTAAATACCTAGAGGTCTTTCTGACACCCCAACCCTTACAACTGCTTAAAACTAACTATGGGAGGGGTGTTGCGTGGCATAGTGATTAGTGCAAGTGCCCCACACACGGAGGCCTCAGTCCTCGATACAGTTTTCATGAGCTCGAGTCTTGTTTTCAGCAACCTTTGACACGTCTTATCCCACCTCTCTACACCACCAACCCCCAAAATAAAGGCCACTATGGCCACAACACCTTAGAAAAAAAACAATGGGAAATGAATGGAAGAACTTAGAACAGACCTCATAAAATGGGACATTGTACCCCAATCAATTGTAGGAAGAATGGAACCATTAGGACGAACATATTACCAAGGCTGCTTTTCCTTTTTCAGTCCTTAACAATCAAAATACCTGCATTTATATTTTCTATACTAAATAAATGGCTTTCAAAATGTATTTGACAAAACAACAAGCCATAAATGTGATTGAAAGTACTTATGTGTGATAAGGAACAGGGTGGCTTAAATATGCCAAACTTCAAACTATATTACAAGCTCAATTTCAATCATTGTCCACTGGCTCGGGTTTGGCTCGGGCTTTATCGGTCAGCTGATCATCTCAGCGCAATAATTTATAATAAAGTGCCACTAACATTATTCCGAATCTACCTGTCAAGATGTTGTAGGCACACCGCATGCGTCATGATGTGAAAGACCCACTCCTCTCGGATCAAAACAGAAAACATGCTCCAACTGCTGCGCTGCACTCTCACAGAAAATGCTTAAGTGTATATGCACTATTATCCCAAGTTTCAAGTTGCAGAAGTCTCATTTCAAATGTTTGTCCAGTAAATTGAAAACCTGCTGGTCACTGCCAGTTTTTTTCTAGCGGAAAAATGTCGGGCTGTTATCGGTTTCGGGCTTTAATGAGCTGTCAATCAAAATATACACGTTGGACTCGGGCTGAACTTTCTCGGGCTCAGGTCAGGCCCGATTACAGCTCTACTCTGGTCTGAGATGGAACAAGGTAATTGCCCCAGAGTGTTTCTGCACACCATAACAATTCTACACTGAATCATAGGATCAAAGAGTGGAACTGGTAATGAATGTGTTAAGACAACATTGTCGATTTGGCAAAAGATCAAGAGGGCATTGTCTCAGAATCCCCCCAAAGAAGAATAAAAAAAATTTGACTGAGAAGTGTTTATTAATACTACATCAATAGTTTGATGCGAGAAGCTTGTTAACTTTCCAACAATCACAACATAAATATAATCTCCCAACTCGTAAATTTTTTTTAGATACTTACAACTGAGACATTATCTGCATGGACATAAAGATAAAGATAAAGTGAAGAACCCACCCTCAGGCATAGAATAGTTTTTTTTCAAAATTTTTAGGGGAACTGTTACTACTAAATATATATCCCATATCCACAAGAAACTGCAAGAATTAGATGTAGTAGACACAAAAGACATCAAAGAAAAATGGGAACTAGAAATGCATATATTAACTAAGGATGAGGAATGGGAGCAGATTATCTGGCAGTCCAACACTAAAAGAATTTGACTGGAAAAGTAAAGTTAGATTCTTTTTAGGACCCCTCTAATGACATTCAAGTTTGGTAAAACCACAGATAATTGCTAGAGAGAATGTGGATCTGGAGGGGATCATACCCAAACAATGTGGGACTGTCCAAAACTACTTAGCTGCTGGAAAGACATACAAAGAGAAATCAATAAATTTTTAAACATTATAGTCCCATTGGATCCAATGGTTGTTTTATTAGCGATATTTAAAGAAAACATACAGTCATGGACATTTCTATCTTCTGAAGATTCTACTTGTACTTGCAAATAAAATGATTACAGTGTCCTGGTTGAAACCTCAAGCCCCCACAGTTTCTCCATGGAAAATTAAGGTAAAAGAAGCATATTTCATGAAGCAAATTGCAGCAAAAATATAGAATAAAAATGAGCCCTTACAGGACAGGTGGTCTCCAATCCATACAGGTGCTGGCCAGTAAATTAGAATATCATCAAAAAGTTGAATTATTTCAGTAATTCCATTCAAAACGTGAAACTTGTACATTATATTCATGCAATACACACAGACCAATGTATTTCCAATGTTTATTTCTTTTAATTTTGATATTTATAAGTGACAACTAATGAAAACTCCAAATTTGGTATCTCAAAAAATTTGAATATTTTAAAGGCCAATGAAAAAATTTTTTTTTTTAAATGTTGGCCAACTGAAAAGAATGAACATGAAAAGAATGTGCATGTATAGCACTCAATACTTAGTCGGGGCTCCTTTTGCCTCCATCACTGCAGTAATGCGGCGTGGCATGGACTCGATCAGTCTGTGGCACTGCTCAGGTGTTATGAGAGCCCAGGTTGCTCTGATAGTCGTCTTCAGCTCCTCTGCATTGTTGGGTCTAGCGTATTGCATCTTCCGCTTCACAATACCCCATAGATTTTCTATGGGGTTAAGGTCAGGCGAGTTTGCTGGCCAATCAAGGACAGGGATACCATGGTCCTTGAACCAGGTACTGGTGGTTTTGGCACTGTGTGCAGGTGCCAAGTCCTGTTGAAAAGTGAAGTCTGCATCCCCATAAAGTTGGTCAGCAGCAGGAAGCATGAAGTGCTCTAAAACGTCCTGGTAGTCGGCTGCATTGACCTTGGACCTCAGGAAACAGAGTGGGCCAACACCGGCAGATGACATGGCACCCCACACCATCACTGACGGTGGAAACTTTACACTGGACCTCATGCAACGTGGATTCTGTGCTTCTCCGCTCTTCCTTCAGACTCTGGGTCCTTGATTTCCGAAGGAAATGCAAAAATTGCTTTCATCAGAAAACATAACTTTGGATCACTCAGCAGCAGTCCAGTCCTTTTTGTCCTTATTCTTCTTCTTCTTCTTCTTCTTCTTCTTCTTCGTGGTGTTTTCTGGCGGTTGACAAACAACTTTTGGTGTATTACCGCCACCTACTGGTAAGGAGTGTGAACCGGGACTATCCAAAAAAAAAACCCCCCCCCCCCCATCTATTTAAATTTAAAAAAAAAAAAAAAAAAAAAATGGACGAAGAAAAACGGTGAGATACAAATTAAACAATAACACCACAATTATATTCTTTCTAACAATTTTGTGCTTCTAAGGTACTGAATTAAGAATCGATAACACTTTTCCTCAGTACTTCTCTGTAATATATCCCTCAAATCATAGTTCACCTTGATTTCTTTGAGATTAAAAACCATTTCTCTCCTCTCAACAACATACTTCTGACAATGAAGCATAACATGCTCTATTGTTTCTTCCTCCTGACAAAATTCACATCTCCCCGAGTAGTGTTTTCCCATTTTCAATAACGTGCTGTTTAATCTGTGTGTTCTTTTTCCCACTGCTTTTGCCACCATTCTCTCAATTTATACTTTATCGTAGTTTTCATTTCTGTTTTACTAAAAGGTACTTCCATGTCCGTATGATTTCTTTTTGTTGCTTCCTTTGCACCCTTGTCCGCTAATTCATTTCCCCTTATTCCTATATGTGCTGGTATCCATACAAGTACTATACTGAGTCCCATCATTTGATTTCTATATAATGTTTGTTGTATTTCCATTAATATATCTTGTCTGCCCTCTGACTTGTTATTCTGTATACTGATTAATGAAGAGCTTGAATCAGAGCATATCACTGCTCTCAAAGGTCTCACCTCCTCAACCCACTGTAATGCTAACAAGATTGCCAACATCTCTCCAGTATACACTGACAATCCATCAGTAATTCGTTTGCATATTTTTATGTTGAATTCTGGAACTATGAACGAAATACCAACTTTGTTTGCTGAGTTCTTTGAAGCATCTGTATAAATTTGAATACAGCTATAATAGTTATTTTCTATGTATGTCTGTATTACTTGTTGATGCAGAATGAATTCCTTATCTCTGTTCTTTTTGTCTAGCAATGTCAAGTCTACCACAGGATCAGGAAGTATCCAGGGATGTACTGCTGAGAGTAGTACTGTTGGACAAATATTCATTTCATTTATTTCTAGCTCTTTTGCTTTCTGCTCAATGATCCATCCAAAACTCTTTGTTTCTTTTTTCTCCTTTTCCCAGCATTGTTTCAGTATTTCTTGTGTTGGATGATCTTCATTATGACCTTTTAAATTGACCCAGTAATTTAATGACAGCTGTGTTCTCCTCAACTCCAGTGGCATTTCTCCCATTTCCACTTGTAGTGCTGCTGTTGGGGTTGTTCTGATAGCACCTGAACACAATCTCAAAGCCTGATATTGCATATTGTCTAGCCTTCTCAAATATGTTTTTGCTGCAGATCCAAACGCTATACATCCATAATCCAATACTGATCTAATTAATCCTATGTAAATGGTTTTCATTGATGTTCTATCAGCTCCCCATTCATTTCCTACCAAACATCTCATTACATTTAAAACTTTTTTACACTTGTCATTTATTTTCTGAACATGTACTTTCCATGTCATTCTCTCATCAAACCACAAACCTAAAAATTTTAATTCCTTTACTCTCTCCAATTCTTGATTATACAATTTAAGTTTTAAATTACCGACAACTCTTTTCTTTGTAAAGATCATTGTCTTTGTTTTGTCAACAGAAAATTTAAACCCCCACTTGAATAACCATTCCTCTATTTTAGTGATAGCCTCTTGTATTTTTCCCATTATAAATTTCAAATTCCTACCCCTCTTCCAAATTGTCCCATCATCCGCAAAAAGAGAAAATCCCATCCCATTTTCTAAACCCATAAAAACATCATTTATCATAATAGAAAATAACAAAGGACTCACTATACTCCCTTGAGGTGTTCCATTTTCAATAACTGTTTTATCTGAATAACACTTTCCTATTTTAACTTGTATAGAACTTTCCAACAAAAAATCCTTTATCCATCTATACATTGGTCCTTTAATTCCTATTTTATGTAGCTTAATTAATAACCCCTCTTTCCACATCATATCATAAGCCTTCTCCAAATCAAAAAATATGGCTACTACACTTTCCCTATTTATTTGTGCTTTTCTTATTTCATGCTCTAACCATAAAGCAGGATCCATGGTATTTCTACCTCTTCGGAATCCACTCTGATATTTTGATACATATCCTTTGTTTTCTACGTAATATGTTAATCTCTCATTTATCATTCTTTCCATTATTTTACATACATTAGATGTTAAAGCTATAGGCCTATAACTCCCTGGGTTTTTACAGTCTTTCCCTGGGTTCTGTATCGGAATTACCACTGCTTCTTTCCACTTTCGTGGTACTTTCCCCTTCTCCCAAACTTTATTATATAACTCCAGTAGTATGTCTTTAGATGATTCACTGAGATGGTTTAGCATAATGTAACATATCTGGTCTTTTCCAGGTGATGACATCTTTGTTTTCTTAAGTACACGATTCAGTTCTGCATTTGTGAATGAAACATTTATTAAATCATCGGCATCTTCTTCTTGTAGTAACAATTCTTCATTCTCATTTAATGTAGCTTCCCTTCCTCTTCGACCCTCTTCATTAATATTACTTGAGCTATGAACTTTGATGAAACTCTGTACCAACATCTCTGCTTTTTCCCCATCTGTCACTGCAACATTTTCATTTTCAGTTAATACTGGATATCCATATTCTCTATTAATCCCATTCATTCTTTTAATCATTCCCCATATTTTACCTATTTTGGTTTCTCTTCCTATTGAATTACAGAATTTCCTCCAATATTCATTCTTTGCATTTTTAATTGTTTTCCTCACATTAGCTTGCAACCTTTTAAATTCAATAAAATTTTGGAAATTATGATTTCTTTTAACAAGTCTAAATGCTTTATTCCGAGACTTTATTGCATTATCACACACCTTTGTCCACCATGGTACAACTTTCTTTTTATTTCTCCCTCCATTCCTTTGAGTTATTTGTTTTGCTGCCCCTAGAACGGCTTCACAAATATCATGATTTAATTCATCTACATCTTGACAAATATTAACTTTTTCCATTTCCTTATCACTAAGCTGCTTAAATTTTTCCCAGTCAACACTCCTGAAAACCCATCTTTCTACTCCCTCAGTGTCATACATTTCCTGTCTTAAGCCTACTTCTATTATTATTGGATAGTGGTCACTTCCTACTGTTGTCTCTTTAACAATGTCCCAAGTACAAATACCTGCCAGAGTTTCTGACACTAAAGTAAGATCCATGGCAGATTCCCTCCCATTTCTGACATCAATTCTTGTACCCTTTCCATTATTGAGGCATACCATGTTTTTAGACTCCATTAGTTCTTCAATCAGTTCTCCATTCCCGTCATTATACCTATCCCATAATGTACTATGTGCATTAAAATCTCCACAACAAATAACTTTCCCACCTAAATTTATTGCCAGTTCCTCAAGTCCTTCCAGTGATAACTTTTCCTTTTTGTCCTTCTTCTTCTTCTTCTTTTTGGTTTTTAACGGCAGCTTGCATCCATTTTTGTTGCATTACTGCCTCC
Organism: Apricaphanius iberus; assembly: GCA_028564705.1. Classification (NCBI taxonomy): domain Eukaryota; kingdom Metazoa; phylum Chordata; class Actinopteri; order Cyprinodontiformes; family Aphaniidae; genus Apricaphanius; species Apricaphanius iberus. The sequence goes on along the minus strand of JAPXFQ010000425.1, from coordinate 62,095 downwards.
TTCCGGTTATCCAACCAATCTTATCCCTTCCATCCCCACTATTTTAAATCCTCTTTATTATTCCAGTTTTTTCTAAAAACACAAATAAAACCTTCCTCCCTTCCTCAGAACCTGCACCACCCATAATCTCTCCATAAGTGCTTGACCTTATCCCTATCTTCATCAAATCTGCTTTCAACTGTTTCCTTTCCTCCTCATATTTTCTACACTTTAATAATACATGATCTACTGTCTCTCTCTCTTGGCACCACCTGCACTTCCCATCTGGATGTTTTCCCACCAAATATAATGAACTATTAAGTTTTGTATGACCTGTCCTCAACCTGCTAATAATAACTTGCTCCCTTCTATTTCTGCCACTATTTTTCATTTTCCCCACTGTATTTTGGATTCCATATAATGTTCGAGCCTTCATTCCTTTATCCCAACTCTTTTGCCACTCACTCATTGTCATTCTCCATATCTTATGTTTTCCCTCTAATTTGGATAGTTTAATATCAATGTCTATGTTTCGTCTTTTAACTGAATTTTTTGCTAATTTATCTACTCGTTCATTTCCTGATATTCCAGTATGTGCTGGAATCCACATGTAATTTACTTTCTTTCCTATCCTGACCAATCTTGAGTTTATCAACATTATTTCATAAATAATTTCTTGATGGTTTCTGGTTGTTCCTGACCAAATTGATTCTAAACATGACCTAGAATCACTACATATGAGAATTTTATCTTCTGCTATTCCCTCTGCCCACTCTACCGCTAACAGAATTGCACACAATTCCACTGAATACACACTGATACCATCAGGCGTTCTTTTTCCTAAACCTATTTGATATTTGGGAATGTAAATTGCTGCTGCTGTTGCTTCAGTTCTTGGATCTTTTGAACCTTCTGTAAAAATTTGTATGTAATTCTTATATTTTTTGTCAACATGACTGTAAAATTCCTGCACCATATCTGTACTTCTATCTCCCTTTTTGTACCTTGCTAATTCTAAATCCACATCCGCGCTACATAACATCCAATCAGGAATCACAGGACACAATACTGTTGAACTCCACTCTATATGAATTACTTTCATTTGTTCCGCCACCTCATTCCCAATCCATCCAAAGCTACTCTTCCTTCCTTTCCCTCTCTCCCAACAGTCTTCTAAGACATTCTTCACTGGATGATCTCCTTCAAATCCTTTCACATTTACCCAGTACCTTGCTGCCATTTGCCTTCTTCTAATGAACAGCGGCATTTCTCCTGCTTCTACCTGTATGGCACTCACCGGAGTTGTTCTTACTACTCCTAAACATATCCTTAATGCACCTGACTGAATTTTATTTAGCTGAGACAAAGTTGTCTTAGCTGCAGAGCCATACACAAAACAACCGTAGTCCATTCTTGATCTAATTAATGCCACATAAATTTGTTTTAATGTCTTTAGCTCAGCTCCCCACTCTATCCCTGTTAAACATTTCATAACATTGATGATTGATTTACATTTCTTTACTACGTAATCAATGTGTTCCTTCCATGTTAGCTTTGTGTCAAATTGCATTCCCAAAAATCGAAAACTTCTTACTTCCTCTAACTCTTTCCCATATAGCCTTAGTTTCTGTTGTTCTAGCTGTTTCTTATTAGAAAAAAACATAACTTTTGTTTTTTCTACCGAAAACCTCACACCCCACTTCAAACCCCATTTTTCAACCTCCTCTATTCCCCTCTGTAACTTTTTACCTATAACCCCACTATTTCGACCCCTCTTCCATATGGCTCCATCATCTGCAAACAACGACTTCCCCATATCTGCTGACAACCCACAGAATATGTCATTGATCATAATGGTGAATAATGTAGGACTGATCACACTCCCCTGAGGTGTACCATTTTCTACCAACTTCCTTTCTGAAATATCCTGACCAATTTTTACTTGTATTGTTCTTTCACTCAAAACATCTTTAATCCAATTAAACATTTTTCCTTTTATCCCAATACTGTGCAACTTGATCAACAAACCATCTTTCCATAACATATCATACGCCTTTTCTACATCAAAAAATACAGCCATAACAATTTCTTTATTCACCTGAGCCTTCCTAATTTCATCCTCAAGACATACAACTGAATCCATTGTAGATCTTCCCCTTCTAAAACCACTCTGACACTTTGTTACCAACTTTCTTTTTTCTAAAAAATACACCAACCTTTCATTAATCATTCTTTCCATTAACCTACACTTACTTATCCACTCCTCCATCACCCAATTGCTCTATCATTTTATAACAGACCTCATCTTCACCTGGAGCACTGTTCTTATTTTTATTTAATGCTTTCCTTAGTTCAAATGTGTTAAAAGGGACATCTAACTCATCTTCACTATGATGTTTATGACTTAAATTCTCTAAATTTCCACGCTTTGTATTTTCCCTACCTCGTTTCTCCCCCTCAGACAAGTTATTGGAACTGTGCACCCCCGCAGATGTTTCAGCCATAATTGTTGCCTTTTCTTCATTCTTTGTTGCTACCTTATCCCCATTAATCAATACTGGATAGTTCCATTCTCTCCTATCTCCTCTCATTTTCTTTATAGCCTTCCATACCTCTCCCACTCGAGTATTACTTCCAACTTTCTCACAAAATCTTCTCCAACATTTTCTCTTTGCTTCTCTTACAACTTTCCTAACCACTGCTTGCGCCTGTTTGTACTGAATCAAATGATGATAATTATGAGTTCTCTTTACTACTTTAAATGCTTTGTTTCTCTCTCTAATTGCTTTTTTACATTTTTCATTCCACCATGGAAGCACCTTTTCTCTACTATTCCCTGAGCTCCTAGGAATGGTTTTCTGAGCAGCCAAAATAATCCTTTGAGTTATTTTGTCTTTAAGAGCATCAACATTCATATCATCAACCACTTTCATCAACAATTTCTCACTCTCTCTCCTAAATGCCCCCCAATCAGCTTTCCCAAAACACCACCTCCTTTTAATTCCTTCCTTGTTTTTCACTACCCCACTATTGATTTTGCACCTCACCTTTTTGTCCTTGGCCCAGGCAAGACCTTTTAAAGGCCTTTGCAGGTGTTTTGAGTCAATCAGCTGATTAGAGTGGCACCAGGTGTCTTCTATATTGAGCCTTTTCAGAATATTCTAATTTTCTGAGATACTGAATTTGGTGTTTTCATTAGCTGTCAGTTGTAATAATAAAAATGAAAATTAATAAACACTTGAAATATATCACTATGTGTGGAAGGAAAGTATACAGTATACAAGTTTCACGTTTTGAATGGAATTACTGAAATAATTCAACTTTTTGATGATATTCTAATTTACTGGCCAGCACCTGTACATTTATCTTGGGCAACTGACTGTGATTGTGTAGAAAATCACCACCTCTGAATACAGGAAGTGTGTGTTATAGGGCATGTTAATTGGAAATTGTTTTTTTTTAAAAAGGGAGGAAGAAAATTGGAAAATTGTATGATATACTTTTTGGTAACTGACAATGGCGTGATACCTGTATGGTGTATACCTGTATGTACTGAATATATTTAAAAAAGAAGTAAAAAAAAAAAAAAACAGACACCAAAAGTAACAAAGTATTAACGCCTAGGGATATAACAGTAGACTGCATTGGATGATCTGTTGTTCAAAAAGAAATATATATATTGACAGAAAACCTGAATGGAATAATTCTTCTAGGGTAATTTCACAGTTCGATTCGATTTCAATTCTTGAGGCTTCGATTAAATAATGTGTGCACTAATGTTTAGGAAAAAAATAACGCCAGTATGTTTCTTGTCATGGATTATTAAGCAGAACAAGCTGTACAATATTGTATATGTTTTGTGCAACACCGAACGCTCTCACTAACGTGTTGTCCACAGCACCGCCACTGGCCGTTGGACTAAATCGGTTCATAGGATTTTTTGAATCAATATTAAATTGAGAAATAATTGCAATGCATTGATGAATGCATTGCAAATATTTAAACAAAAAAAGAGGACTTCACTCTGGAAATGAAGTAATCTTTCTTATCCAAATACAGGATTTCTGAGTCATTGTGTAGCAAAGTGGTTAGTAAAGGTGCTTGATGTACAGAGTTCCTGGTCTTGTCTTGGGTTTGAGACCCATCCCCTGCTGCATGTTTTTCATGCCTCCATTTAAAATCAAATCTTTAAATATTGTGGCCCTAGCCACGTTAGATTGACTCAATTTTAATTTTAACTAACCTAATTCAATTTCGTGTAACCTGTTGAAAAAATAAATTAAAGTCAACATTTCCATTTTTGAGTGTACTTTTCTCCAACAGTTTCTCCAACAGCCTCTTCACCTAACATTAAGGTACACACAGAAGAAACATGGAGACGAGGTGTCGCACTGCTATGTCCTGGGATTAATATTGTTGTCTTAGTTGGACAAGGCCAGACGTTCATCTGGTCATTTTACCGTTTGGCTCTATAAACAGAATGCATGTAGCTGGCCAACCTACAAAGAAATTAAATAACAGAACTTATGTCTGGTTCAAGGCATTTAACCAAAGGTTGGTGCATGACATCTTCTACTTTTCTCGAAACTCATTATTTCATTCCATAGCATCAAGTAGTGGGCATCGGTGTGAATCTGCGGGAGAGGGCTGAGGCTGATAGTTATTTTAGTGAAACAGAGTCCAGATGAGTGTGTAGTGCCTTAATCAGTGACAGGGCCTATCAGCCAAAAGAACACAGGTGGAACCCTTTAGTAATGGTCTGAATTAACAACAAAATCTCCCATAATTTCTTAATGTAAATCTTGCGATGCAAGCTGGATTCTCGCAAGATTTGTCGTGTTCCAAACGCACAAAAATCCTACTAGTACTGCTCCAACCGAACCGTCTCACTGGACTCCACAGGTGGTGCGGACCAATCATTTGTTAGCCATATGCTTTGTGGCGGGCACTTTGCCGGGTGTTCAGGTATGATGATAGCAGCAAGTGCCCAGGCAAAGCTAGACAAACATGGCCGTGCCAGTGGATATAAGCATAGAAGCAGCTATTAAATCTGCTTTAGAACTAGAGACAATTTCTTAGGTTAAAGATGATCAAAGGGAAGGACTGTGTTGTTGGGGAAATTACCAAGAATGTAGTTATCTGGCTATTAAAAGTTAAAGGGACTGCTACGATTAATAATTTATGGAAAATTATTATTATTCGGGCACCACAGGAACTATTTTAATAGCCAAATGTCTATATCAATCTTATAATCTGAAGGAAAGAATCCTTTACTGTTTATTGGCCATAAACTTTGCAATATGTGTGTGTTGAACAAGAAAGACAACTGTCACTTTCCAAGATACAAAACTTATTTAATAAAAGAAAAATAAGATAAACATTTTTATCTCCAAGCTAGAAGAAAAAGAACACACTACTGATTAAAATAAACAAATATTTAAAATGAAAGAACACAAAAAGATGAACATGTAAGATAGAAAGTAACATGTAAGATGAGAAACCATTAATTCTGATATGATTCTGGAGGAATCTGGATCCTTTCAGGATCCATGGCTTGATCTGCAGCTGCTGGAATAAAACTGAATTAGTTTCATTAATTGTAATTAGTTTAACTAATTTAGCACCAATGGTTTACCTCTCAACCAATAAGCAATGTAAGAAAACACAAATCATTCTTTGGATTAAAAAGTGTTTTGTTTAAAAATGATCTGGATAAGAGTAATTAACCTTTGGAGAATTACTTAATTTATGGTTTGATCACGACAGTAAAACAATCTAATTCCTATATTTTGATCAAATAATGAGAGTTCAATGAGATTAGTTTCTGTTCTTAAACAATCTATTTTTAAACAGAGTTCTGTTTGAACCGTTAACAGCGATCTTTGTTTTTGAAGCGCCGGCCTAAACCAACAGATGCGCTTCCTTAGCTGTAGCTCTCTGCGATGCACGTGGGGCGTTTAGCGTGTATCAAATGCATTTATTAAACATTAAACAAAAAAAACAAAAACTGTCTGATTGAGTAGCTCAAATTACAGGGTTTAAAAAGAATCTTTGTCGGGAAAATTCTTTTCAAAACACTGATTAAAACTTCAGGCCGAGGTCTAGTTTACCCAAAGAAAGCAGATGAAACTTAAAATGCTAACAATAAAAAAGTTAACCCTTTTAAAACTAATTATCCTAACTAATTTGCGTCAGACCAAACAGACCTTATGAATGTTTAAAGCTCTCCAAGCGTTCTCCGTTGTGGATGGGTAAGGGGGCTCAGACGATGTTAGCCCAGCAGGCTAACTTGATTGTAAAGATGTGTGTGCTTTTCTCCCGACTGGATTTGGCAAGACCTTGATTTACAAGGGTCCACTGCTTGTAGTGAAGAAACTTGAGAGACTGATTGGCTAAAGGAAAATCATGGTAGGTGGACACATGCTAGTGCATCCTCCAATCAGCTCAAAAATATTATACCAGATGGCCCTCCCTTTTTCAGAAGATTTCTGTGGCAGCAGTTCCAGATCTATGTGTAGACAACACGGGGTGGTGCTGCACATAGATCTGGCTTTTGCCATGTTGCTTTATGGCACTTCATTACTTACATGCCTGCAGTGCCATTTTAATCCTCCCACACTCTACACACTTGTCTTTTTTTTTCTCCCAGCTGTCTCCAGAGCTCTGATTTGATACCAAAAACAACATTTTCAGTTGAGATATGCAAATTGTAAAAACACATTTACATTAGAATCGGTGACAATTTAAGAAGGGGTTTAGGCTTGTAATGGACCTCAATTGAGTTTGAGTCATTACATATTTTATAACATGTTCATGCAGGGCTGATTAAAACAGAAGACATTTAGACCATCACAAAGCTGACATGAAAATGAGGGTCTGTAATGAATTCTTAGAAACCGAAGACTAATCGCTCACTGCCTCTGAGCTTACCCTGCAGGGATGATGGGAAAGGGCGTTAATCTGCAGAGGACTAGCTGGGGAATTTTTCCTTTTATCTTTGGCTATTGTGTTTTGGTTTAAAAATCTGGGTGAAAACAGGCACTGTTTTAATGAGTAGCTTCTATTAATAAGAGTTTGTAAAAGACAAATCAAATGCTAAATAAACATCAAGGGCATGAACTGGGGAGTTAATCTATTTTGGAATGACTCCTGCCGACTGACTGCTACAGAACTGTGATGCTTTAAATAGTATGACATTAGCCTCTTCTGAAACTTGACCCCACATTACAACTGTGAATGTATTGAACAGAAAACTGATGCTTTTTCTGAGTAGATGTGACTTCTGCCGGCTTTATCAAATGTTTCTTGGCTCCCACTGCAGTGAGGCAATCAAATAATGCTTATTCTGATGCAGAGCTGTGGCTTTGTGCTTTTGAGAAAACGGCTACAGTCTAAAATAAATGACACATTAGTAGCTTCTCTCTCTCTGATCAGAAGTATGACTTTTTGTCATCACACAGTGCTGAAGCCTTACTTTGCCAAGCTCTGTGAAAGGTTTAGACACTGACCTAATAGGGATGCCAGGCACACACTTCTTGTCTGGTGAATGATATTTCGAATTTTTTATCAAGTTTTTTGGGCTAAAACCTTTTAGACCATAGCCTTCAAAACCCATTTTTAACATAATACAGGAATATAGCAATTAACAGAAAGTTTCTTGATTAAACTAGACATGCTATACTTTTAAATTCTTCCTTTCTACATCTAAATCAATAATTTTTGGTCTATATAGAGTGGAACTGCACATTTTTGTAGTTTGATTGAGATACGACAATCTAACATATCAGAAACTTTATATTTGCAAGATGTCAAAAGACTTTTCCATCCATCCTTAAATTTCTACCTAACATACACACTAACAATATATAAGTTGACAATTTAAAGGCCCAAAACCTTGTTAAAAATATAGTAATGTGATATGTTTACCAGTATATCTTAAGCACTATCAGTAACACAACAATACTGTGGTACTCTTATTAACAAGCCAACAAGAGTGACTAAATTATCTGCCATCCTAATTGACAATATTTTTACTAACTCTGTGAATAATACAACTAAATCAGGTATTCTTTCACTGATATTTCAGATCATTTTCCCATTTTTCATTTTTCTCTCCCTGAAAAGATTGGTCCTGTTGGTACAGATTCCTGCATTGTGCGTCGATTATTCAATCGGCAAAATACTGATGAACATAACAAAATCTCGTACAATTTCTTTATGTAAAAAGAAATTGTTTCTCCTCTCCCGCACTTATTTTCACAGTCAGAAGCTGATTGATGACATTACATGGAACACACATAAACACACAGATACTGAATCTGCTTATCAGACCTTCATGACAAGTTTTAATTCAGCTTTTTATTTATGCTTTCCACTGGTACAATTAAAAAAGAATCTCGCTGCTTTGAACAAAAAACCTTGGTATACATCTGGCCTCCATAAATCCTTAACAACCAAAAATAAGTTATAGAAGGGGTTTCTTACCAATCCTACACCTCTGAATTCTAAAAAGTACAACATATTTAGAAATAAATATAATCATTCAATTCGAATAGCCAAAAAAATATACTTCAGTAATAAACTTAAAGAATAGTCCACTGATATTGGATCTACTTGGAAGGTTATCAATCAACTTATGAACAAACAAAAGTCTTCTGTTTCTCATCTTTCAGAGTTCATTGAAGGTGGTGTAACATTTACTAACCCTTATGTAATCTCTTGTGAACTTAATAACTTCTTTGCGCAAGTGGGTTCTTCATTGTCAAAGAATATCAAACCTTCTAACACAAACCCATTGGATTACATAAAGGGTAAATTCCCTCCCCTTCTACAGTTTGAAAACATGGACACAGAAGATATAATGGAAATCATTGGCAAATTAAAAACATCTGCTCCGGGCCATGACAATATTTGTGCTTCGTTGATTAAATCTGTGTCTTCAACTATTGTAGAACCATTAACGTATATTTTCAATCTATCGTTGCAGAAGGGATGTGTGCCCAAAGATCTAAAAATTGCTAAAGTCATCCCACTTCATAAAAGTGGGGATACAAGATAATTTAATAACTATCGACCAATTTCTATTTTACCATGTCTTTCAAAAATCTTAGAAAAACTGGAACATAAAAGAATGTTATCTAATGTAAATAAACACAGAATTTTACACTAGCACCAATATGGTTTCCGGGAAAATCATTCTACAGATATGGCTCTCTTACAGCTGGTTGAAAAAAATCTATACAGCCATACATAATAATAAATATGCTTTGGGTATGTTTTTAGATTTATCGAAAGCATTTGATTCTATTTAACCACACTATTTTACTTTCCAAGTTACATCGTTATGGTTTTCATGATTTTTGATATACTTGGCTTGTTAATTATGTTTCAAACCGAAAACAGTTTGTTTATGTTAATAGTTGTGCTTCTTCCAGAGTCCAGTTAACATATGGTGTCCCCCAGGGTTCCATACTTGGTCCGTTATTGTTTCTTGTTTACATTAATGATCTTGCAACTGTTTCTTCTACGATACTACCAATATTTTTTGCTGATGATACTTATCTGATTTTGACTCACAGTCACTTTGATCCTTAATTAGTGAAGCCAATTCTGGCATTATTAAATTTTCTGAATGGTTCCAGATAAATAAGTTACCATTAAATGTAGAAAAGACTAATTTCATTATATTTACGGGGGAAAAAAATATTGTAAATCTAGCGCCAAGATCATTATTGGGGATAATTACACAACCCAAGTTTCCTTTACAAAATGTTTAGGGGTATTAATTGATAAGAGGTTGTCATGGTCTGAACATATTAAACTTGACAATTTTGACAAAGTATCGAAATCCATTGGAATCATCAGGAAAATTTGTGATTTTACATCTCAGAAAGCTGTAAATATATTGTATTCCAGTTTAATTTATCCTCATCTCAGTTATGGTAATATTGTTTGGGTCAGCACTTATCCTTCTAATTTACAGAAATTATTTACAGCTCAAAAGAAATTTGTTAGATTAGCCACCTTCTCTAATTATTTGTCTTCATCTGCCCCTTTGTTTAAGAATCTACACATAATGTCAGTCTACGACAATAATATATTTCAATCATGCATATTTATTTATAAATATTTTCATCTTTCCCACTTGCTGCCCAAATACTTTCATGGATTCTTTACAGTTAATTATCAGGTCCATTCTTACAACACAAGGCAAACTGATAAACTTCATCCCCCTTTTGCCGCACTACACTTACTCAGTTTTCTTTTGTTTACAGAGGTTCCCTACTTTGGAATTCTCATTTTCATGTAGTTAAATTATTTTCATCTCTCAATACTTTTAAGTTAAGACTGAAAATTTTCAAGATTCCTAATAATTTCTTTCCCAGTATGGTTGTCATTGGATCATTATCTCGTTACATGCTCATACACTATCTCATACATATACAATTATTTTATACTTATACACACCCAAGTTGTTATTTTGGATTTATTTTAGTGTGTGCTTTAAAATGGCACTTATATGTGTGTTTTCTTTTTTTTATGCTATTAGTTGCTGCTTTTTCTTATCGTTGTTGTGGATTATCTCTTGAATGCTTGTATATTTCCTGGGGAGGAGTTTTTTATAAGCCCATAATGTGTTTTTTAACATCTCCCGCACTTATTATTTTTGTTTCATTTGTGTTGTAATTGTCTTTTTATTATGGTGCAAATAAACTAAACAAAAATAAAGCTAAATGCTATAGAAAAAGGCTTTGCTTAAAATATGAAGAATAAGATTATACTAGATAATGACAATCGTGTGTTTTTATTAGACTACATGAAAAACAGAAAAATGTTAGCAATTTCACTCTAATTTATAATGTTGTTCGTTTAATATTACTTACAACACTTTAATTAACACAACTACCTGTCAGATACCACATAATTATAGCGAAGCTACTTGTGACAGTGTGAGGGTCCTGTCGCGATGACTCCGATTGATGATGTGCCCTGGCTGCTTGGCCACAGGGATATCCCTTTGGTGGTTAGCGCGCATGACTCTCAAGGGAGTTGTGGGATCGATTCCTGCCCGGGCCCTCGTTGTGTACCTTGCCACATTACTATAAAATGAATTAAATTCTATTCAGTTTATTTATATAGTGCCCAACTGACAACAGTTGTTCCACACAAGACCCAAAGGTTATTAGTGTGTTACTCCTAACATCAAGCTAACGTCATTGAATGTTTTAGGATCATGCATTCTCCAAGACTAAAAACTGAAAAATAATCCAACATTGTTTATGTGATAGTACTATTAAAAGACGTACGTCATTGGGGAGCTAAAATGCCTAGCACTAACATATGCAGAAGGTCGAATTTTAACATTTATTGCCACTAGCCATTGTAAAACAATGGCCAAGAGGCGATAAATCAATGTCTAAAATAAAGTTTTTTGTCATTTTAGTGTAAGCTGAAGTTTACCACTTTGCTGCGTCTGCCATTTTCATAGTCAGAAGTAACTGATCCCTTAATAAGACAAAGTCTTTCCACAACCTTCTCGATGCTAGTTGAGGTTACTGTAGCAGTCATCCTAACTGTTAACAAAAGTATTTTCCACAGATTGAAAAATAAAACCTAACCAGGCACTTCACAGAGGTTCTGATACTGCGGGACAGTTAATACATCCAATACATCCAACAAACAAAAATGTTTTTTCCCACTTGTACCTTGACATGAAATAAAGATGGCAGATTCACTCAATGTTTAGCTGGAAGTCCATGACCTTGTTTAGAAGTTCCAGTGCAAGTTATGTGATGTAATACCTCTAAAAACATTATAGATAATAGAGAAAACTAAACTGCTTGAAAGCAGTTTGCTCATTTATGCTTTCCTGCATTCCAACAGACTCTAAATGTACAACACACTGCAATTATGAGCTAAAAAAGTGGAATTTGCATAATATGTCCCCTTTAATGGTGTGTTTGATCATCAGTTTACTGTAAGTGTAGTGCACCAAATTTGGACATGTATCAGAGAAGATGCAGAAAGTGTTTGGTAAAACAAAATACAAATCTTACTTGAAAAATCAAACCAGCCAGTAGAATCTAAACCTGATGATGGCATAGTAGAAATAAGGAAAAAAAAACGTTTGGATTTTCAGACTGACTGAATTCTGGCTAATTATATGTTAGGCAAGGTTATTACTTGGATGTGAAACAGGTACCCGTAATCATAAAACTAATGAATTTCAGAAAGTATGACAAAGATAACAGAAACAATCACAAAGCAGAGCATAAACAAACACAAGATGGACCCAAAACTAGGGATGCAACAATACCACTTTTTTCAAAACCGATACCATACCGATATTTGGATCAAAGTACTCAACGATACCGAGCACCAATGCCGATACTTCTACCACCAAAAAAGGATCTATCAAGTGGGAGTCAGGTTTTATTTTATTATCTGTTCGTTACAAGAAATTATGGTGAATTAGATAAATAATAAAATATTAATAAAAATGAACACAGAACTTACATTTAAAATGTAAAAACTATTTTCTTATGCATTTCCACATCTTAAGTATCGGTTCATGGTATAGGTTAACATTAGCCGATATCGATACCAATAAATTAGACAGTATTGGGGCCTATACCCAATACCAGTATTGGTATTGGTGCAACCCTACCCAAAACACTAAAATATTAAAGCCGAAAAACTCATTGATACTCAAAAACTGCTGAACAGGAACTACATTACTCAAATAAATCAATAAAATGTTATAAAAAGAAAAAAATAAATTATCTAAAAGTGTATGTGTATTGAAAGGGTGTCTACAGTGGAAACTATTAGGGTGTTATCTCTGTGTTTTGCAGATAATGTGATTCTGTTGGCGCCTTCAAGTCAGGGCCTCAAGTGTGCTGGTGCAGTTTGCAAGGATATTTAAGATCCTGGTTCACAACGAATGAAAAAAGCAGTGAGACAAAACTCAAAGTTTTTGGTTAACTGGTCAATCTGCATCTGGGGAAGCTCATAGAAGAACCTTTGCTCCTTCACATTCTTGGTCGTTTGAAGTGGTTTAGGGAGATAATTAGAACGGCTCCTGGATACGTGAAATATTTCTGTTTAGACTAAAACTAACTGATTACTTGCTACTTAAACCCTCATCAAACCGTGCTGCTTTGCCTTTTAATGTCGTCCTTGCATACATTTGTCATTTTATTAAACTTCCACATCACTGGTTTTGTTCTACTTTGCATCCCCAGAATCAGAACCAAACATTGAAAAGCAGCATTTGGTTTTTAGGTTCTTTTAATCTGGAACAATATTTCAGATTACTGCATCAATGCTGAAACATTGGTTCCTTTATATAAATTCGGTTAAAGTTTCCATTGATTAATAACTCTTAGAACATTATAAATCTTATTCTTTTTTCAACCTGTCATTGCTTTCCTCTATTTTTCCTCTTCAAGGTAATGCTTTGCTTTTTTTGATGTTTTAAATATGTAAAGCACCTTGTATTGCCCTGTTACTGTTAAGTTGTATAAAATTAGCTTGTCTTACCTTAACTTACGCTCATAGACCACTTTATTAGGCACATCTAACCAACTGGTCATTAACGCAAATTTCTAATCAGCCAATCACATGGCAGCAAATCAACGCATTTAGGCATGTAGGTCAAGACAATTTTCTTCAGTTCATACCCAGCATCAGAATGGGGTAGAAAGGTGATTTAAGTGACTTTGAACGTGGCATAGGTGTTGATGCCAGACGGGCTGGTCTTAGTATTTCAGAAACTGCTGATCTACTGGGATTTTCAAGCACAACCACCTCTAAGGTTTATAGAGAATAGTCCTTTAACGGCAAAAATATCCAGTGAGTGGCAGTTCCGTGAGCAAAAATGCCTTGTTGATGCCAGAGGTCAGAGGAGAATGGCCAGACTGGTTCAAGCTGATAGAAAGGCAACAGTAAGTCAAATAACCACTCATTACAACCAAGGCATGCTGAAGAGCATCTATGAATGCACAACACGTCAAACCTTGGAATCATATGGGCTACAACAGCAGAAGACCATACTGGGTGCCACTCCTAACAGCTAAGGAAAGGAACCTGAGGCTACAATTTACAGAGACTCACCAAAAATTGAGAACAGAAAATTTTAAGAATCTTGCCTGGTCTGATGAGTCTCCATTTCTGCTGCGACATTCGGATGGTAGGGTCAGAATTTGGCATCAACAACATGAAAGCATGAATCTGTCCAGCCTTGTATCAACGGTTCAGGCTAGTGGTGGTGTTGTAATGGTGTGGGGCCAAACTTTGGGCCCCTCAGCACCAATTGCCACAGCCTACCTGAGTATTGTTGGTGACCATGACCATCAATTTATGACCACAGTGTACCCACCTTCTGATCTTTTCTATCATCTTCAACTTGCAGCAGGATAATGAGCCATGCCATAAGGCTTGAATCATTTCAGACCGGTTTCTTGAACATGACAATGATTTAACTGTACTCAATGGCCTCCACAGTCACCAGATCTCAATCCAATAGAGCATCTTTGGGATGTGGTTTAACGGGTGATTCCAACCCGGTACTAGCAAGATGTACCAAATAAAGTGCCCCGTTAGTGTAGTCTTTTTCATCTCTTATATTTTCACACTAAAAATAATGTCCAAAAATAGTAGTTACCTTGATGTATACACTAAATTTAATGGTGAGAATTTAGCTTAAAAGGAGGTGTGGATTAATGTGTTGTATAATCAGATGCACTAAATGATCATTCACTCAACTAAAAGCTGAAAAGGGCGTTGTCACAACATTAGAGGTGCTGAAGTGACACATTTAGGAAGCACTGTGCTCAGAAACACACTGTTGATTTTGATCAGTAGCTTTTGATTTGTTCAAAGCTGCTACACAAGTTATCCGTTGCACTGTTTTAATTTGTTTTGCTTAGAGACTTAGAGTCAGCATTCCTTCTGGTACTTAATTAGGTTTATTTATTTTATTTGTTGAGCCTAGGGAGGCCGACGGTCCTGTCACCGAAACTGTTTATAGCCCATTGATCCCAGAGACGAATTCTCATTCCACAACGAACTCCTGTGATTCAGTGCTCCCTCTCACAAGGCTGGTCATTGATCTTCATGGTACATGGCGTCTTGGCCAAACAGAGCTAGACTCTAGCACCCTGGGCCTTTATAAATGTACAGATGATAGATATACACCGGTTAGCCACAGTATGAAATCAGAATGCAGGTTAAATGAATAACTTTGATTATCCTGTTATAAAAGCTTTTTTCATTGTGTTGGAAATACTAAGCAAAGTGAAGTGTTTTTGGTTACTGACAGAAAGGAAAATCGGACAACACAAGAATATTCTGAGTATCAGCTGATGCACACTCTGCCATGATAAAAGTTTTGAGGTGTTTTTTAGATATTTGTATCTATCAAGAGGGGTTTAAGTTATTTTTTAACTTTCTATCAGTTTATAAAAATTTTGTCGGAACGCAAAACAGAATTAGTTTGTTTAAAAAAAGTAAAAAGTGCTTGTTCATGGTTGAAAAATATATAAGAGTGACATTTATGGCTAAATAATGGGTTCTCAGGTGAGGGTGGATACTAGCTGGGTATTTTTATAGCTAATCCTAAAACAAGCTGATTGGTAATAGTGATTGCTAATAAGTTAAAGCTACATTTGAAACCCAATTTAGGCGTTTTCTCTGAGTTGGGCCAGACAAAGGCAGCTTCCTATATTAAAATAGGTCTGATCATTAAAACATGCAATTTAATGAATAATAATAATAATAATAATAATAATAATAATAATAATAATAATAATAATAATAATAATAATAATACAAAAACTGTCACTTGTGAGAATTGAGTATTATTTTAAATGCATTTTGTACAATAAATATTATTTAAATGGCATTCTAAACCTTTTTGAAGCTGTTCTGCTGCAATGTATCTGGAAAGCTAAAATGTTCATAACCAGTCATTTTTACATTTTTACAGGTTTGGATTAAAATGAAGTTGAAGGCTTGAATTCCAATAGACCAGGCAGAAGATGAACCGGAGAATGAAGATGAACAAGGAAACTTGAGAGTCAGAATGAACAAGGAAACTTCAATGAGTGGGTACTGTCAACTGAGGGGAAATTCAGTTTAAAATACAACCACTCCAAGAACATATAACGGCAACAAAAAATGAACAGAACAGGATCAGTTAGACACAAGCCTTCTTGGTGGCTCTCTTTTTGCATGTAAGAAACTACCTTATGGTGGGGGGGGGGGATTGGGGGACAAGAAAAAAAATACATCTCAGACTGAGATATTCACAGGTTCGCAGCTTGAAAGCGCCTCCACTATTCTGCTGTCCAAGGAGTGGTGGGGAGTCTTTAGGGTACTGCAAGCATATTGAAATCAATTAGCGCGTGCATGTCTGTGGTTGTGGTTCGATCGCGCATGCATGTGAGTGTGCGTCAGTATTAAGCGAATCCATGAACTCGTCTCAGTTTAATCCGAGAGTCTGTTGACTGTAATGTAATATACTGTACACATTAGAGAGAGTTGAATCAGGAAGCTCAAAGACTCATGTGGGGGATCAGGGGGTGATGGGGTTGAACCTCCTTTTACATACACGTCCGCCGGTGTTTTGAGATGTTTGGCCTACCAGTGCCAACATGGGGAGTCAGATTAGACACGGCAATTGGGTTTCAGGCTAAAGCTTGTTTCTAATCAGCCTTAAAGTCTTTCCCGACGTTCCCATTTCCATTTGGGAACAGCAAAGTCACCCTCAGTTTCCTTCCAGCTGGCTACAAATTTCTCGGAGTTGTTTTCCACGCAGTGAACGAGTCCAATTTGCTCGTGAATCAGAAATGAGTCTGACTATTGACATCAAAGCAACCTTCCTGTAGCACGGGCAGCCTTCCAATTGCTACCTTTGAAGCTTTGATGTGTACAATACATCACAAATCCACCTGCTCTAATTAGCAGAAATGTGGTTGTCATTTAACCAATTATATAGATGTCTCGACCATCTTAGATGGTCAAAAGTGAGAGACACAAGATCCTCCACAATGTTGCATCCTGACAGCTCTACTCTCCCACAGCCATTCACCGGGCATATAAAAATTCAATTAATTGCATTAAGAGACCAGCTAACCAGAACCAGATCCAGGGTTAATCTTTTCGGATGAGAAAATCTAAATAAAGAAGAACCAAGTTAATTCATAATTTTAAACATGTTAAGGTATTTTCTTTCTCCAACGATATTGCTTTTTAGAACAGCAAATATTTATAAATTCAGTTACTCCAACTGTCAAGATAATGGCTGGATAGAAAGGAGTGTTGTGTGCGAACTAAATCCAAATGAGGTGGAGAACGAGTGATGGGAGGAAAGCGGCACACTGTTTAATCTAGTAATACTCGGAGCGCAACAAGTGGATCTAACAAGAAGATCGGTGTGTCGTATGTCGCAGAAGTGAGACGGGAAGAAGGGGTGGAAGATAGGGTAAACCCCCGATGCAGATAGGAGACCTGTAGGATCACAGGTGATGAAACTAGGTAATGGACATAGAGGATATGATATCAGAGCAAAGAGTATGTGAGCGGATTCTCTCTGTATGGAAGTCTTGATGGTCACCTGATCATCACCTGACCTAAACATGTAGGAGCTTCTAGTCACCCCGAGGACTACAAATAACTTTTTTACTCAGTAAGAAATTGGCAATATTGTCAGTTTTGCTTTGTATGAGGATTTGTATTTTGCCACCAAGTAACAACAGATAAAAAAACACATTTCCTTTCTTACAGGTTCATTGCTTTTGCACTTTGGTTGATCTATTTCTGGATAAATCAGGTGTATTTTTCTCCCATTCTTTCTCTATGACCTGAAACCATTGTAAAAAATGTAGGAACTAAGAAGAATACAAACAACTATTTTTATGCTCCTACAGAACTAGAAGCAAAAACATAATGCCAACTCAGACTTTACTGTGTTAGATGAAAAACCTCTTTAATTCCTGGAGTTAAATCATGCTTTAGACTGCCATGTTTTTTTTTTAAATCTCTCCCTCCTTTCCAGAGAGTACACCATGAGAGAACTACTGCTGCAATGCAGCAAAACAAATATCAAGAATCTATTAAACATTTGTGATTTTGAGTCCCAGCCTCTCCCATTTTCTCTCTCATTTTCACTTCTCTCACACCAGCAAACTGTGTACAAATGCAACAACAATCAAGCACTGAATATTTTCCTCTCATCTGATTTTTCACGAAGGTTATGTATGCATAATAAACCACCTTTATGCATGCCACCCACATTATTCCTGCGCTGTTGTAAAACCACACATCTTTAGGGCTTCCACATATTCTGCACATAGATTTCCTACACTGAGGGTTACCATCAAGCTAACCTCAGCTAACAAACTGTGAAGATGAGACACAGTCCGATAAAAAAATGCTTTCATCCAAAGCCCAACAGCCTAAAATCTAAGATCTAGCTAAAATCACTCTTTAGTTTAGCTCCTTTTGCAAAACAATATTTTTTTTTCTGATCGATTGCTTTACCATTTTGCTTTTATAAACACACCATAATTGAGACTAAGGCCATTGCTGATATTCCTCTTTCTACACTGGAACTAGCATTGCTCTTGGATAAAAGAAGTCAAAATTTGCTCCTGGATGAAGTATGAAGTAAGTCAACACAGAATAACATTTCATGTCAAAGTGTCTTGGTTATGGATGACTTACTTCTAGTAGAAGTTAAAGAATGACACTGAGTTTAAAAAATTTAGGAAACCTTTGTCCATCAAACTGTTTGGATAACATTTTCATACATATGACTTTGAACCTACCCAAATCCTAAAGTAATGCATTGAGCAAATCAATGCAGGGACTTGCTATAACTTTCTCCAAATGAATAGAAACAGAACTGAAGTAATTATTTTTGGACTAAAAGGGAATGGTCAAAAGTCAGCACAGAGCTTCAGTTTATACAGCTAAAAACTGCTGACCACTGATCAGGCCCAAAATTTAGGTGTAATAATAGATTCCAAACTGAATATCCAAGGTCACATAAAGGCAGTCAGAAGGTCAGCCTTATATTACCTGAAGAACATTCCTAGGATTAAAGGACAAATGTTGTAACAGGAAGTCAAAAACCTATCCATCTATCTTTAGTCGGAGTGATTGTCAGAACTATACAGACACTTATGGCAGTTTGGATGGTTTTATTCAGACACGATGACAAGCTAACAGTTGCAAAACCTGGATAGAGCAGGAGAAGGAGAAGACGCATCAGATGGGCGAGGAGCAGACAGAGTCGATCCGAGATGATCTCAACTGCCGTGGATTCAACGCTGGTGAAGGAGTTCTGGACTGGTGGACCAGATGACCAAACAAGGAGGAAGTAAGCGAGGGCTTCTTAAAAGTAGGAGTTCAGCCAATGATAGAGCAGGTGAGAAGTAGCACAGGTGGATCAGAATGAGGTATATGACTTCCTGACCTGGTAGAGCAACCAGGTGGACGGCCTTGGAAAACCTGTCCAAAAAGGTGGCGATAGAAGTCAAGTCAATGCCCACATGCAACCAAGAACGAGAAGGCATGGGGAGAGGATGGAAGCGACCATCAAGTTTCAGAGTGGAGGACTTGGTCCGGGTGCAGACAGTGCAGGCGTCACCAAACTCTCTAACGTCTCTGTTCATGGAGGGCTAGCAGAGAGCACGACACATGAAGTGGAGAGTCTTGTCTTGTCCAGAATGGCCAGGGACAGGAGAAAATCGACCCCAGGCGAGAGCTTCCTTGCAACACTTTTTAGGAATGTATAGATGGGTGAGGAACTTAGGCGAGGTTGCCAGTGGGGTGGGGTGGTCTGAGCAGCTCGGATGGATGTCTCCAACGGCAATTGAACTGGATCCAGAATGGCCTGAGGGGTAATAAAGAAGTCGGATTCAGTGGTGGGCGTGCTGGAAGAATGTTGTCTGGAGATGGCATCTGCCTTCATGTGTTTGGAGCCAGGTCGATAAGATATGTGGAAGTTAAACTGTTCGAAAAAGAGAGCCCACCAAGCCTGACGAGGGTTAAATTGTTTAGCCTGTCTGATGTGGATAAGATTTTTGATGATCTGTCCAGATGAAAAAAGGGTCTGGCGTCCCAGGAAGTAGGTGGTGCCATTCCTCCAAAGCCCATTTTATAGCCAGTAGTTCCTGGTCTGCCACCTCATATCGCTGTGCAGTGAGTGAACCTTTTTTTGGAAAAAAACAGCAGGGGTGGGATTTCTGATCCGGGCCCCATTGAGATAGGACCGCCCCTGCATCCACCTCAGATATGTCCACTTCCACGATGAAAGCTCCTTGAATGCCTTGATGGCCTCTGGGGGGAGGGAGAATGGGCGGGGTTGCTCTGCAGGGCGGGTGAGATTAGTGAGGTGTGTGATGACTTTGTTGAAGTCTTGGATGAAGCGGCAATAAAAGTTGGAGAATCCCAGAATGAACTGGAGCTGTTTTAGCACTGTTTTTTGAACTGGAGGGTTGGGGCCACTTAGCAACTGCAGCAACCTTTTGAGGGTCTACGGTGATGCCTTGATCTGAGATGACGTATCCAAGGAAAGTGGTAAACAATTGACTGAAAGTGCACTTCTCCAGTTTGCAGAACAGCCCATTTTGTAGCAGCCTCTGGAGAACTGCCTGGAAATGTAGGGACGGGGTTGGCTTTTGATGGAGAAGAAATAAGGATATCATTGAGTTGTCTCTCCTCCCGTGACAGATGATCCAGTTGCATGGGTTTGCCTGGGGGAGAAGAGTCTCGGTAGGGGGTGGTAAAGCAAGCCTCAGCAGGCCGGGGAAATATGTGCTGACATGGCGGCTGGAAGCGGCGAGGTAGGGAAACTCAGCTTAGGATGCCAATATTGATGTCCAAAGCCAACTGGATGGCAGCGTCCAGAATCTTAGGTAATTCCCTCCCCACCATCTCATTGCGAATATAGTCCTCCAGGTTTTCCAGGAAAAAGATGTGTATACCTGAGTCTCCCCAGGAGAGTTGAACGGCCAGGGAAATCCGCTGCATATTTGTTGTCGCAGATGAAGGAGTCGGAGCCACGCTTCTATGTAGGGGGGGATGCAAGGGGGCACAAACGTGTTACATAGTTCGGTGACAAAGTGAGAGCAGTTGTTGCAGATGGGCGACTGTTGAATATACAGACCGGCTGCCCACTCTTGAGCTTGCTGGTGCAGTGGCAAAAGGAACATAACCCATCAGGCAGGGGTGGAATAGGTGGAGCGCTGACATTCAAAAAGCATGTCTAATTCCATTAAAAGTCCATGGGGTTTGCCATCCTCCCCATTCCACTTCTAAGGAATGCAGAAGCAGGGAGCTGAACTGCTGTGAATCAAGCCAGCCAGGCGAACATGGGCTTCCGAGAGGGATTCCACTTTGGAATGAAGTTGCTCCACTGTGGCACAGAGCGCAACGACTTCGGCTTTGAAACCTCCAGTTCTGCTGCAGCTTTAGATGATGTCAGAACTATACAGAAACTTATAGCAGTTCTGATTATTTTATTCAGTCAAGATGGCAAGCTAACAGTTTCAGAACCTGGATAGAGCAGGAGAGGGAGAAGACTGGTTGCATCAGATGGGTTAGGAACAGCAAGGGTTGATCCGAGACGATCTTGACTGGCGTGGAGTCAATACTGACGTTCCAGTGACGGTTCCAGTGACCCCTGACGTTCCAGTGACGGTTCCAGTGACCCCTGACGTTCCCGAGACCCCCGACGTTCCCGAGACCCCTGACGTTCCGGTGACGGTTCCCGAGACCCCTGACGTTCCGGTGATGGTTCCAGTGACCCCTGACGTTGCAGTGACGGTTCCAGTGACCCCTGACGTTCCAGCGACGGTCCCAGTGACTCCTGACGTTCCAGCGACGGAACCAGTGACTCCTGACGTTCCAGCGACGGTCCCAGTGACTCCTGACGTTCCAGCGACGGTCCCTGTGACTCCTGACACGGTTTCAGAGTCAGCTCCTCTCCGCGGCTGCCAGCAGCAGGCCGCAGTCCAAGTCTCCTCCGAGGGCGTCCAGACGGATGCGCCTCGGCTCCGAGATTCCTCTGAGGGTGTTCTGGAGAGCACGCCTTGGGTTCCTGATTCCTCCGAGGGTGTTCTGGATAGCACGCCTCGGGTTCCTGATTCCGCCGAGGGTGTCCAGGGGAGCACGCCTCGGGTTCCTGATTCCTCCGATGGTGTCCTGGAGAGCATGCCTCTGGTTCTTGCCTCCAACGAGGGTGTCCTGGAGAGCATGCCTCGGGTCCCTGATTCCTCCGAGAGTGTTCTGGAGAACACGCCTCGGGTTCCTGATTCCTCCGAGGGTGTCCTGGAGAGCACGCCTCGGGTTCCTGATTCCTCCGAGGGTGTCCTGGAGAGCACGCCTCGGGTTCCTGATTCCTCCGAGGGTGTCCTGAGGAGCACGCCTCGGGTTCCTGATTCCTCCGAGGGTGTCCTGGAGAGCACGCCTCGGGTTCCTGATTCCTCCGAGGGTGTTTTGGAGAGCACGCCTCGGGTTCCTGATTCCTCCGAGGGTGTTCAGGCGAACATGCCTCTGGTTCCTGCCTCTTCCGAGGGTGTTCAGGCGAACAAGCCTTCACCTAAGCTCAGGTTTCCGCTTCGTCGCATTCCCCGTCGCAAGGGTGAGTTCCTTCAACCTCAGCAGTCCAGCAACCAGCCTCTTTCTCAGCAGCACTCCAGCCTGCTTCAGCAGCACTTCAGCCTGCTTCAGCAGCACTCCAGCCAGCCTCAGCACTCTCCGTATCTCAGGGTCAAGCCATGCCATACTCCACATCGCAAGGTTATGCTCTGCCATACTCCGCATCGCAAGGAACAGCTCAGCCAGACTTCACTCCGCAAGTTACAGCTTCACCAGACTCCACGCCGCCAGCCCCCAAGGCTCAAGGTTCCACGCCGCCGGCCCCCAAGGCTCAAGGTTCCACGCCGCCTGCCTCCTCGACTCCGGCACCCTCGTCGCCGTCCTCCTCGCCTGATGGTTCCTCGTCGTCGGCCTCCTCGCCTGATGGTTCCTCGTCGTTGGCCGCCTCGACTCCGGTTTCAGACTTGGTTTAATCCCTCCGTCCTGGACCCCCTCCTCCCGCCCTGGCTTGTGGTTCCTGCTTGGTGCGCCAGGAGGCGCACCTTAGGGGGGGGTACTGTCATAATCCATCCCTGTCTGTGTTGTTTATTCCTCCCTGTTTCCTCCCCGTCTGTTTGAGTTAATTAGTCCTAGTTTGTTTCACCTGTTGTCCTATTAGTCCTCCCTGTGTTTTTCCGCCTCTGCTCCCAGGTGTTCTTCGTTTCCTGATTACCCTCCCCACAGTATATATGCCCTTCTTTGTCTGTCTGTCCTCGTCGGGTCGTTGTTGTCGTTATCTCCCCTAGTGCTTGTGTTCTCTTTGCTTCTCGTCTGCTTTTTGGGACTATTAATAAACATGGGCCGTAAGAGCTACAAACGCCGCTCCGCATCTGGGTCCTCCTTTAACCCAAACCTGACAGTAGTAGCACAGGTGGATGAGGTAGATGACTTCCTGACACTAATGACTGCAACAGTGTCCTCGGAGGTTTGCCAAAAAGTCAATCAGACATCTGCAGCTGATCCAGAACGCAGCTGCTCGAATTCACACTAGAACCAGGAATGTAAAGTATAAAACCCTAGTTCGAATTAAACTGGCTCCCTGTAGCTCACAGAATCAACTAGAGTCATGAGTTCCACCAGCAAGCTTCCCCTAGTGGTACATGGCAAAGTTGTTTTCTTTAACGAAAACTAAAGAAATTACGTAAACATAGTAAATGAATAAAAAATAAAACTCAACATTTTCATTAACTGACATAAAAATAAAAATGAGACATTGCTACAAAAGGATATACAACTAAAATTGTAACAAATTAACTGAATTTATTGAGAAAATGTGCTTAGTTTTGGTTTCTGTGTCTCATGCAGTAGGGATTTCGGATTATTGATCTATGTCACTCTCAGCTGTACCGAGTGTGAGTCCGCAGAGAGAGTGGGTAATTGCAGACTGCTTTGATTAAAAAAACAACAAAACCGACAAAGTTCTTTGAAGTCCATCAACTCGCCCTTTTCAGCGCAAACAAAATAGGTCTTTGGCTGAAGCTGTCAGAAGAAGCGATTGGAAAGAAATTGGAGGATGAAGATGAAACATGCAAAAGGTAAACAAGCATTTGATTAAAACAGATATTTAGGAAAAGCATAAGAAAGAAAATGTATGTAAAGGTATGTAAAGTAAAAAAAGATAAACCAAACATATTATTTAAGCATGAAAAGTGAAAAAAGCAGTGATAAACAATTTAGAATTGGAGAGAACATCTGGCATTTAATTAACAACAGCAGTTTAGGTAAAGCATAAAAGAAAAGCAATCCAGGCCTCGAGGGCCAGTATCCTGCAGGTTTTTGTTCTTTCCCTGGTTCAACACGCTGGAATCAAATGATGGCTCATTAGCAGGTAATGAGGATTTTTAATGTGATTAAATGTTTTATGCTTTCTGAAAGTAACTAAGGCCTGCAGCTGTAAGAGGAACGAGTATCTGATATGAGATGTGCTGTACCAGGCTCTACCATATATGTTGAGTTGTTTTTTAGAGATGAAGCTGCAGGACCAGGCACCACTAGGCACCACCAGGTTACCTGTTATCTCGCAGGAGAATAACCAGCAAATGTATTGATGTGTATGTGCTATGAGCCATTCCCTGTTGAATGAATAAAACGAGCCGGTCTGCATCGGGGCGTCAGAATGCTTTTGGACCCAGCTGATGGGGACAGGTATTCTCCACTCTCTGCAGAGGTGAAACTGAACTGAGACTCAGCCTGACTTTTTCTCCACTGAAGATGTTATACTCTAAGTACTCTTGAACTGGGGGTGGTTTATTGAACACGACACAGGCCTCTGCAGAACTTTGCCATGCTGAGGAGGAAGCTGGACAATTTGAACCAGCTGTGTATGAGCAGAGACACATCTTGAACATGTAGGACACCGACCCTTTAGTACTGAATTTGGAGACCCCTGCTGTACTGCATTATACGGAAATTGCAGATATGTCAGTCAAGTCGTCTTTGTTGCCCAAGTCCACCTAGTGTCATGTTAGCAAAGGTTGGGAGAACATGCTGGAGTCCAATTTGTGATTACTTATGGTGTGTTCTATTTGTACTCTGAACTTTTGTACTATTGTAATATTTGTACTCCAAGTTTCAACTGGGAAAAATCATCTGGAACACCCTCTTAAGTCGGACTTCCAACTTGGACAGTACAGCTTAAAATGATGTTTGTAAGAGATACTACAACTACGGCTACCTGGAAGTCGCCATATTGGAATCCCGGCTTATACAAGAATGTTAACTAGAACACTGATTACTCTGACATTAATCCCAGGTCAGAGTTCCGGCTTCCAAGGTAACTAAAACACACCATAACTACCAGAATAAGTGCAATATGCATTTATTATTGGGCTTTCTAATGTAAAGGTGCTGTACAGAGCTTCTTAATGGTAATCTGACATATATTTTTATTTTATACTTGTCTGATATATATGGTTGTTATGTCACAGGCTTCATGTATGTGTAGAGTGTTTTAGCACCACCGGTTGATTGTGTGGAGAAAGCAGACAGCTCACTTAATTTTTCATCTTTTCCTATTGGTTGGGTTTGGTCACATGGTTGGTCTTAGGTGAGACCAGCCATTTTAGAAGAATGTTTGGCATGGCAAGAGGCTTCAGTTGGGCCTCTGCTGAATCTGTAGCATCTGCCTGAGTTGAGCCTTGAAGAAGCTATGTTTGTATGTAGACCTGACATATTTAATGTTTGTGAATGGTAAGCGATGTATATTTGTTATGAAACATGGAATATTCACCTCATGGTACTGTGTTTGTGACTGATAACTGTAAACAGAACGTTTCCTTGTGTTTTTAGTTTCACAAAGTAAGTGGAAAAGCACTGTAAAAACAAGTGATGAAGACAAACAAGTAAAAGAATTGAACTTTACTTCCACGTCCTTGTCATCTTTAAACATTGAGTGCCCAGTACACCTGTTTAGCTGTCTGTCACTTTGTAGGAAGGACGCACACAGTGGACAGAACAGTGAAAAAACAGCATCAAAGCAGGCTCAGCACAGTTTTCTTGCTAAGAAAGACATTACCTCATTGCTGTGCTCCACCTTAACTGCATCTTAACACTGAAGGGGAACGTGTGAAGCTTTCACAAAATGGATAGCAAGGCAAATAAAGAAGAGCAGCAGAGTGTTAAATCTCAGAATTCATCTGTAAAGTCATTCAAGACCAGATCTGTTGCTAGTTCTTCCAGCATATCTTCTTCAAGCAGGTCTAGCAAGTCATCAGCAACCTTACTGGCAGTAAAAGCTTGTGCCAGAGCTGAAGCAGTTCTTGCTCATTCTACATTTGTGAAAAAAAGAAACAGAGCTCATGATGGAAAAGGCTAACACAATCATCTACTCATGACCATGCAACAGTCAGTGAATTTGCTATTTATATGGCTCGTCGTGAGGTTGTGGCCTCTGGGATGATTAAGTTTGATGACCTTCCAGAGAATTATTGGAGTTGGAAGTCAACCTTCATGAACGTCATACAAGGATTAAAACTCACCTGTACTGAAGAGATTGACCTTCTAATTAAGTGGCTTGGCCCTCAGTCATCGGAGCATGTCAAGAGAATTAGAGCTGTTCATGTTAATAACCCCATGGCTCAGCATGGCATGGATACGTTTGGAGGTGTGCTATGGGTCACCGGAAAGAATTGAGAAGGCTCTTCTGGAGAAGCTTGAAAAATTTCCCAGGATCAGTAACAAAGACCCCCTAAAGCTGAGACAGCTCGGTGATTTGTTGAGAGAGCTGGAGTAGGCTAAACTTGAAGGTTATTTGTCTGTACTCGCTATCCTGGATACTTCTCGAGGTGTTAATCCCATTGTGGAGAAGTTGCCATCTGGACTTCAAGAGAAATGGATGACACAAGGTAGTTTGTACAAACTGGAATACAATGTTGAGTTTCCACCATTTTCATTCTTTGCCGATTTTTTTTGCAAAGAAGCCCATACCCGTAATGATCCTAGTTTCACACTTAGTTCATCTACTGGGGTTTCAACAATGAAATCAGACAACTTAGCAAAAGCATACCCAAACTTTAAAGACCATGTTTCAGCACACAAAACAGATATTACAACAACACTGAACACCAGTAGGTTGGATATTGATGGGCTGTGTCCTATCCACAAAAAGCCACATCCCCTTAAACGGTGCAGAGGTTTCCGGGCCAAAACACTTGAAGAACGCAAAGCATTTTTAAAGGAGAGTGGGATTTGCTTCAAATGCTGCACATCAACCGATCATAGAGCTCAAGACTGTAAAATAGTGATTCACTGTAAGGAGTGTGACAGCAACAAACATGTTACAGCTTTACATCCAGGACCAGCTCCATGGACTACACAAGATCCAGATGTAGAGCATGGCGGGGAGAGAAGAGAAGAGGCCTCTCCAAGTATAACTTCCAAATGCACTGTGGTTTGTGGTGAGGCCAACAGCTCTTGTTCCTGTTCTAAGATCTGTCTCATAAAAGTGTATCCTGTTGGACAACCAGATAGATCAATAAAAATCTATGCTGTTCTTGATGATCAGAATAACAGGTCTCTTGCTCGTTCTGAGTTTTTTGAGTTGTTCAATCTTGGGGGTGTAGAGTCACCGTAAACTCTGCGCACATGTGCTGAAGTTAAAGAGATGTCAGGAAGAAGAGGGACTGGCTTCATTGCTCAATCACTGGATGGAAGTATCGGTATTCCTCTTCCCACACTCATAGACTGCAACTATATGCCAGAAGATAAGATGGAAATACCTACGCCTGAGGCCGCTAGACACAATCCTCACCTTCAATCTATGGCTCACCTCATCCCTGAATTTGACAATGATGCACAGATTCTGATCCTTCTCGGCCATGATATCTTACAGGTCCACAAGGTGAGAGATCAGCGTAATGGACCAAATAATGCTCCTTATGTTATGCTCAAAGACTGGATCTTGGCTGGGTGATCATTGGAGATGTCTGTCTGGGTGCAGCACACAAACCGAAAGAACTTCGTGTTTACCGGACCAATATCCTGGAAAATGGCCGTCATTCTCATCTTAGTCCATGTCCGAACCATCTCATTTTAAAAGAGATATTTCCTGTTAGGAAGAAAACAAAGCCACTTAGTTGGCAAAATAAAAAATTCTTTGACTTTGTTGACAGCCCACACCAGCATGCTGATTATGATTCACTGGGAGCAAAAATATTTGAAAGGACAGAGGATGACAACAAAATTTCTCCATCCATTGAGGACAAGCAATTCATTAGATTGATGGACAAGGACATGTTCATAAATTATGCAAACAGTTGGGTGGCCCCCCTTCCTTTTCGTGTGCCAAGGCCTCACCTACCTAACAACAGAGAACTTGTCTTAATCCGCTTTACCAACCTCTGTCGAACTCTGGATAGAAAGCCTGAAATGAAGAGTCACTTTTGGGCTTTCATGCAAAAGATCTTTGAGCAAGATCATGCTGAATTGGCACCTCCTCTACAAGATGGAGAAGAATGCTGGTACCTTCCCAGTTTTGGAGTGTACCATCCATGCAAGCCTGGTCAGATACGGGTTGTGTTTGATTCCAGTGCTCCACACCTTGGAATTTCCTTGAATGATGTGCTGTTGACTGGCCCAGACTTAAACAACAGCCTGCTTGGAGTATTAATAAGGTTTAGGTCTGAGGCAGTAGCCTTTACAGCGGATATTGAACAGATGTTCCATAGCTTTGTTATTAGGGAAGACCATCGGAACTTTCTCAGATTCTTATGGTTCAAAGACAATGACCCAAATAAAGATGTCTTGGAATACAGGATGAAAGTCCATGTATTCGGCAATCGGCCTTCTCCAGCAGTTGCGATTTATGGTCTACGCCAAGCAACCATACATGGAGAGGATGAATTTGTAGAAGATGCAAGGAGATTTATACACAGGAACTTTTATGTCGATGATGGACTTAAATCACTGCCTTCTGCAAATGCGGCCATCAATCTCCTGAAAGCTGCTCAAGGTATGCTTGCTATTTCAAACCTCAGGCTCCATAAAATTGCATCTAGCTGTCCAGTCGTCATGCATGCCTTTCCATCAGCTGACCATGCAAAAGAACTAAAAAATCTTGACCTTGACATTGATTCAACTCCACTGCAATGCAGTCTTAGATTAAGCTGGAACCTGGTACATGACGCATTCAAATTTTGTGTGGCTGACAATGACAGACCATTTACAAGAAGAGGGGTCCTCTCAACCATTAATAGCCTTTTTGATCCACTTGGGTTTGTTGCACCTATTACCATTCAAGGGAAGTTGTTGCTGAGGCAGCTCACCAGTTATGATGCTATTGGTTGGGATGTTCTGCTCCCAGCTGAAAAGGAGGCAGAGTGGACAGCTTGGAGAGATTCTCTAAAAGAGCTGGCACAGTTTGAAACTCCTCGAGCCTACACGACATTCTCTGTTTCTACCGCTCACCATACTGAATTTCATGTATTTTCAGATGCTTCTGTAAAAGCCATAGCAGCTGTTGCTTATCTAAAGGTTGTAGACCAAGAAGGAAAATGCCATGTAGGTTTCATTATGGGGAAAGCTAAATTAGCCCCCTTATCAGTCCATACCGTTCCCAGGCTTGAACTTGGAGCCGCTGTGTTAGCAGTAGAACTTGCCGAATTTGTTGGTGGCGAGCTGGATATTAAAACTAATAGTCTGCAGTTCTACACTGACAGTAAAGTTGTTCTTGGTTACATCTGTAACAAAACCAGGAGATTTTATGTGTACGTGAGCAACAGGGGGAAAAGGATAAGAAAATCATCACATCCTGAACAGTGGCATTATGTCCGCACGGAACAAAATCCTGCGGATGTTGCTACTAGATTGGTGAATCCAGCTCAACTCGCAAGCACCATCTGGCTTACAGGTACAGGTTTCCTCTCATGTCCTATGGAGGCAGACACGACAGGGGAGATTGAGTATAACCTTATTAATCCTGAATCTGACAGAGAGGTCCGAAATCACACAACTGCCGTTATTGATCTCAAAAAAGGCCTTGGTTCACATTGCTTTGAAAGATTCTCTCGATGGCAATCCCTTATTAGAGCTATTGCCTCCTTGGTTCAAATTATTCAGTCCTTCAAATCTGTGAGGGAGTGCAACACTCAAGGATGCAAGTGCGCATATCATTTTGAGCTTCACATGCCCGATTTACTGGCTAAAGCAAAAGCAATTATCATTGGATGCATTCAAAGGGAAACATATCAAGTTGAGATTTCCTGTCTGGAAAGAGGAAGTCCTGTACCTAAAAAAAGTTTGCTGAGGAAGCTTGATCCCACACTTGACAACGATGGTTGTGTAGTTTTTCAGTCAGTTGGGTACTGATAGTAGGTGGCAGACTTCACCGTGCTTCAATTGAGATGGAGGAAAAACATCCTCTCATCGTACCGGGTCGCAGCCATGTTGCTACTCTACTCATTAACCACTACCACGAGAGAGTTAAACATCAAGGCAGAATCTTTACAGAGGGTGCTGTGCGTACAGATGGCATCTGGATCATTGGTCTAAAGAAATGCATTTCCAGCCTACTGTGTAAGTGTGTCATCTGCAGGAAACTCCGCGGTAGGATGGCAGAACAAAAAATGGCGGCTCTCCCATCTGATCGTTTTTGTACAGGACCCCCGTTTACCAATGTTGGTCTGGATGTATTCGGCCCCTGGAACATCTTCACTCATCGTACTCGGGGAGGTGCTGTGCATATTGAGGTAATAGAATCATTGAATACATCAAGCTTCATGAATGCGTTACGCCGCTTCTTTGCAGTGCGTGGTCCCGCAAAGATTATCCGCTCTGACTGCGGTACAAACTTTAAAGGAGCCTGCAAGGAGTTGCTTTTCTTTCAAGACGATACAAACCTTTTCAAATATCTGAGTGAGGAGGGATGTATTTCGCTGTTCAACTCACCCCACTCCTCACGTATGGGAGGAGCACGGGAAAGAATGATTTGGATTTCAAGGCGGATTCTTGACTCCATGCTTTTACAGCTCGACCCCTCCCATCTCACTCATGAAGTGCTATCAAGCTTAATGGCTGAGGTATCTGCAATGATAAATGCAAGGCCTCTTACATCGATGTCGAGTGATGCTCCTTTCCCTCTCACACCAGCCATGATATCGATGCAAAAAATTTGCACCCCTCTTCCTCCGCCAGGATCTTTTGAACAGCTAGATCTGAAGCCAACAATGGAGACGCGTCCAACACTTGGCAAATGTCTTTTGGGAGAGATGGAGGACAGAATATCTCTCCATTCTTCAAAGTCGCAGCAAGTGGCAAGACACACATCCAAACATCAAGGAAGGAGACTTGGTGTTACTTAAAGACCCTCTGGTTACAAGAAATTACTGGCCCATGGCTCGGGTCATCAAAGCATATCTTCACGGTGATGGAAAAGTCAGGAAGCTTGAGTTAAAAGTTACCAAGGGTGGGATTGTTAAGACCTTTCTTAGGCCTATAACCGAAGTAGTGGTACTCATGTCTGTGTAAGTGTTTATCATGGAAAGTGAATTTTCATGCTTTCTGATGTCTGGACTTATTTTGATACCTAATAGTGCTATTGTATGCAATACCAGACGGGGAGTGTTATGTCACAGGCTTCATGTATGTGTAGAGTGTTTTAGCACCACCGGCTGATTGTGTGGAGAAAGCAGACAGCTCACTTAATTTTTCATCTTTTCCTATTGGTTGGGTTTGGTCACATGGTTGGTCTTAGGTGAGACCAGCCATTTTAGAAGAATGTTTGGCATGGCAAGAGGCTTCAGTTGGGCCTCTGCTGAATCTGTAGCATCTGCCTGAGTTGAGCCTTGAAGAAGCTATGTTTGTATGTAGACCTGACATATTTAATGTTTGTGAATGGTAAGCGATGTATATTTGTTATGAAACATGGAATATTCACCTCATGGTACTGTGTTTGTGACTGATAACTGTAAACTAAACAGAACGTTTCCTTGTGTTTTTAGTTTCACAAAGTAAGTGGAAAAGCACTGTAAAAACAAGTGATGAAGACAAACAAGTAAAAGAATTGAACTTTACTTCCACGTCCTTGTCATCTTTAAACATTGAGTGCCCAGTACACCTGTTTAGCTGTCTGTCACTTTGTGGAAAGTACGCAAACAGTGGACAGAACAATGGTTGTGCAAATCCCCCAAGTCATTACATTTATTAAAAAGTATAATCATTTTGTGTATGGAACAGCAAAGTGCTCAAAATTAAATAAATGTAAAAAACTCATGATATAAATGTCTACATGAATAAATAATAGACAAATATATAATATGACAATGGAATTGCAAAAAACACTGAATTCATATGAAAGTCTTACCTCATTATTATGAAATTTTTCAATCGTCTTAAAAAATGCATTTATTAACATAAAACATCATTCAATTTTAAAAAAATAATTGATCTTATTTTTCAGTAATTTTTATTTAATTACTTTAGTTTTTATTCAAAATCTATTTTTCACAAAACCAACTTTTATGTCATAATGCCGTTTTCCCCAACAACTCAAAAGGCTCTATATCAACTGAATGAGTTCATCAGCCAATCAGCGTCAGTTGTGGGATCTGCATGCTCATGGGGAGCTAATTCCAGACCATGGGTCCCCTATTGCCAAAAAAAGGAATGAGAGTCAGTGGAGCGATAAAAGCTATTTGCCGATCCCGATTGAAATTTGCCATGGATTGAACATATGAAATCTGTGAATTTAAAGTTATTTTTCGATACAGAGGAAATTCTGAATATCGACTGGCTGCAAAAGTTACTTTAGGTTTTGTCTAAAAACACTAAAAACACGGCCTACTACAACTCAAGAAGAAGAAGGAGATAAAGGGCTGTAGCATACAAGGTGAAGGAAGGAGCATTAAATGTGGAGAAAACCACTATAAATCTGACCGTATGGAAAGAGGCACCCATCCTGGGGGAGAAATAGTCGGTTAAGTGAGAGCCAGCATACGGCAGAAGCTCTATAAGACCTCTCTGTGAGTGTTTTAAGTGTTAGCTACCACTAGCTTAGCATTAGCTCTGTGACTTCTGATTTGTAAGCATTTTAATTGCAAATTTTTACAAACCAATGAATCCTTTGACAAACACAGTTGAAATACACATAATTAGTTATCATTTAAATTGAGGTACCATATATGTCTGATTCAGGACGTAAGAGAAAGTGGACGAGAAAATAACTTTTATCGCTCCATTGACTTCCATTCATAATTTTTTTCTGCCACGGGACCCACGGGCTAATCGTAAGTAAGGGCGACTTAAGCCGCGTTCACACCGGCCAGCGTGTCCAGGCAGCAAGACGTTCAAACAGATGAAAGTTAATGCTTTAAAATTAAAACCCAGCTGCTTACACTTTGTAGTCCGCGTTGGCGCATCATGTCAGTTCGTCAGCGGGCGAGTGGGGATTTCTCTGTTATTTATGCACTTTCCCTCCCTCTGCTCCACTCTTCCTTGTCTCTTTCTACTTTCTGCTCTACCCGACATACGTGTCCCTCAACGTCTTCCACCGCTTTTTGCGGATTTCGTCTAAATGCATGATGGGGAAACTAGTAGTGCATATTTAGCACGTAATTGCCCTAAATGACTTTGGCTACCTTTAACTAACTTACCAAGTCAAAAGAAAGTCAAAAGAAAATATTTAAGTGCCTACTGAAGGTGTTTAATCTTTATTCAATTTAAACCTTAACTCTATAAATTAACTCTGTACAACGAACCTTAATATCATCATCATTGGCTGACACAAACTCAAAATAGTGACTATATTTCCAGCTAGAAAACGCATATCTCTCTCCTCCCTCCATTGTTGTTTGTGTGCCGCTAGCTGCTTGGTAGGTGAGTTGTCAGCTCGCTGAAAATATGACCTGTCACGTACGTGACGTCACTCCCCGAGACACAAGAAGAAATCAAATATATATTTTGCTTTAAAAAAATTAAAAAAAATAGTAATGCACAGTGGCTTGGACAAGTAACTTTAATTTGATTACTGGTATGGAAATAGTAACGCGTTAGATTAGTCGTTACTGAAAAAGTGGTCATATTAGAGTAACGCGCTACTAAGTAACGCTTTACCGGCATCACTGAACAACACCTGCACAGGATCGGTACATCTGAATATCACACCTGCGCGACAGGTACAGGATGGCCACAACAACTGCACGAGTCACACCAGGAACACATAATCCCTCCATCAGTGCTCAGACTGTCCGCAATAGGCTGAGAGAGGCTGGACTGAGGGCTTGTAGGCCTGTTATAAGGCAGGTCCTTACCAGTCATCACCAGCAACAATGCCGCCTATGGGCACAAACCCACCTTCACTGGGGCAGATGAGAGTGGCAAAAAGTGCTCTTCAATGATGAGTAACGGTTTTGTCCCACCAGGGGTGATGGACAGATTCGTGTTTATCATCGAAGGAATGAGCGTTACACCGAGGCCTGTACCCTGGAGCGGGATCGATTTGGAGGTGGGGGGTCCGTCATGGACTGAGCTTGTTGTCATTACAGGGAATCTCAATGCCTTGCGGTACAGGGAAGACATCCTACTCCCTCATGCGGTACCCTTTATGCATGCTAATTCAGACATGATCCTCCAGCAGGACAATGCTACCAGCCATACTGCTCGTTCTGTGCGTGAGTTTGTGCATTACAGCAATGTCAGTGTTCTGCCATGGCCGCCGAAGAGCCTGGATCTCAATCCCATTGAGCACGTCTGGAACCTGTTGGATCACAGGGTGAGGGCTAGGGCTATTCCCCCCAGAAATGTCCAGGAACTTGCAAGTGCCTTGGTGGAAGAGTGGGGTAACATCTCACCAGTCCATGAGGAGGAGATGCACCGCAGTACTTCAAGCAGCTGGTGGCCACACCAGATACTTACTGGTACTTTGGATTTTGAGCCTCCATTCAAGCACACATTATTCTATTTCTGTTAGTCAAATGTCTGTGAAACATTTTTAGTTTATGTCTTATGTCAAATATTATCACACATTACGTATACTGAAAGTAAAAACAGTTGAAAGTCAGAGGACGTTTCTTTTTTTCGTTTATTTTGTCATTGCATTATTATACTTTTAATTCCGTTTTTTGTAATATTATACATTTTACATGCTTCAATTTCCTGTTCTGTTCTTTTCTATTCAATTCCATTCAATGTTCTGTCACTTCTCCACAGATTTGTGTTTAGGTTGACTCCTACAGCTGAGTTCCTCCCAATCCATCCTGAAATTTACTGCAGGAGTGAGCTTTTATATAAAACACGGTTGGTCTTTAGCTGACCTCGCCTACATGTGCCACACAGAGCCAGTCAATATGTTTGTCATACTTGGCCATTAAAGCTGATTCTGATTCTGATTCTCTGTGCCTCAGTCCTCACAGTGGCAACAGGCCACATGGTGATGGAAAGCAGAGAAGCAAAGCAGCAGAGTAGAAACAGCTCACAGGTGT
Organism: Apricaphanius iberus; assembly: GCA_028564705.1. Lineage (NCBI taxonomy): Eukaryota > Metazoa > Chordata > Actinopteri > Cyprinodontiformes > Aphaniidae > Apricaphanius > Apricaphanius iberus. The sequence continues at coordinate 26,558 of JAPXFQ010000425.1, read as the reverse complement.
ATACAGGGTAAACCCACTGCAAAAACTGGCATGTATGAGTGGATAAATGTAAATCAACCACAGCAAGATTTACCCCTGCTAATCATTCCTACAGTTTTAATGATTTCCAAAAGTGGAGAAAGTAGAAAAAAGCATAACACTGCAAAATGTGCAAAATTAAAGTGATTGATTTAAATGATTAACTTGTGACTTGGCCAAAAAAAGGAAGAAAAAAAATGGCAGCCACCAGTTGTGCAATTTTTCCACTTAAAAAAAGATGAGAGAAGTCTGTAATTTTACACATAGGCCCACTTATATTGAGAGTGTACAGGGCCCAGAATTTTGAAAGAGTACCTTCCTGCAGTTACACTGGCCTTCAAAGGCACCGCCATATATTCAATCCATACAGGAAGTCTCTCGGGGATATGAGGTAATATGAGTATTACCTCATATGAGAAATAAGGCCATTTGTTGTGAGTGGAAAGCTGGCTTTAAAAATTTAGGAGGCGCAGGAGATTTATCTGGTACCGTCGCTGGCCAACGCAATAATGCGCCTATAATACCTTAGCGTTCCACACGTAAACAGAATAAACACAGGTTCAATCTCATAAGCAAACCCCACATACAGAGCCATCTGCTCCACAATTATATCACACCAGTAGACGTCAGACCTCCACCTCCTGAAGCTGCTGCACTCCCCAAATCTACACCCCATCTGCCGTGTCCACCTCCATATGTTACAGACTCGCAGGTTGTTACAAATCTACAGGCCCTATCGATGACCTGGAATCCGTCCTGCTGATCCAGCACCAACGACCGCCAGCTACGCCAGGACTGACAGGAGGAACAGCCTATCCTAAGCAAGCAGAGGCGGGTCCCAGTGATGAGTAGCCAAGCCAGCCAGTGGTGTGTAGAGAAACGTTAACAAAGGCAGAGCCCGAACTGGAGCGTCAGTCTGACCCACCAATGGCTGCACCAGAGTCCACCAAGCCTGAATACTGCATCTCGAATAAGCACATAAACATGCTGCCATCAGCGCCACCTACTCCCCCCTCTGGAAGAACGAGGAATGTGACGGCATGCAAAGCCTGTGAGGTAAGAGATCCAGAAGCCTCTAATTCTCTTGTTTCGACGTATCCTATGATAGAAGTGGCAGAGGCCACTGTTGGTGTATCGACTATTGAGTGATCATGACATGGTCGAGGCTTTTTAGAGGCTCCCCACCATCCTTGGAAAAGGCAGAGAACTTGCAGCTGAGCTCGAGGAAGTCTGCCTGGATTTCCGCCCGACCTGAGCTGAAATCTGTCGGATTATTAAGAAGAAACCGAAGCTGCTGATGCTGCGATGCTAAAAGGAAGCTTGCCAAAGCCTGACCTAAGCATGCCAACTGGTGACATTAATGAAGACTCAGTGGGGGTTAGCACTGATTATTACACTGCGCTAACCCAGCTTTGTAAAGCAATAGTCAAAGAATTTCCTACCAAACCCAGTTTAACTCAGTTGCATGCCGTAAAATAAAACCAAACGAGGGGGGAGATGACTTTCTCCACAGATTAGGAGAGGATCCAGTTGCAGCTGGTCTTCCAGGGTGAGTTTGAGTGATACAGCGGACTTACAAAACCAGATGAAATTGAAGGAACGATTTACTAATCTATGCTCTGCGATTAAAATATAGGCTGCCTTGCTGCCGGAGCTTCGAAATGAGGTAATGGACAAATATATTGGAATGGACCAGGGCATGATCTACTGTGACCTGTACAAGTATGTTATACACTGTGAACAACTTTTAAGCAGAAAAGAAAGTGACTATGGCAAAAAGGGAAAATGATCTCCATAAAGTGGCATTAACCATGTATATAGACCACAGGAGCAGACCACCACAACGTTATTCTAGAGGTGGCCGCAGGTACCGACAGGGTGGTCGAGGCAGACAGCAGGCTGCGTACCACCGCTGCCATGACTCTCCAGACCGCCGGAGCAACTCGCTTGAGGATGACGACCATTGTTTCACCTATGGAAGGCGTGGCCATTTCAGTGACCAATGTGGGCAGAGACCCAGAGGACATCACCAAGCCAGCTGATCAGTTGGGCGGACCTCCAGTGACGAGCAGAAAGGATATTTCTCCGTTTCACCAGCAGATAGAGATGGAGGTGTGACGCACACACAGAAACATTTTTTCATACTGAAAGCGATAATCAAACTGATCTTTGTAAAAAAAAAACCTACTGTTGACGATGATAAATCTGTTTTATGTGATGAAAAACCTATTGTTTGCAATGAAAAATCTGCATTTTCAAATGTAACTGCCAGCAATGAGGAACCTGCTTCCTGTACTAACAGAACTAACCCACACACTTTGATTACAGAAGCCATTGCACACTTAGAAAAACAAAAAAGAACACCAACAGGTATGTACGGCCACCTGACATCTGATCCGTACAAAGCCTTACCTATTCTGTCTCTGGATGTGTCAGGTACAACTGTGGAGTTCATGGTTGACTCTGGAGCAACATACGCTGTTCTCAAACACACAGCACTACAACCAACACACAAGCTCAGCGGAAACCATGTTTATTCTGTCTCCGACTCTGGTCAGGTCGTAAAAGAACGTTTCAATTACCCTCTCCGCTGCCACCTGGGAGAGGGGCCATATTTCAAACATGGATTTCTAATTTCTCAACAGTGTCCTGTGAGATCCTGTTTATTAGGCAGAGACCTGATGTGGAAGCTCAATATTGCTCTTTTTTCATCACCACAAGGCATCCAAGTTCTGGCTCAGGAGGCCCCAGTCCACACGGCAGTGAAATACAGCCCTCACGATCTCAAACACGAATACGAGTGGAAGCTGGTAGCAGGTACCACTGCAAAATGGTATATGCAAGATGGCGCCGCGTATGGACGCCTCGGCACTTCGCTCTCTGGTACTAGTTACTGTTTTACTCTTTTGCGTAGTTTTCTGCACTCCCTCTGCTATTAAAATTAGCAGAGAGGAACTTTTAAAAATTGGGCTATCCAGTGCCGGACCTTTTTCACCGGTCTTTACACAACCTGACTGCTTTATGGAGATTCTGATCGGAGGAGCAGCAGCGTTCTGTGGATTTAGACGGAGACGACGCCGCGGGAAACGGGCTGGTGTGCTCGTCAAGCTGCGACAGCGGGGATTACGCACCGCTCTCCCATCCATACACCTGGGGAACGTCCGCTCTCTGCCTAACAAAATGGATGAATTGCTCCTTCTCCTATCCAAGAACTCAGACTTTAGTCGTTCTGCCGCCTTTTGCTTCACTGAAACCTGGTCCAGTGAACCCATCCCGGACAGCGCTCTAAAGCTGCCAGGCTTCCAGCTGTTCAGAGCGGACCGCTGCGCGGAGCTGACTGGGAAATCAAAGGGAGGTGGAACGTGCTTCTACATTAACGAAGGTTGGTGCACAGATGTCAGTGTTAAAGAAGACATGCAGCCCTCACCTTGAGTCGTTCTTCATAAACTGTAGACCATTTTATTCACCGCGGGAGTTCGCCTCGTTTGTGCTGGTCGCTGTATACATTCCACCGCAGGCGTGTGTGACGGAGGCATTACATCACCTCGCCGATCAGATCACAGACGTGGAGAAAAATCACCCGGACTCTCTGCTAATCGTTCTCGGGGATTTTAACAGAGCTAATCTCAAACTTGAACTGCCTAAATATAAACAACATGTGACGTGTCCCACCTGGGACATGAACACTTTAGATCACTGCTACACCACAATAAAAAAATGCATATCGCTCTGTCCCCCGTGCTGCTTTTGGACTTTCCGACCACTGCCTGGTCCACCTCATCCCATCTTACAGGCAGAAGCTGAAATCTGCTAAGCCTGTAGTAAGAACTGTGAGGAGATGGACTGATGAGTCAAAGATGCAGCTACAGGCCTGCTTTGACTGCACTGATTGGAGCGTCTTTGAAGCAGCGGCTTCATCCCTGGATGAACTGACCGACACTGTGACATCCTACATCAGCTTTTGTGAGGACATGTGTGTGCAGACCAAAACCTTCTGCTCATTCAACAACAATAAACCGTGGTTCACTGCAGAACTGAGACGGCTACGCCAGGACAAGGAGGAGGCCTACAGGAGTGGGGATCGGGACCTGTAAAAAACAGGCCAGGAACCAGCTGACAAGAGGGATCAAAGCAGCAAAGAGGAACTACAGTGCTAAGCTTAAGGACCGTTTTTCTGCTAACGACCCCTCTGCAGTTTGGAGCTACCTGCAGACCATTACTAACTGTAGGAGACCATCCCCCCACCCTGTGGAGAGCCCCCGCCTGGCTGAGGACCTCAACGACTTCTTTTCCAGGGTTGAAAGGACTTTCACACCTCCCACCTCCCCCACCATCTCCATCACAAAAGACCCAGCTTCACCCCAAACCACCCACGTACCTGCCTTGACGATCTGCGAACAGGACGTGCGCCAGCTATTTCAGAGACAGAAAATTAAAAAGGCTCAGGGACCAGACGGAGTGTCCCCAGCCTCTCTGAAATTCTGTGCTGACCAGCTGGCTCCCATCTTCACCCAGATCTTCAATAACTCCCTGGAGCTGTGTGAGGTTCCCTCCTGCCTCAAACGCTCCACCATCATACCGGTTCCCAAGAAGTCCCCAGTCACTGGATTAAATGACTACAGACCAGTTGCCCTAACATCTGTGGTCATGAAATCCTTTGAGCGTCTGGTACTGACCCACCTGAAGGACATCACAGATCCCCTGCTAGACCCCCTGCAGTTCGCCTACAGATCAAACAGGTCAGTGGATGATGTCGTCAACATGGCTCTACACTACATCCTGCACCACCTAGACTCTGCAGGTACCTACGCTCGGGTCCTGTTTGTGGACTTCAGCTCTGCGTTTAACACCATTTTACCAGAGCTCCTCCACCAAAAACTGTCCCAGCTCACCGTGCCTCCCTCCACCTGTCAGTGGATTACCAGTTTCCTGACTGACAGGAGGCAGCAGGTGAAACTGGGTAAGTTCACATCCAGCTCCCGTTCCCTCAGCATCGGCGCCCCCCAGGGATGTGTTCTCTCCCCACTGCTCTTCTCCCTTTACACCACTGACTGCACGTCGAGGGACCCTTCTGTGAAACTCCTGAAGTTTGCAGATGACCCCACCGTCATTGGACTCATCCGCGACGGCGACGAGTCTGTGTACAGAAAGGAAGTGGAACAGCTGGTTCTCTGGTGCAGTCAGAACCACCTGGAGCTAAACCCGCTCAAAACTGTGGAGATGACAGTGGACTTCAGGAAGAGACCCCCATCAACATCTCCTCTCATGATCCTCAACAAGCCAGTCCCCACAGTGGAGTCTTTCAGGTTCCTAGGATCCACCATCACACGGGACCTGAAGTGGACCTATCACATCAACATAATAAGGAAAAAGGCCCAGCAAAGGCTGTACTTTCTGCGTCAGCTCAGGAAGTTCAACCTGCCCCAGGAGCTGCTGATCATCTTCTACACAGCAATAGTCCAGTCTGTCCTGACCTCATCCATCTCTGTCTGGTTCGGATCCGCCACCAGGCAAGACAAGGACAGACTGCAGAAAACAGTCAGGACTGCAGAGAGGATCATAGGAACCGATCTTCCCTCCATTCAGGACCTATTCCGGGCCAGGGTCAGGAAGCGGGCCAGGAAAATCACCACTGACCCCTCACACCCTGGCCACAATCTGTTTAGGCTCCTCCCCTCAGGTCGGCGTTACAGAGCGTTGTACGCCAAAACCACCCGACACAAAAACAGTTTTATCCCCCAGGCTGTCGCTCTGACGAACTCTGTCTAGTCACAGTGTGTGAGTGCACTCACATAACAATAAACTATAACTCTGCACTTCTGTACATACTCACTGTAAAATAACCCCGGCTTGGTGTATATATTATCCTTTATTATTTACGATCTGATATTTATTTGTATTTTTACTTATTTTTGTTCATATTTTTCTTTTTTTTATTTTTTTTATTTCACTTATTCAAGTTCTGTACTGGAGGAAAAAGTTTGCCGGAGTCAAATTCCTTGTATGTGACATACTTGGCCAATAAACTGATTCTGATTCTGATTCTGATTCTGATTCTGATTCTGATTCTGAAATGCCTCCTCGAATGGGCTCAGAACCTGGTAAGTCCAGCTTATGTTTTGATGCCAGAGGGGGACCTACATTGCACATTGAAAATTTTTGCAGGGCCAGACACAGATTATGAGCAGACATCGTTTGCCACTGACACAGACACTTAGCAAATAACCTCCGTGGTGTGGGACACATATTCAGCTGAAAAATGTGAACCATACATTCCCCTCTCTAAACCGGTTGGTGAAGAGTGGGAAATGTTGGCAAAACTCGTCAGCCGTGCCCAGTCAGCTTCTGATTAGGAGCAAACATCCCATGACCACTCCGTCCTCTATTCCAAATCTGCATAACTTTACAAATCTTTGCTAAATTTCACTGTGCATGTTACCAGAGTAGTTAATTAAACTGAGGACTCTGATGAGATGCTGTCTAGATAGATAGATAGATAGATAAAAACTTTATTAATCCCTCGGGCGGGTTCCTCTGGGAAATTCGGTTTCCAGTAGCACAGCACCGACAAGTTACAGAACGTACACATATATAAATACAAGACATGTATAAATAAAATATACCAAAGGGATAGATAGAATAATAAAAATAAAATAAAAAAATACAAGGAAATTGCACTTAAATTACACATAGATATTGACGTCTATTGCACCGTTGACACATAGATATTGACGTCTATTGCACCGTTGACTATTAACAAAAAGAAAAAGAATTGCCATGAAGTATTACACAGTGAAGTGAAGAGGCACTACAGCTTAGTTGTTCCCCCCTCGTTTGTCCTCCTGTTTCCCCTCCCTTCCCCCTCCAGAGAGCAGTTAAACAGTCTGATGGCATGTGGGACAAAGGAGTGCTTAAGTCTGTTGGTTCTTATCTTGGGGAGAAGCAACCTGTCACTGAACAGACTCCTCTGCTTGTTTATGGCCGTGTGCAGAGGATGCCCAGCATCGTCCATAATGTCCAGCAATTTCTTTAGTGTCCTTTTCTCTGCCACTGTCGCCAGAGTGTCCAGCTTCATGCCGACCACAGAGCTAGCCTTTCTGATCAGTTTTTCCAGCCTGGATGAGTCCTTCTTTGCTGTGCTGCTTCCCCGTCTAATGCACTCCTGCATGAAGACGTTGCGACAGAATAGACATAAATACCTTTCCCCCTTTGGAAAGGTTCTATCTGACCTATGGGCAAAAACCTCATATGATGTGGGTTTAATTAAGGGTTATAATCATGTTAAAATTACACCAAAATCATATTTCGGACTAGATGCCTTTGCCTGGGATTAAACCAGTGTTTGAATGTCTGTTAAAATTTGGGATAATTGTTGAGCGCCTCGGGCATCTATTTTTCTGAATCTATGCATGATTTTGTGTCAGGTTCCACTTTCAGCAACTCATTTTTCAGTTGTTGACCTGGGTAATGCATTCTTCAGTGTACCAGTAGACCCTGGGAGGCAATTTTGGTTTGCTTTTCCGTTTGAAGGGCGCAGGTACATTTCACTAGGTTACCGCAGGGGTACATCAAGTCTTACAGTATTTTCAACATGGCACTGAAAGAGAGTTTCGATGGGTTTGAGCTGTCTCCTAGCTCTGCCTTGATCCAGCATGTGGACGACCTTTTGTTATGTGCCCTGTCTGAAGAACAGAGTTAGAGAGACACTGTTATATTGTTGAAACATTTGCATGCATGTGGACAAAAATCTAGCCTTTCAAAACTGCAGTTTGTAAAATCAGAGGTTACCTTTCTTGGTGATGTGATTTCAAAAGGTTCAAAATCTCTGTCTTCTAAGAGAGTCACAGCTGTTCAGCAGATTCCAAGACCAGTCACTAGGAAGCATATTATGTCTTTCTTAGGCCTGACTTCATATTGTAGGAATTTCATTTCAGGCTACGCAATGCAAGAGAAGCCACTATCTGATTTGATTAATGGGATAAATATGATGGCCTCTGATGGCATCCAGTGTTGCATTTGCCTAACATAACAATGAAAAGGTGTAATGTTCTTAATCCTGCCAGTGTGCTGCCCACCGAAAATGATGGGGACCCACATGGTTGCCAGGCAGAATTAGAGGTACTGTGCACACCCCGACCAGACCTGACTGACACGCCCATACAGAACCCAGACATGATTCTATATGTGGATGGTTCAGCCCCTGACGACTACCTGTGCTGCGATAGAGCAGACAGCAGAGCAGGCAGATAAGGCAGATCTGGGTGCCGTGCAGAGTTTTGCTACCTCTTCTGAGATTTCAGCCTGGAAGAAGGCAGGTTGTAAGAAAAACGATGGAGTGTGGTTTTCTGTTGAGAATAAACCTTGTCTTCCTAGACATTTCCTTCCAGTTCTTTCCATACTGCAATAATTAGGCACCACACAGAAACTGATTTTACTCACAAACATTCCTAGCTCAGACAGGAAATCTCACAAAACCTCACGAGATAAAGCATGACTTTGAATAAAATAATTAAGGAGGCTGAGAAAGAGGCATTGGCAATAGTTTGTGGACAACTTTTGAAGTGTTAAAAAAATAACACTAATAAAGGTTGTACATAAAGGAGCGAAGACAAGCAGGAGCAGTAGCTCTACTTGCTATACAAAGATATGGAGATTATTTGTTTTTTTTCACTCACATGTTACACACTTTGCTCTCAATCATCTATGTTTCTATACATGTGTGGACTGTGGTGTAGTGAGCCGACACTTGGAAACAAGAATAATAGACGCTTCGAAAGCATATCCCAGTCTGTCAGCTTGCTTTCTGACTGGTTATACTTCACATTCAAGAAGCCTGTCAAAAAACAGCGAGTGCTATTTATATCTGTTTTATTTTGGTCTCATCTGACCACATGTAATTCCCCTAGTCCACATCTGGATTATCCAGAACGTCTCTAGAAATGATGGGCCTGGACATGTGTTGGCTTGAGCAGGGGCACCTATTGAGCACTGCAAAATTTTAATGCATGGCAATGTACTGTATTAGTAATAACCTTTGTTACCGTGGTAACAGCTCTCTTCAAGTCCTTTACCAGTTCCTCACAGTTTCCTCACTGTTCTGAAGATCATTCATACCTCATGAGGTAAGATCTTGTATGGAGCCCTGGATCAAGGGAGATATTCAGTGATCTTATAGTTATTATATTTTTTATTTTAGATTAGTTCATCTCAGTTTTGTGCAGGTTTACAATCCTGTTCCTGGTGTCCTTAGACAGGTTTCTTCTCTTGGCCATGATGTAGGTTGGAGTCTGACTGTTCAAAGGTGTGGACATTTTTATACAGATAAGTTAAAACAGTTGTGATTAATACAGGTAATGAGTGAAGGAAAGAAGAGCTTCTTAAAGTGAAAGTGTGTAGTTTTTACCATTAATCTTTGGAAATATGCATTGAGATGTTGTTGAAAATGAATAAAATTATGCCCAATCATTGAAAAATAATGACCGGTTCAAAACATATAACCATAGAAAAACGGGTCTAAAATACCTGGGCACAGGTTCTAGTCTATGGACACAAATATCGGACGCCGTGTTTTCTTCTACATAAGGCTATCTGAAAAAAATCTATTTACTAATTTTTGAACATGCTTTTCCTCAATATGTCCTCGTCCTCTATAAGAAGTTTAAATGAAGAGCTCTATGAACAGAATGAACAAATCCCTTTCTTCAACGTGGACCTACCTGATCTGAGACCCATCCAACCCAGGTCAACGGGATGGCCTCAGAGATGGTTATGATTATTTTATGTTACTCTACAACCTACTGTCTCTCCTCTGTCTTTAACTTTACCTTTTGTTCTTATACGTATGCTGCCTTAAAGAGAGATTATTTTCCTACTCCGGGATAAAGTATTCAATGACTAGAAAATATAGTTTTATGGCACATAAACCAAACACCTTGAAATCTGGAATGATGGTATTAATAGAAAATATAAATTAATTTAAGTTTTTTTCTTAGTTCTAATATAGAAGTAATATAGAAGCTTAGTTTATACAAACAGCATATTCTTAACAGGGCCATGCAGAGACCTTGAGAGGGGCAGGTGCTCAGAGGTCAAAAAGGGGCACATATGGCAAGATTCTAAAATGGCTTACAGCAACATAACTTATATCATGTATCATCTGAATAGCAACAACCAATATCCATCAATAGAATAATAGAGTATTACAATAAAATATATTGTCATCAGTAAGGGCCCATGCAAAGCCAAAGTAGCCTGTTTTTTTATCTGATAGGGTGCAATATTGATGTTGAAATGCTGCTGCTGGGATGTATTGCTCAAACACAAACATTAAAAAGACAACAGGATAGCTAACAGCTGACTAAACAAGTTTTATAAAGTACATTATGAAATAAATAATCTTGAAGCTGTTTCACATAAAATAAACCCTCATATCTGACCTGTTAACCTCCACAGCAACTCAGGTGCAGTTTTATAGGGATATTCCACCTCTAAGTAAATATGTGTCTGTTCCAATATTCCTCAGATTTAGATAGGTGATTAAAAAAAATTGTAGCCAACCCAGTAATTACCCTGGTTTGGTAGCACTCTGTTTACTTTAGCTCATCCTCAGTGGAGTCTTGGAACCAAGGCGTGTTCTTTAAAACGCCCTCGGAAGAGTCTTGGAACTGAGGCGCGTTCTCCTGAACGGCCTCAAAGGAGTCTTGGAACTGAGGCGCGTTCTCCTGAATGCCCTCAAAGGAGTCTTGGAACCGAGGTGTGTTCTCCTGAAAGCCCTCAAAGGAGTCTTGGAACCGAGGCGTGTTCTCTAGACAGCCCTCGAAGGAGTCTTGGAGCCAAGGTGTGTTGTCTAAAACACCCTCGGAGGAGTCTTGGAACCAAGACATGTTTTCCTGAACACCCTCGGTGGAGGAAGGAGCTGTGGGCTGCTGCTGGCAGCTGCTGGAAGGAGCTACGGCCTGCTGCTGGAAGTACCCTCTGTCTCTGACCATGAAATTGTTTCAGGAACACTCAGGAGAGTTGTCTCTGGAACCGTCACTGAAATGTGAGTCGTCTCTGGAACCGTCACTGAAATGTGAGTCGTCTCTGGAACCGTCAGAGGAACGGGAGTAGTATCTGGAACCATAAGTGGAACGGGAGGAGTCTCTAGAACTGTCACTGGAACGTCAGGGGTCCTTAGAACAGTCAGTGGAACGTCAGGGGTCAGTGGAACCTTCACAGGAGCGACCTCTGGAACCGTCACAGGAGCAGGAGTGACCTTGGAACCGTCACTGTAGCAGGAGCGACCTCTGGAATCATCTCTAAGGACCTGGGTTCTGGAACACACACTGAAGACCTGCGTTCTGGAACACACACACTGAAGACCTGGGTTCTGGAACACACACACTGAAGACCTGGGTTCTGGAACACACACACTGAAGACCTGGGTTCTGGACTACACTCTGGAGACCTGGGTTCTGGAGCACACACAGAAGACCTGGTTTCTGGACCACACACTGAAGACCTGGGTTCTGGACCACACACTGAAGACCTGGGTTCTGGACCACACACTGAAAATCTGGACTAAGTCTGATCACTGTCCAAAGAAAGTCTAGAGGAGAATTGCCCTTTCTTCTGAACAAAATCATTATATATTTCAAAAATGCCTTCATGCATCCTGGAATCATTTTTTAATTCTTTGAATAGTTCTTCAAAAATAATCATCCGACCATGTACTCCAGATTGCGCTGTGCGCCATTCAGCAGCCGCAGAAGAAGCCGGCGGGAACTGGGAAATCCCGGAAGTGGATTACTGCAACGAGGGAGCTTGAACAGCTGGAAGACTGGGCTCAACCGAATCCACAGCTGAAAGTCCGCTGCCCTGGGGAGGGAACGAGGATGACTCCGCGGCAGGTAGGTCGCAGTAAGCAGAGGCGAGGGCAACCACGGAGGCGGCAGCCGCATCCACCCAGCCAAAAACAGGAGTTGTACCACAGCGTCTCCGGCGACGACGTTGAACAGCATGAGGAGGAGCCGACACTGAGGAATTCCCCCCACCTGGAGAGCAGGAGGATAAAACAAAGAGCACCAGACTGGAACCGGGTTCGGTGACTAGAAAAACAGGAGAGGGCTCTGGGGACGCCTCCGAGCAACAGTCCGAGTCGGATTCACGACGAGCAAGGAAGAACGCTGGAGAAGCGCCGGTTGAATCCTTCGGGGGGAATCAAAGGAGCGACTCTGGGGCGATTTTGACTGTGACCAGAGCATCGCTGTACGGCTTGCAAGATCTCCCCGCACCTCCAGATGAGGTGAGTCTGAGTATCTCCCATTGCTTATACACCAGTTGAAAAGCTGTTTTAGTTCCTCCTCCGAGTGGCTGTAGTGTTCTGCTGGGTCCTGATGGTGGGGTTGTTCTGTCAGGTTTGGATTGAATGAGGACCTGGATGCAGAACGTCTCTCAGAGCCTTTACGGCGCATATTTATTTAAAGTCCAAAATCCAAAAACGACAGTGGATCCGACGAAGACAGGGAAAGCGACGACAACAACTCGACAAAGACAGAAAGACAAAGGAAGGTATATATACTGTTTGAAGGGCAATTAACGAATAGAGAAGACCTGGGAGAGGGGAGGATAAAACAGGGAGGACTGAAAGGACAACAGGTGAAAGAAACTAGGACTAATTAACACAGACAGACGGGGAAGAAAGAAACAGGGAGGAATGAATGACGCAGAAAGAGACGGATCATAACAAAAATGTACTGTTGAATTGTCAAAAATGAAAAACATTTCATAACAATAAGCTTTCTATTCTAATTGCCTTAACTGTACAGTCCTCTATTTTAAGTATTGAACATGATGTAAATATTTTCTCTTTTGTAAACATTGTGTGTGTTTCTGTTCTGTGTCCTGTTCTGTTTGTACATCTGTTTTTTTGCTGCTGTTACAACCAAAATTCCCCTTGTGGGACAATTAAAGGATTATTCTATTCTAGTATTCTATTTTTTAAAGAATTTTATATGATTCAATTTTTAGTAGATTTGAAACCAGTGCTGCAAGCAAATGAAAAAAAAAGTAACTTAAAAATCAAAATCACCTTCACAAACAGTTGTATTATTTTATATTCTTGGCCATAATTTAATAGTTGGAGGGCCCAGTCTGAACCCCCCACCCCACAGCAACCTCACTCACAGAGCTAAGAAGCTGAGGAGAGGAGGCACAACGAGCCGTCATGTGACTGATAGCATCAGGATAATTTTATTTAAATAAATAAAGAAAAAAATATTTTATTTATCATCAATACTTAAATGTTGATGTTTAAGGGCACAGACGAATGTGGAGTGGCCAAAACAAAGAAAAAAATACATTCAAAAAGGGCACTTGGGACATCATGGAGAAAAGGGGAAAGTGCCCAGGCCCCCTCCGCATGTTCCTGATTCTTAATACATTTATACCAAGTATTAATGCTTTGCTTACAAATGTTCATCTTGACTGGTGGTGATCAGAAGGATTATGGGTTGTAAATTATTAGATGTGCGCAAAACCTCCCTCTCTGGTGGAAGAGTGCAGTGACAGCAAGAACACATTCATGAGTCACATTAACAGAAATTTTATTTGAAAAGCACCGAAACTTAGAATAACAAAACAAAATGGGGATGGGGGGTTCCAGTGGCCCTGGCGGAGGTCTGTGATTTCTGATTGCTTTTCTAGTTTCTGTTGTTATTCTGCTTTAAATGCCAACATGAAGCTGTTTAAAAGAGAGATAATTTTTCTGGATATTCAGTTGACATTGAAAAATTCTGTCTGTATTTGTTATTTGTCAGTCATGCAATGGAAGAGCTTCAAAGAAACACATATTGCAAAGAAAAGGCTGGGAAACTTTGCTAGATAGTTAATAATTTGAACTCGTGCTGTGCTTATTGAACCAAATGTTTTTCACTGGATAAATGGTGGGTTCATGTCGTGACAATGCACAGATCAGTCAGGAGAGGATTGTGTCTAAAGTTTGGACTAATGCCAAGTTAATGCATGTCTTTTTAAAATTAGATTAAATCCTATAAATGATAAATTCGTAGGTGTCTTTACTCTCTCAGTGAAAGAAGCAGAGATGTTATCCTGTGTGCCTCCTGATTCAGCTGACACGGCTGAAGGATTCAAGGCTACTTTTCTGTGACTTTGTTTTATGGTCTGCTTTTCTGCCTGCTTTCTCTCTCCTCCTGTCTCTGTTGCTCACCAGCCGTAGTCGTCTTTCATCTCTCCACCATCAACATCAATTTTTCACCGCCGTAACTCCCAACCACTGACATGTCAGGCACATCAAAGAACATTATGCAACGGGAATCGTGTCAGCATGTTTTTAACAGTAGCGAAACGTGTTCGTCCCAAAAGTCCAGGATCCTACTAAGCATAAGTTACAGCAGTGGGACTATAAATGAGCACCATGGCTAAGCATTATCACCCTGTCAGTATTAAGCAAACAGCAGATCTTAAAGTGTCTCTTCTATAATGTTGGTGAATGAGACCACTTTTCTACACGGTGCAGAGGTAGGATCTGACAGAGTGGAGGAAGAGAAGGGACAGAAATTTTATTGTCAGATCCAGAGAAAAACTCCCTAACTTACGTTCAGCAGGTTGGCGAGAAGCTCATTGCCATGGTAACAGGCCACGTGCCACACCATCTCCAGTCTCCTCACTCCATTCTTTCCTGCTCGTCTTCCACAGCCATCACTCATGAGAGGGGGTGATACCGTTGTCTTCCGACTGTCACTGTTCTTATCTGCTCACAGCATGCCTAACAATTAACTGAAGCCACCCACCAGACATCACACCCTCTCATTAAAAGAACATCTGAGTCTTTGTCTGTTTGTACACATCTTTCAAATTTTATCTGCCTTGATATGACATGCTCTCAGCAACAACAACAACAAACAAATAAAACTACCTGTTGACATAGTAAACAAAAGAGACACTTTATGGTGTTTTAGGTGCTGAACTGCTTTCTACAGTGCCTTGTAGAAGTATTCATAAAAGGTTTTCCACATTATGTAACATTACATTTAATAATTTTTTTTCTGGGATAGACCAATAAAATGTAAAATATAATTACAAATTGGAAGAAACAGCCATAAACTGTGGACCTCCGCTTGGTCGTGGTGTAGTATTCACAGATTTTCCATAGAGCATATCTAACAAATTTGATTGGCTGTTCAAAATAGCAGTGGACTCAAAACTGAACCCCGGTCCACCATACAGGAATCAGAGAGAGCTAACACTAAACACAACTCAGCATGCCATCAAATTTGGCATAGGCCAGATAACGAGGTATACATTCGATTCAGCTGTTTTAGTGCAGGGGTTGGATCTCAAACCTGAAGAACAGTAGATCTTGAGAACCAGGATTGGAGACCGATGATTTATAGGTGAAACTCGAAAAATTAAAAATTTTAAAACATTTCGTTTATTTCATTGATTCAAGTTAAAAGGTGAATCTAATATATGATTTGGACTCATCAAATGCAAAAAGAGAAATTTAAGGTCTTTCTTAATTCTAATTTTAATGATTAGGAGTAACAGTTTATAAAAAACCCAAATTCAAAATCTCAGAAAATCCGAATATTTAATTAAATCAATAAAACAAGGACTTAAAATAGAGATATGTTGGACTCTTTCTCTTGGAAATGCCACATAGTTTCTTCATAGGGTTCAGGTCAGGCCAGTTTGGTGGCCAATCAAGCACAATAATCATGGTCATTTAACAAGGTTTTGGTACCTTTGACAGTGTGGGCAGGTGCCAAATTCTGCAGGAAAATTATGTCAGCATCTCCATAAAGCTCATCTGCGGAAGGAAGCACGAAGGGCTCCAAAATGTCCAGGTAGATAGCTGCGTTGACTCTGAACTTAATAAAGCACGGTGGACCAACACTAGCAGATGACATGGCTCCCCACATCAATACACACTGTGGGAATGTCACATTGGACTTCAAACATCTTGGATTCAGTGCCTCTCTCTTCTTCCCCCTGACTCTGGGACAATGCTTTCCAAATGAGATGCCAAAATTACAGTTGTTTTTTTTCTTTAGGTCAGCTAAAAGGCTTCCGAAGTTTGTTGTTCAAAAGTGGCTTGACAAGAGGAATACACATCCAGGATCCGTCTGTGTGGTGTCTTTTGATGCACCAACTCCAACCTCAGTCCACTCCTTGTGAAGGTCGTACTTTCCAACGGCCTTTTTATGACAGTGCTCTCCAGTCTGCGATCATCCCTGCCTGGTGTGCATCTTTTTCCTCTACACTTTTTGCTTCCACGTGACTTTCTATTAATGTGCTTTGATATGGCGCCTTGGGAACATTCCGGCTTTCCCTTCTAATATAGGATGTCTGTGATGGTTTTGTGCACAACTATCAGGTCAACAGTAAACATTGTGTTTCCTACTGAACCAGACTGACAGCCCATTGAAAGGCTCAGGAACTCGTTGTAGGTGTATTGGACTAATTATCCGATTAGAGTGGGACACTTGGAGCCTAAAATATTAAACCTTTTCACAAAATTCTAATTTTCTCATATTTTGAATTTGGAGTTTTCATAAGCTTTAAGCCATAGCTATCAACATTATCACAAATAGTCTTGAAATGTCTCACTTTGCATGTAATGAGTGTCACAGTCTTTTAACTTTCTAAACCAAAATAATCGAACAAAAGACCGCTGGTTTGCTTAAGCATGCACTTCAAATTTAATTACTTTTAAAAATTATATTCTGTTTACTCTTACAAAAATACAGCTTCAAAATCAGTCCAGGTTCTTGCATCTTTGACAAAACGAAAAGTTAACTGAAAAACTAAGTCATCATGTCCATATAGTGGTCAAAAAAATCATTTTACAAAACCCTTCCACTGTCTCACCTGACATTTGGCAAACAAAAACATCTCCACCACGCCTACTCGCGTGCTATTAATCTACTTGATTAGTGGGAGTGTCCAAATGTTTATTATTCACATATATTTTAAAAAGCAAAATTTACTAATTTAAACAGCAAACTAAAAATCTATTCTACGTATTCTTAATATTTTAAAGAATCACAAAAATGAATAGAAATTAAGATTTACAAGCATTCACCAAAAGAAACGGCCACAACAATGAGTCTCTCATTCATTAACATAACCTTTTAAGTTTCATCTGGATAGTATGACAAAAAAAAAAGAAAAACAAAGTTCCTGCTGCAAAAATCCAAGACGGCGCCATTTATTTAAACTGACGCTGTGAACAGGGACAGTGTTAACGGAGTGTTTATGGAGTAAACCTTTGATTCATTCCCACATACAGTGTCGTTAAATAACATCACAAGTCCTCAACTCCAGCAGTTTGCTTTGTGAAAATAAGTGCCTGCTTCGTGTATAGCCAATATTACTGTCCAGACAATTAGCAGAAACTCAAATAAAGAAGATGCATCTATAACAGAATGACGTCTTCCGTTAAACTCTGCAGAGGACATTAATGTTAATTAACAGTCAATGAGGATAACAATTAAATAAATTGTCAGAGAAAGTGAAGAACATGAAGAAAACTGTATAGCTGGCATAGGAAGCTTAAAGCTGCAGTTGAGCTTGTTTTAAAAGCCAATGAAAGTTTAATGAAGTTCTGCGGCTGCAGCACTGAAATGCTCAGTCTCGGGGGTTTTGGTGTTAAGGACTGGCTAGAGCCTGCCTCAAGGTTTGTGCTTCAACTGCTACACAGGGGAGTCTGTTCACTCCGTTTAAAGTGTCTCTCCTTCAACGCTTTACTCTGCTGAGGGTTCCACTGATAAAGATGGATGACATGTTGGATCTGATGTCTGTTCTAAACTGTTGAAACTGCTGAGTTTGTCATTTTTCAGATAAAATATGAAATGGCAAAGAGATGGAGATGGTATGGAATTGACCTAATTTCTTAACAGCTTCTGAAATGGTGAGCAGAAAGTTTAAACAGGTGATGGACAAAGAGACAGGAAGATCTTAGATTAAGTAGCATAAACTATTTGCAAACTAAAATGTAGAGCTAACTGTATAATTAAATATTGCTGTATTGTATTTGTTTAGCTGGATTTTGTATTTTTTTAAGATCATTTGGTGATAGTGGCCTTTATCTACAGGAAATGAGGTGGGGGTATCAATTGGCTAAAGACCAGGACAACTATGTGCTCGTGTCCTATCATCTAAGCCATCAAGTGACTAGTGACTGTCTTGCCTTTATTATTGTTGCTCTTTTATTCCAAAAACTCAAAAATTTAAACTATTGGACTTTGTCTGTTACCTTTGAAATAAATATTTAACTAAGGGCTAAATAGTTAGCTAATATGCAAATTCACTTATTGAGAAGTGGAAGTGGACTATCAAGATAAAAGCTAGGTCCTGTGGATGTCTGTTTAGATTCAAGTTACACAGTTATTTTGCAAACTTTTAGTCTACAAACTAAATATTTGTTATTTGTTACCTATATATCTAGTTTAAACCTTAAAATCAATTAGTAAATAAATTATTTAGCATATTAACTAAATGTTCAGTGTGGAGCTTTATTTTTTTTATTTTATACAATTTTTTAAACAAAACATTTAGTTTGCTAACTAAATATTTAGTTTGAAACTGTGATATTTATAAACAAATAAATAACTTTTCTTTCAAATTTGACTGATAAATTAACCTCCATTTATTATCTTATGGCATGCTATATAGCCCAAATTATTGCTGTCAACATTTAAAAGTGTATCTTTACAAATGGGACCTCAAAGTTTTCTCTATATGTGGATAATGACTTTCAGTATGGTTTCACTAGAGTCTATAAGCCTTAGGAATGCCTTTGTAATCCTTGGAAATGTGTTTCTCTTCCTCTCTTGAATTCATTTTGAGAGTAGCTGCTTTTAGAGATAATTTTGCTGTTGGGTCACACACAGCCATCAGGTGGCACTAACCTGCTCTATAAATACAGCTCGCTTCCTGTTGGTCTTCCTTCTGAGTCGACCTCTGGACCAACTACAAAGGGGAACTCCCTTCATCCTCCTTCGCTGACGAAGGAAGCCCCAAGTTTTTGGCAGAAACTTGCTCCAAAAGAACACAAAGACCACTCCAGGTGAATCTTAAACATTGACAAACAAAGACATTTGTCCCAGAGCCCGACGCTACCTCTCTAAGTTTTAGGCCGCCGACTCTCGCAAGACTGAAAGGGGGGGTAGCCACGTGTGCCCCGGCCAGAGCCAGCAGAAGGGGGAATTCATCCACCGCCACAGAGCCAACAAGAATTGCCGCACTGGGAAGCTGCCAAAGAGTCACTGTAAAAGTGGATGCCGAGGGCCAATCCTCACTGCAGCTTACCAGACTGGAGCCATTGTTAGCCGCTAGGCTAACGTCGCCTCACCCTTCTTCCCTCATTGAGACGCAGCAACTCGGAGACTTAAAGGTCTGTTTGGGCAGAGGCAAATCAGTTAGGATAACTAATTTTAAAGGTTTTTCCCTTTTTGTGGTGTTGCATTGTTTTCATCTGCTATCTTTGGGTAATAGAGGCCTTCGGCCTAAAACTTTAATCAGTGTTTTTAAAAGACTTTTTCCCAACAAAGAGTTGTTTTTAAATCCTGTTACTTGAGCTACTCAATCAGGCAGGAGTTTTTCCTTTTTGTTTAATGTTTAATAAATGTATTTGAGCCAATAATCTTATAATTAAGATTATAATAATCTTATAATCTTACTAATCTTATTAATTTGAGCTCTCCTTATTTGATCAAAATATGGGAACTGACATAAGAATGCATGGTTCTTTTTCTAACTCGGTGTTTCACTGTGGAAATCGCCTCGGCATGACCATGACCTACTACGGAACATCCAATGACATCACGTCTGTCTGAGACATGGTGATGGTGGTGGTGGGCGGAGCAATGTCCGTGGCTCCGCCCACCATCCTATCTCACGGCCAACCTACCACTCCCGACTCATTCTCGCTTTCTTCCCGTGAGAACTACAAGCTCCCTCAGCGCATCCAGGCTAGCTTGGAAATCTGTCTCAGGCATCCCGTCGAGGTGTAAGTTGCAAAACGCAGGTATCTGGGCTCGGTTCTGGACACGCTAGGTTAGCACTTTAAAGTGAAGTGTTCTTTCTAACTTCAGACAGTGTCCGCGTAAAGGTGAACTGTTGGTAGCTATTAGCTACAAGCTGTGAAGCTAAGCTAACGCATCAAGGCAAGCTTAATTCTCTTTCGTTTAGCATTAACTTTTTAGCATAGTTGTTGTCAGCTAACGTGTCGTGGCGAGCTGAACCTCTCAGATGCTGAATTCTGGTGTTAAACCCCACTTTCAGCACAGTTCGAGAGCTAACATAATGTTGGCTACCGCTACTCCCACTAGCGGACTGAAATCCAAGGAGGCTGCATACCGCCTTGCGCCGCATCATGTGGGGCTTCCATCTCGGGCAGGGACACTCACCCTATATTGCATGTATGGACACTAAACACACCCAGGCATCACTGGCTAACCCGCAAGAATGCCAGCACTGCGCATCGATAACCCCACCAAAGGATGGATGACCCTACCAAAGGCCTCTTTGGGCCAGCCTTGGAGAAGATGAGGGAGACCAGCACCCTCAGGAAACAGGAGGGTGAGGCAATTTGTGTCTGCCACGTAAGCCGATCTCTCAACCCTCTCAGCCTTCCAGACCAGGCTTTGCAGATGCCAGAGGACGCCAAGGCGGGGCAAGAGGCCAGAGACAGTCTTCTAACCATCCAGGAAAACAGAAACCTGAGAACCCGAGACAGTGGGGAAAGCACTCCTATGCAGCGGCAGCCGCCAAGGGCCGCCCATCCAACCCCCTAGGAGAAGAAGAAGTGGGCAACCTGACCCATTCCCCTTTTCTGCTTCCTCCTTCGCCAAAAAGGAGAAAGCTGCTGGAGAGAGGATCCACCCTCTCGGCCCAGTGTTTAGAACCGCTGTTAGTTCAAAGTTCAGCAGAGTTCAGGCTTTTTTCTCCCTCTCATGTTAAGAGAGAAGCATGAGCGGGGCGAGACACAGATTGTCTCCTTGCTGTAAGTTTTTAAGCACAAAACAGCATCTTGTTCGTGTCACCAAGCACTCAAGAGAGCCCCAGCACACACCTGGTTCAGGGGGAAAATGTGAAAATAAAGATAGCTTCTCTGCAGCCAGGCTTATGGCCGAGGCCAGAAAGCCCACCTTAAAAAACACAAAAAATAAACCAGAAAATAAGCAAAGCAGAGCCTTGTCAATCTCAGTTTTGCCCTCAAGGGTGCGCTCGTGCCCCTCTGGAGGGGAGAGCCAGTCAAGGGAGGGGCAGAGTGATGTCATACGGGGATTCCCTAGCTGCTCATGCAGAGGAGTGGCGCGCATGCGCAGTCCCCCTTTGGGTCCAGACCACTATTTCCCAGGGTAACAGGCTACTGTTTGCCACGAAACCACCTCGGTTCAACGACATATTGGTTTCAGCGGTCCCTGTGGATTCAGCACACAACATTTCATCCCTGTTAGACAAGCAGGCGATCAGAGTGGTCCCGGACGATGAGGTACGGCAGGGTTTTTACTCCCGCTATTTCCTCATTCCAAAGAAAGACAGTACGCCACTCTGTCCCATTCTGGATCTCCGCGTGTTGAACAAGCACGTACGGAAGTACACTTTCCAAATGCTCACGCACAAAGTGTTATGTCGGTCTATCCGGCAGAGAGATTGGTTTGTGACAATCGACCTCTCGGACGCTTGTTTTTACTTAGCGATCTATCCTCTACACAGGAAGTTTATCTGGTTTGCGTATCAAGACAAAGCCTATGAGTATCAAACCATCCCGTTCATGCTTTCATTAGCACCGAGGGTTTTCAGCAAATGTGCGGAGGCAGCGCTATCTCCCCTGAGGGCGCGCGGTATCAGAATATTTTCGTACATAGACAATTATCTGATATGCTCCCGTTCACAGGCGCAGGCAGTCAGCGACTGTCAGGCAGTGTTAAATCACCTGATCAGTCTCGGGTTCAGAATAAGCTGGCCAAAAAGCCGCCTGGTCCCCATGCAATGTGTGGAATATTTAGGTCTGAAGTTAAATTCCCTCTCATATCGTGTCACACTTTCATGGAGAAGAATTTCTTCATTCAACCAGTGCGCAGCCTGCTTTCGGCTGGGGAAAGGGGTTTCATTCAGGCTGTGTCTGGGCCTCATGGCCTCAGTGATTTCAGTGGTGCAACTCGGGCTTCTAATGATGAGGGATTTTCAGAGGTGGGTTGCATCGCTCCCGCCGCCACCTTTACCACAAGGTAGAAATTACGGCAATGTGCTTGGCAGCTCTTCGGCCGTGGAGAGACCCCGCGCTTTTCTCCCTGGGCGTCCCGCTGGGCGCTGTAACTTTCAGGGTTACCATGACGATGGACGCCTCCCTAACGGGCAGAACTGTGAACTGTAAGTGGTCTTAGGAGATGACACGGCTTCACATAGATGTTCTGGAACTCTGGGAAGTCGTCCTAGCTTTGAAACATTTTCTGCCCTATCTAGAGGGCCGGCATTTGTTAGTGAAGACTGACAATTCCACCAAGGTGGCTTATATAAATCATCAGGGGTTACCCTCTCCTTGCAGCTGCACAGACTGGCCAGAGAAATAATTTTGTGGAGCAGCACCCGACTTCTTTCAAGCCGGGCGACCCACGTCCCTGGTGTTTGGAACAAGGGGGCAGATCTCCTGTCCAGGGGAAACCCGCTGTACTGAGAGTGGAGACTTCAACCTCAAGGGGTGGAGCAGATTTGGCAGAGGTACAGCTGAGCCTCCGTAGATCTCTGTGCCTCATGGGAAAACGCTCAGTGTCCGCTGTTCTGCTCCCTGTCAGAAGCAGACGCTCCCCTAGGCATGGACGCCCTGGCTCATCAATGGCCGCACTTGCTGCTGTACGCATTCCCACCACTCAGTCTGATATCCTCCACTCTAAACAGAGTGAGGGACCAGGGATTGTCCCTGATTCTGGTGGCCACATGGTAGCCATCCAAGCCCTGGGTGGCAGAGATAGCGTAAATTTTAGCGGCGGACCCATGGCCTCTCCCAGTCCGACAGAGCCTTCTGTCCCAGGCGCAGGGAGAAATTTACCATCCTCACCCAGACCGCATGGCTCTCTGGGCCTGGCCTGTAAAGGATGGAATTTAAATGCGATTTGTCTCCCTGCAGAATGCCAGGGCTACTTCGACTCGCTCTCTTTACAGTGGTAAATGGCAGGTCTTTGAAGTTTGGTGTGATGAAAGGCAGACCATTCCTTTTCAGCGTTCGGTGGCAGAGGTTCTCTGCTTCTGCACAGCCTGTTGGAAAAAGGGAAAGCCTTTTCAACCATTAAGGTCTATTTAGCTGCTATCTCGGGTCACCATGTAAGATTTGGTGACAAACCTGTGGGGCAGCACCCTTTGGTGTGGCATGAAGGGAGCATGGCGTAAATCACCGACTGCTAAACCTCTGGTGCCATTATGGGACATCACTCTGGTTCTGGAGGCCCTTTGCCATCATCCCTTTGAACCCATTGAGGGCATCGGTATGAAAGCTCTTTCACTGAAAATTGCTCTGATCCTAGCCTTGACCACGGCTAAGAGAGTGAGTAAGTTACATGCACTGTCCGTCAGTCCTGCCTGTTTACAGTGGGCACCTGGGTTCTCCAAGGTGTGTTTGACACCCAATTCCACCTTTGTGCCCAAGGTGATGGAGTCATCCAAAAGGTGTTCTATGGTAGAACTACTGGCATTCCATCCACCACCATTCATTCAATCGAAGAGCAGAAGCATAATTTCTTATGCCCAGTGAGAACGTTGAGGTCTTAGGACAGCTGCTTTTAGAAGGGCTGACCATCTGTTTGTTTCTTGGGCTATGACCCATAGGGGAAAACCTGTCTCTCGCCAAAGGTTAGCACACTGGATTGTGGAGGCCACAACTCTAGCATATAAGTGTGTGGGCTCTGAGCCCCCTAAAGGCCTGAGGGCCCATTGTACCAGGAGCATGGCCACCTCCTGGGCTTTGTTCCGAGGGGTGTCTGTTCAGGACATCTGTGCGTTTTTGTGAGGTTTTAGAGGCTGGATGTGGCCCGTTCATCTATTGCACATGCAGTGCTTGAAAAGAGGACATCAGGATCCACCTGAGACCAAGTTTAGTTTGGCTGCATGTATGGCTAACATGCGATTCGGGAGTGAGCCATATCTCCCATAGTGAAACACCGAGCAAAGTGAGAAAAAGAATGTTGGGTTACTTAACGTAATCCCTGGTTCTTTGATAACAGAGTGAGGTGTTTCACCAACACATCCCTGCATGCATTGGCATGGGCATGGAAAGAAACCTGCCTTGAATGAGTCGGGAGTGGTAGGTTGGCCGTGAGATAGGATGGTGGGCGGAGCAACAGACATGGCTCAACCTGTCTTTC
This sequence comes from Apricaphanius iberus, assembly GCA_028564705.1. NCBI lineage: Eukaryota > Metazoa > Chordata > Actinopteri > Cyprinodontiformes > Aphaniidae > Apricaphanius > Apricaphanius iberus. The sequence goes on along the minus strand of JAPXFQ010000425.1, from coordinate 2,175 downwards.
TCAGACAGACGTCATGTCATTGGAGCTTCTGTAGCAGGTCACGCCGATGTGATTCCCATAGTGAAACACCTCACTCTGTTATCAAAGAACCAGGGATTACGTTAAGTAGCCCAACGTTTCTCATTTTATTACTGTATTCATCTTTTGTGTTCCTTTATTTTAACTATATATTTATTTTAATCAGTAGTGTATTCTTTTATTACTAGTTTGAGTGATTCAATGTTTTTCTTATTTCTTTTGTGTAAATAGACCTTGTGTTTGGAAAGTAACAGTTGTCATTTTTTGTTCAACACACACATATTGCAAGGTTTATGACCACTAGACGTTAAAGAATTAATTCCTTCAGAATTATGAGTCTGATATAGAAATTTGGCTATTAAAATAGTTCCTGATAGAATCAGGTGGTGCCCCGAATAATAATTATTTTCCATAGATTATTACATTTTATTGACTGTCATAAGCAGTTCTTTGACTATTCATAGCCACATAGATATATTTTTATTTAATATCCACAACATTGCCTACTTTGTGCTGTCAGACAAGTTCTATTTAAGGGGTTTTCTTGTGACCACAGGTCTGGCAGTAGTTAATCCTGGGCATGGTGAATGGAATGCAACTCAGCTCTTCAACAAATCTGCTTACTCACGACTAGTTTGGAATATAACAAAGGAAAGAATGTGTTTTTCCACACAGAGTTATATTTTGGATAGCTTTTTTTCCATTTGACAAATTAAATCAGTTGAAAAATGCTTTTCATATTTATCTTACTCTGATATTAAACTTAGATTATCTAAACAATTTAAACCGTTAAAGCAAGAAGAAACTGTAAGATTTCAATTGTGGGTTTACTTTAAAATAGAAATAATTTGGGGCAAAGCTTGGAGAAAATGTACAATCCTATTTTGAAGAAACATAAAATATTTTCTAACTTGATTTACATGTGATGAACAGGTATCTCAATTGAAGAATCACTGATGTATCTCACTGTTTCGAGAACGGTGCCATATTTTAATGTTTTTATATAAGCTTTGTGGTGTTCAGTGAAGGAGATAGAATTTACATGTGCTGAGGTACATACAGATTGCAGAAGGGTATTTTTACATCAGTAACCAAACTGACTGGGGGAAACTATATACAAATATGCACACACAAACATTCATACCCCCATATGTTCTGAGAGTTGAAATGGCATTGCAGGGTTACAAGGGCCTGATTGCAAACATTAAGCCAGCAGGTGTTCACTGCATGTGAAGATTTCTTGGTTAACCTCGTACTGATCGTCTATTTTACATGGAAACCATGGAATCCCTGTGGTCCGTGTTCATGCAGCTTCTGGCAGAAGATTTTCTTTTTCCAGCCAACATTTCATCTGATCCTGTAGTGCTGTGGGTGGCACTTTGTTAGTCCTCTAGGGTTAGCATCTTTCTATTGTTGCGTTGCAAAAAGAAAATGCAGCAGGCAGTCGACAGAATTCAGGCTGAGACGACTCTTTATTGCTTAGCAGAAATGCATTTCATGCATGTCTATGTCAAATACAACTGTCAGAGATTTTTAAATGCATGGACAGGGTAAATCCATGCTGCTTCATTTGATTTCTCCTGACAAATACATAGCTAACAAATTGATGTATTTAAGAATATAACCAAGCTAAATAAAACGTGACTGACTGAGTCTGATTATGTCAAAGTCATAAATCAAATTTTGGGTCCTGTGTAATTGGAATGTTTTAACCTGTTTCCTAACCATGGTCTTCAATGCACACCGCCCTGTATGTCAGGTGTGCTGAAGAAGAAATTTCCAAATGAGCAGGCTTGAAAAAAACAAGTTTAAACAATCCGATTTTTTTTCTTTTTTCTTTTTTGATTCAGCGAACTTCCTTGAATTTGCAACTTCATGTTTTTTTCCTAATTTGCATCTAAAGTGAAGCTTAGTTCTTTGAGAATACCCATTAGAAAAGCAAAATTAGTAATAGTTATGAGCAGCAAAAAAAAGAAGTGATTGGCCTAATCTAAAATAACTGTATGAACAAAATGACATGAAAAGACATTAAAGCATTTTTACACCTCACTAGTTTTCTACTATTCAATTTAATTCAATTTATTTATATAGCGCCATTTCACAACAGATGTCATCTCAAGGCACTTTACAAAAAGAGTTATTACAATACAATGTTTA